>JAHWGI010000376.1:592500-880351 GCA_029379305.1 Frankliniella fusca
TTGGTGTATTGGGGTCCACATACAAGGACTAGAAGTTCCGCTACACCACAGCCCCCGTCTGGCAGAAAGAACATATTTTGTAACATATCATAAATAAGAGAGAGAGAGAGAGAGAGAGAGAGAGAGAGAGAGAGAGAGAGAGAGAGACAGAGAGAGAGAGAGAGAGAGAGTGAGAGTGAGAGTGAGAGAGAGAGAGAGAGAGAGAGAGAGAGAGAGGTGGCATGTTGGCAACGCCTGTCGGACAGCCCCATCAACGCAGTGTCGCGATATGATCGTCCATGGTGGTGCAAAAACAAAAGCCTGGGGACGCCCATGCCTCAGCCGCGAGCTGCACGGTGCATGCGCGCGCATGCGGGCACCGCCATAGCATCCGGAGATGCGATGCAGTGCATCGGCTGTGACAGAGAACACGGAACGCTTTGAAAATATGGATGGCGTACCTCAGGAAGGAATAAAGTTGACCTGCTCCCAGCTTGGGAATTTTTAATAGAAAGTAAAGTAGAATACTTAAGTTCCCTTTAAACAATTAAGGGTTTGGATATTGTGAGACCCCCACCCCTTCCATATGGGATGTGAGATGTTTATGGCTTTGGAAAAAGAAGAAATCTTACGGAACCGTCACGGAATCAATGGGAATCTCATCACAATTCAACATTTGAAATAGGTGGAATTCGTTTAAAATTCAGTGGACATAACAATTAATTTTAAGTCAGCCGTATTCGCATAAAGTCAATGTTAATCTTACCGAAATCAACGGCAAAAGAAACCACTGGAAATCTTGCTTAAATCCTCACCGTCATTTCAAAAATCATTGTGAAATCTTTGACATTGTTGTGTGGGCCCAACGGAGAAGACCCGCGTCAGCAGTGCCCCCCCCCCCCTCCCCCTCGAGGTGGCGCGCGGCGGACACGATTGCCCCCTCACATAAACTAATCTCAATCGCTGCTGCCATCAGCGGCGACCCCAATCGCAACGCCAATCCGAGCCTAGTCGGGTAGGGTAGGGTCGTCATGCGTGTGCCACGCGGGGCCGGGGCCGCCATGTGCACCTCCTGGAGGCCCACCACACCCCGCCGCACCCCACCACACCCCGCCCCGCCCCACCCCGCCCCGCCTAGTGCGCGGGTTGCGTCACGGTTAGATGGCGCTAGAATTTACACTTTCCCCTTCGGACCGCCAATAGCGGCTGCACGCCCCGCGCGTCGCGCGCGAGACGGCAGACGACATGACCCGCCCGCCCGCCGCGCCCCGCCCCGCCCCGCCCCGCCCCGCCCCGCCCCGCCCCGCCCCGCCCCGCCCCGCCCCGCCCCGCCCCGCCCCGCCCCGCCGACGCGGGAAGACCATCAGCTGCTCAGCTGCTGTGTACTCGTCGCAGGTCGTAGGCGCGGTATGTCGGTGTAGCGCGCCTCTGCGAGACCGATCGTATTCATAGGATCCCCCGGTGGATTCCTGGGGCTTCCCCCTTGAATATCCCGGAGCGCCTCGCGCAGGGAAGTTTCTTGTTTCCCTGGTCCTCTTCTCCAGACAATCCGTCCCATCGCTCAATCCACCCGGTTTTGGAGTGAATCCAAGAACGCATATGTCCGTCCCGCTCAGACCAGCTTCGTGCAGCGGTCGACCCGCGCCCGGCCCCGCCCGGCCCCGCCCGGCCCCGCCCGGCCCCGCCCGGCCCCGCCCGGCCCCGCCCGGCCCCGCCCGGCCCCGCCCGGCCCCGCCCTACCCCGGAGACAAAACTCATGCGGAGAAACAACTTTACATCCTCGTGGGACACTCCTGGTCTGGTGCTTTATGACTCGACTTGGATAGTATGGCCTTGAGGAACAGGAAACTTAAGAAAGTCGCGTGCTATGGGAGGGGTGGGGCGGGGCGGGGCGAAACACAGAACAGGCCATGAAGCGCAGGACGAAACTACGCCTGATTTGATTGGTGGGAGAGCTTGAGACCAGCCCTGGGGGCTTAAGACAACTCCAGGAGTGACCAGCGGGGATTAGGCGGCACGAGCGGGGAGTACCTGGGGAGGGCCGCCCCCTACGCCCCTACCCGCCCTGATAGAAGCGCCTTCATCGTCCGCCCCAGCAGGCTACAGGCGGCTCCAGGAGGCTCCAGGCGGCCCCTAACTGCTTCAGGCGCGAGGGAAAAATAACCTCGGACTTTAGTACACACTACTAATTCAGCAAATTTAGTCCAATTCAAACAACTTCTAGACAATTCAATCAAATTCAAATCTGATTCCAATTCAATTAAAGCCAATCCAAACCCAATTCAAGCCAATTCACACACTCATTCAGTCCAATTCATAGGCAATTCAAGCCAATTCAAAGGCAATTATTCACACCCAATTCACGAGATTTGTACACCAAATTCAGCGGTTGTTTCCCCCTCGTCCAGGCGCACTGTAAATCTCAGTCATGATTTTGACTGAAATCGCACTGTGAAAAATATCCTCCTAAATTTACGACATTTTTTTGTAATTTTGATTTACAAAATATTTCGTAAATTTACGACACCCCATTCTTGCTCGTCGGTCAATTCCAAGTCGATAGGGAGTGCTTGTAAATTTACAATTTCAAATTGTAATTTTACGACTTTTATCATGGAAAATTTTCCCGTAACCCTTTCGAGTATTTTTCACAGTGTGAGCGACGCATATGGTGTCGCCCTAAAGAAGTGAGAAAATTTTATATCACTCATTTAGAGTGATGAGCGTCACTCAAATCGAGCGAGGTGGCTTGATATCGCTCGTTTTGAGTCATCGAAACGACGGAAAGGTGTGATATTAATAATAACACTCTCCCAGGAGCGATAAAATTTGGGTCACCAATATCGCTCTTCTGGGAGCGAGAATGCTCACTCCTCGATTTACAGTGCGGACTCGAGGACTGCTCCAGGCGGCAGTACGCTAGACGCTGTCAACTTTCGTTTCACGCGATGAGCTCCGCCGAGGAGGACAGACGAGCATCGCGATTTGCAGGGAATGCAAGCGGAAGACCGGAAGTGGCAGAGACGCTGCGTCCGGAGAGGCGCGCGCGGATGAGGAGAAGAGGAGGAAGAAGAAAAACCCGCCTGGGCCGCGCGGGGACGGACCGCCCGCGTCATAATGTCACTTATACGGTACCCGCTGCACTGGGAAAAATATGTTCGTAGATTTACGATTTATTTTGTAAATTTCGACTTACGAAAAATGTTGTAAATTTACGACAGCCCATTTTTGCTTGTAATTGAGTTTTAAGTCGATTGGTACTGCTTGTAATTTTACGATAAGTGATCGTAATTTTACAACTCCACTTCGTTGAAAATTTTCCCGTAAACCTACGACAATTTTTCACAGTGTGCAGCCGCAGCACCGCCCTCCTGCTCCTACAAGCGCGCAGCCCGGCCCGGCCAGAGACACCCGAGGGGTCCATCACTCGGTTTGGGAGCGTACATACGATTACCGATTATCAGTGATAGGTTAAGGTTTTCGGTAAAATTTTCGAAGAACCCTTGAAATTCATATCATTTTTTTGCACGGATAAACCAAGTGTGCAACTGCTCAACACTTGTAAGTATGCGGCTTCCAGTCTGCACGTGTAAGTGCGTAAATCGGCAGCTGTGCAATTGTAAGAGTCAAATTCGCCAGTTGTACACGCGCACTGTTGGAAAATACCACGGTAAATGCCCACGGTACGCACCGTAAATTTGTTACCTGGTCCCGGACCGTAATTTTTGACTACGGTCTGAATCTTACGGTACACACCGTAGCCTACAAATATGTTGGGGAAGTTCAATGGAGCACATTCCATCCACAATGTAGTACAGTCCGTACCGTAAGGATACGTTACGGTCTGACCGTACACAAAAACTACGGTACGGACCGTAGGCATACCGTAATTCCCTACGGTGTTTTTAACAGTGCACTTGTGAGTGATGTTCAACTGCCGCGTGCAACACTTCCCTTGTTGAATACTTACAGGTGCGCAATTGTCGAGTTGACTACTTACAACTGTACAACTGGCTGGTTTCACACTTGCAATTGAACAACTACCTAGTTTTACACACTGTTAAAAGCTTACGGTGAATTTGACTGTAAGTTACAAAGCTGCACCACTGTAAGTTACGGTGCAGATTCGCTGTAACTTACAGTGAATATGCACCGTAAGATACGGTGAGCAGCCTGCACCACTGTAAGTTACGGTGAATTTTCACCGTAAGCTACGGCGAATAGCCTGCACCACTGTAGGTTACAGTGTATATTCACTGTAAGTTACGGTGAATATGCACCGTAACTTACAGTGGTGCAGGTTTCACCGTAAGCTTTTAACAGTGCACATGTTGGTGCTTGACTGTAAGTTGCACACGTACATACAAGTGTTGAGCAGCACCACACTTGGTTTAGCCACTGGCCGTGGCAGGCCGAATCAGAGTCCTGAAGCCAACAAATGGAAGACGACGGTCGACGGCCAGCAGTCGCGTCATCCTTATGAGTTACAAATGGTGTTTCAAAATGAAGATAACACTGGTAAAACTAAGGCGTAGCCTTACGCCTCGTTTTCAAGCGTACTGAGCGAGATTACGCTTGCTTGAAATCAAGCGTGATGGGTCTATCCGCTCCTATTCGTCCTATCTAAATGTATGGGAGAATTTCTTTCGTACGCTCCATTTCAATCGTAACGTCTTCAAGCGTAACTGTATGCTTCATTCAAGCATACAGTTACGCCTAAGTTTTACCAGTGAAGGTTTCTTCAACATTTTTGAGGTAAATTTTCAATGTTTTCGGGGGGCGATGTGCGCCACAGTCTAGTGTGCCTCGTCACGAGCTTCGGCTCAGGGGCGGGGAACACTCGCCGCCCAACCCCACCTCAACCCGCCCCGCCCCGCCCCGCCCCGCCGAGGTGTGGGCTGACGGGCTCGACCCTTGGATCGGTGAGGCGAGACACGACGGCGACGTGAGAAGGGGCGGGGTGGGGCGGGGCGGGGCGGGGCGGAGCCGGGCGGGTGAGGGTGGGGTGGGGTGGGGTGGGGCGACGCTTGCCAGTCCTAACCAAACTCAATCGCAGTGAAGCACCCACCTGGTCCAGCCAGCGTGGGTACATTCGTACAGCCAGCCGCACAAGCACATCCCTTCCCTCACAAAGCAATCTCTCTCTCTCTCTCTCTCTCTCTCTCTCTCTCTCTCTCTCTCTCTCTCTCTCTCTCTCTCTCTCTCTCTCTCTCTCTCTCTCTCTCTCTCTCTCTCTTTCTCCATCTCTCCCCCTCTCTCTCTGTCTCTCTCTCTCGCGCTCTCTCGGTGTTCGCTCTCTCTGTGTCTCTCTCTCTCGCTATATCTCTCACCCTTCCTCCACCACTGGAAGCCCTCTCCCTTATCCTCCTCCAGACGGCACACTCTCAAAGCTTTACTGATCATTGAGAACGTCTCCTGTATAAAATCCGAAGGGGTATTCCCTTACGTAACGCCCGGTACATCACTGGCACAAACTTATCAGAGCAAATCCTGCAGAGCGTGTAAAACCACTACAAAACGTGGATCTCTTCCTCATGGGAGCAGGTCTGAGAGTGCAGGTGGTTCCCAGAAGTCGCACGCACGAGTCCGCCCACCTTTTAAGCCTCTGTCTCATTTCTCACCGCCTGTTTTCGTTTAATTCCGCACGTGGAGGCAGCGACGTGCCAGCGCCAGCAGCAGCGCCAGCAGCAGCCCCTGGCCGCGCTGTCCTGCTGTCGGGGCGGGGCGGGGCGGGGCGGGGCGGGGCGGGGCGGGGCGGGGCGGGGCGGGGCGGGGCGGGGCGCCAGGCTAAGCCCCTGACAGGCGGGCTGCCCGGCGCGGCGCTCGGCGGAGCACACCCGTGGGACGGGTTGCCTACACAGCCGCTGCCGACACACCTGTCGGCCTCTCAGCGCGGAGCGGGACGACGACACAGGCTGCTCCCCGCCCCCTGCAAGCACCGTGTGTGTGTCGTCGCAGGCAAGGTGCTCTCGCGTTTTGCGGATGCCATTTGTATAAACATTTTTTTCCTATTTTTCAACTCTTTCTTTTCTATAATTAACGAAAATTCGCTATAGTGCACTGGAAAAAACTAATGTGACATGAGTCACATCAATTGATGTGACCAGTTTATGTCACATTTCAAAACGTTACCAAATTCTCGGTCACGTTTGGTAATGTGACATCCGGTGCCACGTGTTATGTCTGCCTATAGTAATAACATGGAGGATGTCACATTACAAACGTTACCGAAAATATGGCAACATTACGTGATGTTACCTAAACTGGTCACATGTGCACATGTGACATATGTCACATTAGTTTTTCCAGTGTGAAGAAAACTAGTGTAGTGTTTAAAAGTTAATTTTGTTAGGCACATATTTTGACACTTGACACACACGAAAACATGTAATAACTTAATAGCTATTTGAAACATAGGAATTTGACCTTTCAACCGTAAATCACTGTTAAAAATTCCGTACCCCCATGCCCAAGATACTACGGTAAAACCGTTTTGTTTGGTGACGGGACGACCGTATCTGAAAAATTACGGTGTTTTCCGCGACCAATTCCGTAGTTTCAGCTTCTTGAAACTTCGAAAAAAGTTGAAATACAGGCTTATGTGAAATATACGGTCATAGGTAGTACGGACGAACCGTACCCAATAAAAACGGTCCGGACCAGGTAAAAAATTAACGGGGAAAACCGTACTAATTACCGTGGAAATTTTTGACAGTGAATGAGGTATTGCACTTGAAAATGTGCGCCAAAAGTGGTTTTTGGCCGATAAATACTACAGTTCACGGCAAGAAAGAGTGTCAATTTTGCCCAACGTCCCGCGTGTAATAGTGGTGTCTCCTTCTGAAGGGGGCAGTTCACTGTTGACCATGGATGTTGGGCAAAGCATTTCTATACACATTGCACAACAAAATTTAACACCCTAAAAACAGTTTTTTGTGCCCTGTATATAACATTTTTCAATAACAAACTTTTCACCGACGTACTACGGGGAAAAATGAGATTGTAAAAAATAAGTGTTTTAATTTAATATCAATTTATTAATTGATATTACTTAGCATTCAATCTTAAGTTTATGTTTTATGCTTCATGCTTCTACTTACGTATTTTGAGCAAAGTATCACCATTGTTAAAAATTAAATATTGAAAATATAAAAATTGAAACTGTTTAAGAGTCAACTTTGATTTTATCATAGACCGAAACACCTGAAAAAAATCCAATCACTTCACAGTCCATCATGATATTACCAGTAAACTAAAGCAGGCGACAGTATTCCATTCCTGCTCTGCGTGGGCGTGGAGAGTATTTGTTTGGCGAGCGGCCTGGGGCTGCTGGAGGACCAGAGCTATAGGACCAAGGTCACGGCAGCGAGGCCCTCGTCTGTGTTTCACCCCCGCCCCCCTCCACACCGGAAACTGCTGACCGTAGGGGTTGCGTTGCGTCACATCGCGCATCCCATTGATTAAGGTACAGAGCAAAAAAGCAAAAACAAACAAAACAAAACAAAACAAAACAAAACAAACAAAACAAAAAAAAACAGAGAGAGAGAAACAAATACGTTCATGTGTCATAAAAATTGCTCCACTTCAACAATACTTCTGAAGGTGAGTATTATTGTAAATTATATGTAAATCTTATGGGAAAAAATATTTCTGAGGATTTTTCTATTCTTGTGAAACCTCTTAAAACGTGAGAAGAAAAATATTATGTTTTTATCCCAAACTTTATTTTTTCGATGGAAATATCTTTGGAATATAACTTATAACTTTTTAATGAATAAATGGAATTTTCTTTAAATTATCTGCAGAAGGGAAAAAAATTATCTTTGACGAAGTCCGACAGAAGTGGCAGAAGTCCGCATGGAGAGGAAAATTCTGTGGAATTTCGCGAGTTCAACTGAAGCGTTTTCTTTCCTTAGGATTTCCCGGCGCGTGAGCGTGTGTGTGAGAGAAAGGAGAGGGAGAGAGAGAGAGAGAGAGAGAGAGAGAGAGAGAGAGAGAGAGAGAGAGAGAGAGAGAGAGAGAGAGAGAGAGAGAGGCGGGGGCAAGGAAGGCCCTGCTAGACCGCGCGACGACTATACATGTCCAAGTAAATTGAAACGCAACGGAGCGGCTCGCCTGCCCCGACTCTGCTCGCTTCGTTCTCCTCTGGCCGCTCCGCACCCACAACAGTGACATCGGCGGTGGCAGTAAGAGCAGCCTCCCCCCCCCCTCCCCCCGGGGCCCGGGGGCTAATTTTGAAACCATCCCGGATTCCGACCCCACATCCCTTGACTTATGGCGTACCTCTCGCTTACTCTCTTCGGTCTTGGAGATGGGAGTCCGGGTTGGCAGTAGGCAAACGGATATTAAGGGGAGGTTATCAGTTTTAGCAACCACCACTCCTTGTCCCCCGACCTCTCGACCAAAGAGAAGCAAGAGATACAGGCTTGAAGTTAGGGATGGGGTCGAAATCCAGGAGGGTTTCAAAATGAGAGACCCGCCCCGGCTGGGACACAGCGAGGCGGGGCTCGGCGCTCGGCAGCTGCAAGCTCTCCCCACCACTGCTCACTGCCCCACATGGGAAAAAAGTGGAACATCAGGTCTGGCGAACTAAAATTTTAGTAAGTTGGAAGACAGCGAATGGGTTTTAGCTGAAAAACACCATCATTCAGTACACACAATAGTAGGCTAATTTAGTAGAGAGAGAGAGAGACATCACAGTCGAGGGGGAAATAAGGTTTATTTACGGAACACACCTTGGCTTCATTCAGTCCACCACAGTGTTTGTTTTTCCTTCGACAAAGAGGTTTATTTCAGCAGCCACATTAAAGTTGTATACTAAATGTCAATTCCTTGCCATAAAAAAGGCTAATACACTTGGACCTAACTATGATTTAATTTTGGGGAACCATTTTATTTTTTAGGGGAAGAAAAGAAAATAAGAAAGGGGTGAAACGCCCACGAATCCGGAGCTAGTAGCGCGCATTTTGTGTTATGAGCGTTTTGTTCCGCGCGGGGCTCGCGTCTTTTTCGCGTTATCACTTTTATATTATTTGACAATTATTTTCCCCTTCTGGTCGGCCCGGTCGAGCCAAAACTTTGCCGACCGCAAGGCCAAAGTCTGCGAGGAGTCCCGAGTAGTGTTATGTGTTTAGCCACCACTGTGGGGTGTCCATTTCGCAGTAACGACAGTCGACAATACAAAGAGGAGAAGAAAATTGCAAACAATTCGGTCGGTGCGCGCCAGGACGGGGAAGAAGTAAGAAGAAAACTGCGGGAAAATCTGGTCAATGAGAACCAGAACTTCCACTAGAGCGACTGAACCTATTTCGGATCAGCCCCTGATTCGGATCACTTTGGCCTACACAAAATTTCGCAGGTGTATTTTTTTTAATTTTTTTTTTTTTTTTTTTTTTAAAGAAAAAGATAAGTCTTTCTCTGCCTCAAACGGCCATCAAGTTATTGACCGCGACCGCACTCTCAAACCGCTATTGGTTTATAGACGTATACCGGTCCCAGAGAACACACGGCAGTGTTGCGGGTCTGCCTACCCACTCCGGCCGTAAGGCGCCATAGCCCCTGCAGCTCTGGTGAGTATGCAATCCCGCAACACTGCCGTGTGTTCTCTAGGACTCCCGGTATAAACCAGCGTTATGTGGAAAACTTGTCAATACCTGAAGAAAATTTTCTCCATAATTTTATAAACCTTTCAAAAACACATGCATAATTATGCCGAAAAGTGACCCACGCAAAGAGAAAAAACGTTTTCTACACTTTCAGCTCGTTACTGATTTTTCGGACTTGAAGCTGGGTTATGGACTTAGTATGAAAACATACAAAATTTGTTAAGTGTTCTCAAAATAATAATATTAAACTTGAAAAAGGTTCATTGTTGGAATAAAGATCAGCTTTATTTCCAGTTTAGAATAGTGCCTGCAGGTATTGTGAGATCTGAGATGAAAGTGGAATCAGTTAAGGGTTACACTCGACTAAGAACAATACTCGTTCTTTTCACCACTCAGGAGAGAGGTGGTTGTAAAGAACAAGTAAAGACTACCATCAAAGTCATGCTTTTTGCCTCGATACCAGGGTCAAGGTAGAGCGTGTTGCCCATTTACAGGCGTTCGATGCTAAAGAATCCCAAACTTAACGCTAGCAAGCCGCCAATCTCAGCAATCCGGTGTTCCTCCAGATGAGGAGTGGAGGACCCCTCGTCCGAGGACGGTGCTTAAATGGCAAAAATCAGCGAAAACGGCTTTTTGCTAGGATCGGTTCTTGAATAGGCCTTCGGTCCCATGAAATTGGAAATAATGCCATTGAAAATTTACGTTCACCGAGTTCGTTGTCCGTCGACATCAAGGAAATCGAGGGGTCGACAACTTGTGTTCTCCTGTGTCTGACCATACTCCGAGTGTACTCCGTGTACTCCGAGCGTTCTCCGAGCGTTCTCCGGGTAAAATAAGGTGAGTTCTCCGATGAACTCCGGATGTACTCCGAAGTACTCCGGCTTTAAAACGCGTACTCCGACTGTTCTCCAACCGAACTAACTCTGCGAACTCCAGCTGTTCTGCTCCGTGTACTCCGAACTCCTGTGTACGGTTCGAAGCCGAGTAGTCGACCCCTCGAAGGAAATACCACAGAAGATGATTTACTACTCCGCGTAGTAAGCAAAAAGCATATCTGCGGTTTACTAAGGAAAAGTACAGGAAACGACGTAGGTTTCCTGTGCTAGCCACGGAAAACCACTGAAGCTTCCACACTTACTTTTCCTAGGAAAAATAAACTTTTGATTTAAAAAAAAAATAACAATTATAACAGGGGTTTTGCAGTGGGGCGTGACGCAGTAGCAGCAGCAGCAGCAGCACACATCCCTGAGGAAGAGGGAGCGGAAGAGAGAGAGAGAGAGAGAGAGAGAGAGAGAGAGAGAGAGAGAGAGAGAGAGAGAGAGAGAGAGAGAGAGAGAAGGGAGAGAGCGAGAGAGAGAGAGAGAGAGAAGGGAGAGAGAGAGAGAGAGAGAGAGAGAGAGAGAGAGAGAAGGGAGAGAGAGAGAGAGAGAGAGAGAGAGAGAGAGAGAGAGAGAGAGAGAGAGAGAAGGGAGAGGGGCAGGTGGAAGGGTTGCCCTTCCGTTGTGTGTGTGTGTGTGTGTGTGTGTGTGTGTGTGTGTGTGTGTGTGTGTGTGTGTGTGTGTGTGTGTGTGTGTGTGTGTGTGTGTGTGTGCGGGTGCGCGGGCTAGCCCCCCAGGTGCCCAGGTGTCCGTGTCCGTTCTTGACCTCCGGTCCGGTCCGTGGGAGAGAGAATGCATCATCAGACCCGTACCGGACCGGCACAATGGGCTGATCGCATCAAGTGTGGCGCTCCCGCCCCGCCCCGCCCCGCCCCGCCTCGCCCCGCCCCGCCCCGCCCCGCCCCGCCCCGCCCCTGAGCCATACCCCGCCTCGTGTTCTAGTTATGACGACGCAGTCCTGAATGCTGTCATCAAGCCCAACAAGCTCGGAGGCCCTCGATCACTTTGGCCCCGCCGGGCCCGGCGGGATCCTCAGGACAATGACGATAATGTTGTAGCCAGCCAGCGACGCGTTTCGAGAGCGACCCGCCGCGCCGGCCCCGCGCCCGCCCGCCCGCCAGGCCCGCCAGGCCCGACCCGGCGGCGCCGTGCCGTCATACGAAAACGGACTCGACTCCCGCGAGCGAAAGTGATCCGTCCGAAATAACACACTTGCTTATGGGGTGCAGCGCAGCGCGGCGCAGCGCGGGCGAAAGCGTTTTCGACTCGTATTCACTTCCGCAATCTGCGCGGGCTTGACTCAGTGACGGCCACAAATTCATGGATGACACAGCAGTTTCATAGATGTGCGCGCCAAAATTAGGTCGATCTGACCTGCTTTCAGTATTTTTGTATAAACAATGATTTTACATCTTCTTTCGAGGGGGTATGCACTCGCGTAATAGTCGGGTCACTCTATCCGTAATAAAGGAGGAATAGTATACGTAATAGGAACGTAATAGCCAAAATTCTCCTTATTTTCCTCATTTTTGTGTTGTTTTGGGATGTTTTGCCAGTTTTTGGCTCAATTTGTACAATTTCGGAGCGTAATACGCGTAATAGTCGGGTCACAGATTTTGTGAGTGAATACCCCCTCGTCTTCTTTAATACATTTCTTGTGGTAATCACAGCGGACGAATTACCAAGAAGTTCCAGGTCGAATCGGGGAAGCTGTTTTCGCTGTGCTACTTCTCGCTCCACCCATGCTCGTTGTGATGTTTGCGAACTGATGAGCACGTGTTTCCCCGATTCACCAGGGAGCTTCCTGGACAAATGTTTGCTGTGAAACATGTAACGAGTATACACTCTCAGCCCGCAACTGATTTTCGGACCCCTTTGTCCTGTTTAGAAACCTTTATGAACTACTGACAAATTTTTTCATCAGTTGTACGCACCAATTTATTTTTACGTGACAGACAATTTCTTATTTCATCAGTATGCTACTTACAAAACTATATAGAATAACAAACGAATTTGTCAGGAACCCTGCTTCGTAAAACCAGCGTAGGTATGTTCTAGGAAAAGACAAATCAGTACAGGTCTGAGAGTGTACCGCGAGTGCGAGTCAAGTCAGAGGCCGTCTGAGGGCTGCCAACCCGCTGCGGCCTGCCGAGTACTTAAATACTGTGGGGAAGTACGCCCACCCCAAAATCAACCACATGGAATGCCAAAACAGATCGTGACACCATGGAACACATATTTTTCAGAGCCCTGATTACCTTTCCTTTTTTCATCACTTTCTCTCCTTGTCACGCCTAATGCATAATGTAATGTGTATTTTGGCTTCGCTTGAGTGGCCACCCAGGCGGCCTTATTGATAGCTGGTCCGCGGGGTGGCATTTTGTGCTCCCTCTGTTTTGCTGGTAAAACTCGTGATTTGGCTCTCACAATTTAGGTCTGACTCTTTATTTTGGAATTTGGAATTTGAGGTAAGTGTTCATACCTAGCAGAGCGTTTAACGCGATAGCGTTAGATTTTTTATTTTATTTATTAGTCTCGACGATGGACCCCTCTAGCCGCAGCCGATCGTGTCCAAGCGGTTCGTACAAAATTACATTAAAGAATACAATAACAAATTTGAATTTTCTTTTTGGATGTTTGATGTCCAACTCTATTCAATATCTTCATTCACTGGCAAGTGCTATAACCTAGGGGGCCGTTTAACTTTTTAGCGTTAGAAATCTTTTTTTCTCTTTCATTTTCCTGCTTGTATATGTGTATGTGTGGCGTAAGGTGAACACAAGGGTCTACCAAATCGTGTACGAGGATTATAACCAGTCTCGATTATGGTGATTAACCAAGATTATTTGAGTTTATCATTAACATAATTACTGATTATTGGCCAGAAATCACTCAACTTTTGGTCAAATTTCATAATATTTCTCCATATTTGTCAAAATTTGTCAATATTTGAAGATTTTACATGATTATGGTTATGTGATTATCACTATAATCATCCAGAGGGGTGTACGAGGATTATGGAAGTGGTAGACCCCTGGACCCTTGGGTGAACACACATGCTACGTACGTGCCCCCGCCCGCGCCCACGCACGCGCGGGGAACTCCTTACGATCCGGTTTCATCGCAAACTTGAGGACGAGGCGACGGTATCGTTTTTCTTTATGTTCTCTGCGGGTGAAGCAGTAGGAGTCAGGGCGAGAAGCCGCGCGCGACGCCCCAGCAGCCCAGGGGTGGTAGGGGGGAGGGCAGCTCCTCGTCCTTTCTTTCTTCATCAACCAAGGATTTGAAAAAGGCGAGCGGCACAACCAGCAGGCTCATTCCGAAGATGGCTCTCGTCCCTCCGTCCTTGTCGCACCTATGGCGGTGCCCTATATGTCCGGGTTGTCAGGATCCCATCAGTGCGACAAGGACGGAGGGACGAGAGCGATCTTCGGAATCAGCCGTCAGGCAGGCACCCGGTGAGAGCGCATGGTGGTCGACCGTGGCCATACGGACATGCCGCTCCCTCCCCGCCCAGCCCCGCCCCACACCGCACCATTCATCCTTAATTCACCTCATTGGATCGTCGGCAAACTGAAGCTCCCCGCGGAGCAGCGCTCGCAGCGCTCGCAGCGCTCGGGGTTTGCTCAGCTCGCGCTGCCGGTGGGGGGGGGAAGGGGGTCCGGCATATATAACTAACTCTCGTCTAGGATCCATTTGGAAGGCAAAAGGCCAGCGCGGGGGGGGAGGGGGTGGGGGTGGGGGTGGGGGGGTAGCGTCTTCGCAAGGGGAAGTGGCAAGGAGGAGAGGGGGCGGACAAATTACTGTTTGAACAAGAAGGAAAGAATAAGGAGGATTATATAGTGGTGAGTGGACATGCTGAGGAAAATCGGTCATTCATTATCACAGTGAGAAATTCTTGTACTGGTACGGGAAAATTTTCCATGAGAGGTCTTGCTTGTACAATTACGATTCATATTGTAAACTTTTTATAACTATGCGTATCAACTCAGAATCGACTGGTGAGCCAACAAAGTCGTAACGTGTAAAGTCGTACATGTACGAGATATGTTGTACATAGTGAATTACAAAATATATTGTACATCTACGGAAATATTTTTCACAGTGATATACGAGGAAGACTCCGACGTGCTATTAAAAAAATACACTGGTAAAAAAAAAATTGCACAACGTTTAGTAAACTGCACATCACTTGGAGTGCAGTTTCTCGACATGCTCCATTGAGTCCATAGGGCTGGTGCGTCCATGTGTGCAAAGAAAATTACTACAACCTACTACTATCCAGTGTTGCGGGTCTGCCTCTGCTCGGAAGCCGTAGCGCCTTAAGGCCGCACCGCATAGGCAGACCCGTAGTACGGCGGCGTTACTCCGTAACACCCGCCCCGCCCCGCCCCGCCCCGCCCCGCCCCGCCCCGCCCCGCCCCGCCCCGCCCCGCCCCGCCCCACCCGGCCGGCCGCGGCCTCCGACTTCAAGAATTCAGCAGCCCCTTTGAGCGACTCTCCTAACCGCGAGCGCTCGGCGAAGACTCCGCATTCGCGAATCCTTCACATTACCTTGTGGCGGGGAGAGGGGGTGGGGGAGAAGAGGAGGCAGCGTCAGGGTGTAAATCACGGGGCGCTCTGACGTCCACAAGGCAGCTCAGGAGGACGTTACACGGTTACGTCGTAAACCGACAGAGGCATCGTCTCACAAGCGTGCGTAACGCACGCGGACTTTCAATCGTCCGTCGTCCTCTTTACAAACTTCATAGGGACGCGCGGACTACACTATCCGCTTCCACCAACCTTCTCCATAGGGGCGGAAAGGTGCACTATTAAAATTTGTGTTGTTCCACTGTCAGAAATTTCCACGGTAATTAGTACGGTTTTCCCCGTTAATTTTTTACCTGGTCCGGACCGTTTTTATTGGGTACGGTTCGTCCGTACTACCTATGACCGTATATTTCACATAGGCCTATATTTCAACTTTTTACGAAAGTTTCAAGAAACTGAAACTACGGAATTGGTCACGGAAAACACCGTAATTTTTCAGATACGGTCGTCTTGTCACCAAACAAAACGGTTTTACCGTAGTATCTGGGGCATGGGGGTACGGAATTTTTAACAGTGTCGTTTACAAAAAATACGTTGTATACTTTCATAGCAACACATTTTGTTTTGAAACAAACTTTGTTATAATGTAACAAGGATGTTGTCAAGGTAGAACTCTACTTCATTGCTTTTGGCAAGAAAAATTGTGATGCTATTCTGCCTTGCTACTGTATTATTCAAAAATTTTGTTAACGAATGAATGGGCTTGTTTTTAAACAGCTACTGTTGCTATGAAAGTTTACAACTCAGGAGTTGTAATCTGATTACTTAAAATGTACCGGGTGTTTCTTTGAATACGTAACAGTGTTGCGGGTTTGCATACTCACTAGCGCTGGAGGGGCCATGCCGCCTTACGGGCGAATATAGGGTAGGCAAACCAGCAACACTGTTACGCATTCAAAGAAACACCCGGTACATTACTACTACGGTTGGAGAGACTACTTGTCAAATTGTGCAACATTGTTAATATTTGGAATAAAAACAACTTTTTTGTTTAGGAACAAAGCAAGTCATCACGATAAGTGTCATACTTGGCAACCATTTTTAACAGTGTGGGGCTGGGCCCCGGAGTGCGGTGGGGTGGGGAGGGGTGGGGTGGGGTGGGGTGGGGTGGAGTGGGGCGCGCGGGTGGCTTGCGGCCCAAGCTGCTGCTGACATTTTGTCGACCGGCTTGCTTGCTTGCCGACTACGGCTCCCTCCCCTCCCTCCTCCTTTTTCCCGGCCACCACCAATTACCCTATTAATCGTCGAAGCAGACCGACCCTGTAATTACATGTATATTTACTTTTACTCGTGGTGCCGTCCTCCGAAGATTGACGCAACACCGCAGGGTCGTAACTCACCATCGGCCGCCGCCAGGGCGCGCCGAGGGCGACCGCTTACACACAAATTCTTTCAATTTCTTTACACAGAAATTTTCTGCGGAAAGATTTACCTAATTTAAGGTTTCGTCCTCCAAATTTGGGAGCGGTGGCTACTGGGCAAGCCGCACAGTTTTTAGGCAACGGAGTTGCCTTCTAAAATCGCTGGGAATTGTATTTTAATTGTTTTATATGGCTCCTTACGGGAGGAAAAAATCCGACTTTGATAATATTACCTCTCGTGATAGTGTTAAATCTTGTACATTCACTTTTTAAGTTTCATTGAAATTTAAACCACAAATTTTCTGTAAATTTGAATTAAGTTTTGGTGGTATGACAATTCTCGAATTGTCAGGCATAATCACCAAGATAAGGGAAAAGAGAAAACTCTAAAGTCTGCGTTCAAACAAACCTCTGCTTCAGTGAACTTCACCAGAAAGAGATGACACCACTGAAATTCGCACGTGACCATACCACACCACCCTTTCAAAACCTACTTCATGTTTACCGAAAAAACAGAAAGCTGCGCTGTGGAGCACTTCTACCAACTATTTGTAGACAAATTAATGTTTCTATTCCTATCCTAGCTATGAGGACTCAACAGGTTTTTTTTTTTTTTGTTATTAGTTTTTTGAAGAGGTTTTACGAAGTGTTACAGACACTCTACGTAATAATTTAAAAGCCACATTTAAAATTTAAAAAATAATAAAAATAAACGAGATACTCATAAAAGCAGCGAAAAACAGAGATATGAGGAAATCGCTAACATAGAAAGCGGCACGCGGTAAGAAGATGGAACTGGCGCATACAAAAACTGAAGAAACAAACAGCTTTAGAGCCTCATCACAAATCCCTCAGAAATGAGACACATAAAATTTTAGTCACTTCATTTTTGTTCCCGCCATTTCTATCCTGCCGACGCTTAGAAAGTCAAGAGGGAAGGTTGACCGTCGCGTCGACGTGCGTCAAGTGCGCGAGAGCGGACGCGGGCGCTCATGAGTATGCCACTGCGCGCGCCTGGGGGATAGGCAGCACCTCGAGCACCACCGCGCCCCGCGTCAATGGACAGATCGTAGGAGACAGGCGGGGCGGGGCGGGGCGGGGCGGGGCGGGGCGGGGCGGGGCGGGGAGCGCCACTCACTGCCATTCAATTAACTTCCTAGCCCGCCCGACAGCCGACACCTTACCTTGTGAGTTGTCTTGACTGGACGGCATCGAACAGCAGCGGGATGGCGGAGGGGCCGCGCGCGGCGCCGTGGAGTTAGGCAACCCAACCAGCAGCCCCGTGCTGTGGGACGCGCCCGGAGGCCGCGCGGGGAGTCTGGTGGAAAAAGAACGGCCAAGTCATCACTGAGGTTTATTTTTCACGGTGAGAAAAGTTTGGAAACTTTTCTGTAACTCGAAGCTAGAGGAAAAACTCATTAAAAAAAAAATTCTTACTATGGGACACTGAGAAGGCTATGCGCTGTGCGGGTTACGGGGGTTACGGGTTGCAGGGCTCGTGCGCATGATGAGTGCCCCAGAAATAGGAAGGGTACAAATGTGAAGGAAGGTCCTTCATTAGTTTGAGGACCTTCATCGAATCTATGAAGAACATGTTCAGAGAGGCGGGGCGTAGTGCAGCGCGGTGGTGAGGGGAACCATAAAAAAGCAAAAAAGTGGTCTACATGAAAGCTGAAATGGTTTTCATTGATGCCGCAGGTTCAAAAACGAACGTTGTGTTTTTTCCACCACCACAATTTTTCTCCCCTGGGTGCAAATATATTATGGGAGCGTTATACACTTCAGGGAGGTGTTCCTGATACTAATGAAGCTCATATTATTTACACCCCCCGAGCGGCCGACCACTCCCCTTGAATGTGTTCACATGATTCCCGGAATGATTGATTCCCAATAATTCCCATCCATATATTTTAATTTCTAACAGTTTCTAGTGACATAAAACGCTAATTTCGGGTAGTTATAACTGATTCCAGGTGTTTCCTGCTTTGTTGTAGTGGTTTTCATTGATTTCTCTTAATTTTTTTATGATGATGATTCCCACGCTTGTGTACACATGATTCCCAAACTCGTCGCCCCCTCGCCCTCGCCCCCTCACCCTCCTCCCGGACACGCAGTTTATAAACGGCCCCGATGATAATAAAACGATGCAAAAGCAGGTTGGGCAACTAACCGCGAGGCTGCGGACGGAGCTGCGCGCCTGACGTTTACACCTGCAGGCGCGGCGCGGCGGCGCGCCAGTCACTCTGGACATGAGGATGAGGGGTGACCCACCTCGGGCAGAATGTCAGAGAGGAAGGGGGTCAGGGCTCGGCGCCGCAGAGCAGTGGGGGGGCTAGGAGCCGCCGCAGTCCGCACCACCGCAACAGGCTGCTGCCGCCCTGCGTGACAGAGCGTGACAGAGCGTGACAGAGCGTGACAGAGCGTGACAACGTCATGCCGGAGTGTGTCGTGCGAGCAGGCCCGGCCGGTGCGAGACGGGAATCGGATTATTGGGGAACTGCAGCGGCACACACGCGTCACCGAGCGCATGTCACTTGTAGGATGACTCTGAGCACGCGTCCGACTCTCTTGGACGACGTATCACGGTAAAAGCAATGTCTGATTTTTTTGAGGGAAAAGGGGGAAAACTTTGAGGAACTCACTAAATGAAAGAAAAACTCCTCATTTTTTTTAAGGGGGGGCCTCCTAAAATTAAAAAAAAATTAGAGAGAGAGGAAACTTTCCTTAATTTGTTAAGACACTTCCTCAGAATACGAGGATTTTTCCTCAAATTAGGTGGGATCCTCAAAGTTTACCCTTTACCCTCAAATTACCCTCAAAAAATCAGATATTGTTTTTACCGTGATACAAAGCCGTACACCACCACGTCAACGCGTGCAGCGTGATGCCAGTGAATCTCAGCATCCCGATGGCGCGACAATATTCAAAGCACGTGACAAATAAATATCAATAAAGGCAGCAATGATGAAATGTGCGAGAAATTAGTGCGTATAGTGCGCGGTGCCTAAGAAATGACGGCGAACAACGGGAAAATTCACGGTAAGCTGTTCGAGACTGAGTTATTGCTTACCGCAGCCCGGACAAGATCGTCTTTCTCTTCGTGCACGTAATAAGAGACACGACTCAAAAACTTTCTGGCCACCCCCTTTCCCCCGCACCCCACCCAAACCCGCCCCACCCCGCCCCGGCGCGGCGTGCGGCTCAAAAGAATAAGGATATGTTCGCGTGCTCGCGCGGAACTCCGGAATAGGGATGGGGCGGGGCGGGGCGGGGCGGGGTGGGGTGGCTGGAGCAATCAATCCGGGCCAGTCAATGCGACGCGCCCCGCCGCGCGACCAAATGGAATGAGGTTAGCTTTTCTTTTCCGAAGGGATGTGTAGACCGTCGTCTTCTCATAGCTCAGTGCCTCGAAGAGATCCGTCGCAGAGTTGCCCCGGGCCGCGCAGGGCGGGTTGGGGCGGGGCGCGGTTCTCAGCTCCACTAGCACAGTCGGGGTAGGGGTGGGACTTGGGACCCATTGTGCCTGCCGCCACCACGGCACAATGACAGGGTGGCTGCTAAAGAACGGGAGTGCTATGGACCGGGACTTCTCGAACAGCTATGAGGCCCTCTCTCTCTCTCTCTCTCTCTCTCTCTCTCTCTCTCTCTCTCTCTCTCTCTCTCTCTCTCTCTCTCTCTCTCTCTCTCTCTCTCTCTCTCTCTCTCTCTCTCTCTCCTCTATTTCTGAATATGCACACTAATATTGCCGAGTCATTATGATTATTATTTTTTGGCCGCTGAATCGACGTAACGATAATCTGCTTCAATTACATTCTTATCATATTTGTACGTGCGCACTGAAAAAAAATAAGAATCGGCTGTGAGAACGAATGAATTCGCTGAAATGAGGATAGACAGTCTGAAATTCGCTGTGGCAGACAGCTGCTGGTAAAGACAAGGGCTGGCTGCTCATCTAATGAGCAGAATGAGCTGCAAGAGCCATCCGCTTCGTTCTGACAACTTCGGGTGTTTCACTCACGTATGCGTAGGTTGGCTAATGCAGCTACAGCTTATTTAGCTGTTGCAGCGAACTATTATTGTATCTCTATTAAACAGAACTATTGCCTACCTCGGTGAATTTCGGTCTACATCAGCTTTTTCTCTTTTCTGATCGCTCATTTGTATTCCTGTGCGTATGCGTTTTACACTGCAATTTTATCGGAAAAGTTCGGAAAGGTTCGACACTTGAGCACTTGGACCCCTTACTCTCCGGCTGAGCGGAGCTTGACTGTGAGCTCCGCTTCGAAAACACTTGTCGCGACGGTCGTTAAAATAAGATACTATTGCTCTGCTCTGCTAGTCAGGCCGGCTGTGCCGCTCCGGAGCGGTGCCGAGCGGTGCGCTACGATAGGCACGGTGCAATCAATTTTATGAGGGAAGGGCGAAAAACTTGGAGAAACTCCCATAAAATGAGCAAAGCGCCTCAGATTTTGGGGTCTTCTTCTCAGCGAGCATGAGGGATACAGACGACATGACCCAGCGGCAACAGAGCAACATGGATTTACTGGAAAATTTTCCATGGAGCGTGTTCGGAAATAACAATGAGAAATTGGAAAATAACAACAACACGCATCGACTTCGAAATTATTGACAATAAGCAAAACTGGGCTGTCATAAATTATGAAATAAAGTCTAAGTCTCTGAAGATATTTTTCACAGACAGTGCAAGCCTGGACCGTCGGGGAGAAGGTACTTCCCGACACAGGTGGCTCCCCGTTATTCACTTCACGTTTAGTGAGAGAAAACTGACCCTTTGAGGCGCCATGGGTACGATTACGTAAGAGGGCACTGACATTACGACACTTACGGCATCCTACTTTGAGTTTAGGGCGACGACCCGTACATCATAACCTTCCCCTAACGTGATGGACAAAAGAGGAAAAAAAAACATACAAAAAAGCAACATAGGGTTGATAATTTATGCGGCATTATAAGGGACCGTCCGCCATAAGAATATTTCATTAGATTTTTCGCGCGTCTCTCCCTTCAGTCCAGCCGGGGCGGGTGTGTGGGCGGGGGCGGGGGCGGGGCGGGGCGGGGTGGGGTGGGGGTGGGGTGGGGGTGGGGTGGGGTGGGGTGGGGGTGGGGTAGGGGTGGGGTAGGGCACGGCAGCAGCAACCCCCCGGAGGTCCGTGCACCCGCGCCTCCCCCAGCGCCCCAGGGCCGCGCACGGCCAAGCTCAGGCTCAACCCTCACTTTTTTATGAAACACGTGGCGCCTCTGTTGATCGACGGAGCGGCCTCCTCTCCGGTGCGGTGGCCGTGCCCGGCCCGGGTCGCTGAGATAGCAAAAAGAAACCACCCCGCCCCGCCCCGCCCCGCCCCGCTCCGCCCCGCTCGCCTAGCGCCGTGCGTCCACCTTTGCGACCCCGCCTAGCCTAGCCTGGCCCTGCGCCGACGCTCACCCTTCCCTACCCCAGCCCACCCCGTCCCGCCTGGCGCTATGAGCACCTTTGAGGCATCGCCTGTAGCAGAACTGCTCAACGAACCCGCACCCATCCCCCAGCCTGCCCGTCCACGCCCTGCCGAGCGATTCCGCAGATCGCTTTCATACCCCTATGTCCTCGTCGCACTCATAGAGAGAGCACTACCAAGGCCAGCATAGGGCACCGCCATAGGTGCGACAAGGACGGAGGTACGAGAGCGATCCTCGGAATCAGACGGCTGCCCCGCTTTGCCCGTTCGAAAGCTACTTCGCCTCAGAGGCCACGGCAAATACGTTGTGGACGTGAGGGCCGAGAATCCTCTTGCGTGGGCAAATAACAATAGCAGATCACTGGACGAGGCAGCCGCGCGCAGGCACACGGGGGCGGGGTGGCGGAGGGGGGCGGGGGGGGGGTGGATGTGGATAAAGTGGCGTGCCCCACGTGCTCAACTCTGTACAAGCGGAAGATGGTTGGCCCCCCGCTTCGTAGCGAAGTGGGAACATCACCAGAAGAACTGCTCACTTGAGGACCTTTTCAGGCGCGCAATAACCCAGTAGAGCGGGTGGGCGGGGCGGTGTGGGGCGGGGCGGGGTGGGGTGGGGCGGGGTGGGGTGGGGTGGGGCGAGGCACAGCACCGTGGTCCCGTTCGGGCCGGGCCGGTCCCCCCGGTCCTCCAGGGGCAGCTGGGACAATCACCGCAACGAAATGGGCACAGTGGGAGCAAACGCCACGCGCAAACCCGGGGGCGGGGCGGAGCGGAGCCACCCCATGCGGGTGGAAACAACTAGTTTCCTTTTTTGCAAGGGGGATGAGCTCGCGATTTGCAAGGCCGGAGGCCGTTGCATGGGGAGCACGCGGGGAGCAGGGGCGACCGGATTCAGAAGAAAGAGCGCTTTCGTATATCCGTCCTCGTCACACGCATGGGTCTCGGCCGCTAGGAGTGAGTGAGGGGGCACTACAAAACGATTTTCTGAATCTGGAGGGGGGGGGGGGGGTAAGCCAAGCGGGAGGGGGCGGCGCTAGGCAGTACAGTAACCGAGAGGGGCGGTGGCGGCCGCGGCGGCGGGCTTTCTCTAAGGACTGGGAATTAGTCAAGGGGGTTTGGGGGCGGCTACATCCTCGCCTTGTTAGGCGGACACGGCCCGCCCCGCCCCGCCCACCGCGTAATTTTTCTCCGCTGGCGGTAAGTCCGGGCTGGGGCGGGGCGGGGTGGAGGCGGGGAGTGGCTGGGGTGCAGGATGCGCCCTGCCTGCTCATCCGATTTCAGGGTGGCCACGCGATCGGAATTTTCGATTTCCCTGACTTCTCCCTGACTTTTCCCTGACTTTCTTGCAAATTTCCCTGACTTTTTTTACCGTGCTAGCCAGTAAATTTTACCGTATTTTAGGCACATCAAAAACATTTTCGTACTTTTGAATTCGAGAAAATTATGCAAGCAAATAGAAAATAAGTGCCACGTTTGTTGCTACCAAGGGGTAACTAACTCGACTATTCACGGTTCACGAACTTATTAATACTTGATATTCAGACAATATTTGCAGCTATTCAAAGAGTATTCAAAATATTCAAGAATATTCGTGGTATTCACTAGTATTCGCAATATTCACTCATATTTAACAATATTTCCAACTATTTCATGGATATTCATCAATATTTATGGATATTCATTAGTATTCATCAATATTTATCTGTATTCAGCCATATTTACACCTATTCAGCCATATTCAACATAGATGCATGCAGTCGGTGCACGCACTCTACATGTCGACCTCCCCACACACAAAAGCAAAATCTGAGATGAAAATGGCACAACTTCCCATTTTTCCATTTAATGGGACATTTCTCCAAATATTGATTATTTATTAAATCCCGAGTCACCTACTTGTCACTAAATTCATTTTGTGTTTACTTTTGCTCTTGTTTTTCTTTTACGTTGGTTGTCGTGCGATTGATTCCCAGCTAATGGCTACGTTTGAATACTCTGGTTAAACGTAAGGCGTGCAAGGAGCAATCCGCACACACCAGCGCACAAAGTGTTGAAGTCTTGTGTGATTGGTATGAGCTTGGTGAGTTAGAAGAGCTGACAAAGAGTAATGAAGCGAAAGGATTTTATCTCCTCCAAAAATACTACAAAACTGGTAGCAATCCCTTGCGATCTGATGGCACCTTATGCGTTGACCTAAAAACAATGTCTTCATTGTAATTGTTGGATGTGATAAATAGGTATATGACCTAAAAACTATGTCTCTATTGTAATTGTTGGATGTGATAAATAGGTATAAAATCCAACTTTCTATGGGGAAGCCCCAGAAAATACACGCACATCTGATCCAAATTATTCTCTCAATTACACGATTAAATAGGATTTTTAGTAAATTTTTGTGAATGATTTCTATTTATTCCAAATTATTGGAAATTAACTTGCAACTGCGCAAAATAATCACAATTATTTCAATTATTTTTTTAAACTTTTCAGAAACAAATTTTGCTCTGCAATTGAAAGGGTGGCGTGAAAACATAGAAAATTTTTGCGGCAGTAAACCTCCCGAAGGAGGTTGCGGTTCCCGCCAGGCACAGGGCTTTTACTCCCTGTGGCAGCCAACTGCTTCGGTGTTCCATGGGAACCGGCGCTTTGCTGACTGCGATCCTATCGCGCAATTCGACAGATTTGATCCCCGTACCACCATTGGCCTACCCCTAGAGGTACGAGCGGTGTCAAGAGCGTTAGACTTCCTGATCCCAGTTTCAGAGGCCTTACCTCAGAGGGGTACGCGGGATTCGAACCCACAACCCCGAGTGCCGACACGTAGCCAGAACAGGAAGCGACCCAACGCCCAGAGCCACCGAGCCAACGGCGGTGAGACGAGTTTAACTTCTATTTGACCTGCCATCCAGCTGCGGCCAAAGGGAATGTCAAGCGCGAAAAACACTTTCCCGAGTGGGAGTCAAACTTCGGACCACTCAGTTCGGTGTTGCGCGCTCTACCAACTGAGCCACGACGCCACGATGACTGCGACGGGTTCGAGCTGTATTTGATGCGTATCCTGCAGCCTCCAGCCAGGAGGACTTGGCAAATACAACTCGAACCTGTCGGACTATACAGTCATCGCGGCGTCGTGGCTCAGTTGGTAGAGCGCGCAACACCGAACTGAGTGGTCCGAAGTTCTACTCCCACTCGGGAAAGTGTTTTTCGCGCTTGACATTCCCTTTGGCCGCAGCTGGATGGCAGGTCAAATAGAAGTGAAACACGTCTCACCGCCGTTGGCTCGGTGGCTCTGGGCGTTGGGTCGCTTCCTGTTCTGGCTACGTGTCGGCACTCGGGGTTGTGGGTTCGAATCCCGCGTACCCCTCTGAGGTAAGGCCTCTGAAACTGGGTTCAGGAAGTCTAACGCTCTTGACACCGCTCGTACCTCTAGGGGTAGGCCAATGGTGGTACGGGGATCAAATCTGTCGAATTGCGCGATAGGATCGCAGTCAGCAAAGCGCCGGTTCCCATGGAACACCGAAGCAGTTGGCTGCCACAGGGGGTAAAAGCCCTGTGCCTGGCGGGAACCGCAACCTCCTTCGGGAGGTTTACTGCCGCAAAAATTTTCTATGTTTTCACGCCACCCTTTCAATTGCAGAGCAAAATTTGCTTCTGAATGTTTTAAAAAATTAATTAAAATACTTGTGATTATTTTGCGCAGTTGCAAGTTAATTTCCAATAATTTGGAATAAATAGAAATCATTCACAAAAATTTACTAAAAAATCCTATTTAATCATGTAATTGAGAGAATAATTTGGATCAGATGTGCGTGTATTTTCTGAGGTCACCCCCTTTCCATTTGTTTACCCAAATGAATTTTAAAAAAAACACGAATATTTACAAATATTCACGAGTATTCACGAGTATTCACCCATATTCAAAAATATTAACTCATATTCAAAAATATTCACCCATATTCGCCAATATTCAAAAATATCACCCATATTCAAAAATATTCACCCATATTCAATTGAATATTAAATATTCATATATTCAGTTGTATTCAAAGTATTCACTTGGTGAATATATTCACAGTACACGAAAATCCCGAGTTGGTTACCCCTTGGTTGCTACCGTCCCGTGGGGAAAACAAGCGTGAGATTTGAAACGATCTGGGACTTCGCACGGATTTCCCTGACCGCCCGTCAATTTCCCTGACTTTTCCCTGACTTCCCTGACCACTTTTTATTTCCCTGACTTTTCCCTGACTTCCCTGACTTCCAGGTTGCGTGGCCACCCTGGATTTGCACTCTCGGTTTACCCGGCTATCTCCGCCCGCGGTGGCGTCGCCCGCACCACCGGGACGGGGAGCCGGGCTGGGCCCGAGGGGTGGACGACTTGGATTTTCGGTGTACACAGGAGAACGGAGTACACCCGGAGTACAGCTGGGCCGGGGAGTCCAGCCGGAGTACCCGGAGTAGGCGGAGTACAGGTGGAGAAAGCGGAGTACACCTGGAGTACAGGCGGAGTACACCCGGAGTACACTCGGAGTATGCGGAGTACGCGGAGTACAACTGGAGTGCGCGAAGTACGGCTGTAGTACGCGGAGTACAACTGGAGTACGCGCAGGCCTGTACACAGGAGTACACTTGGTCGTCCACCCCTCGGCTGGGCCTGGCCGGCCGGGCGGAGGCAAAAGCAAGAGCCCACTAATACCCCACTCGTTTCCTTTGGGTTTCGGCCTGCGTGGTGCTGGCGTATCTGATAACACCTCCCCGCCCCGCCCCGCCGCGCCCCGCCGCGCCCCGCCGCGCCCCGCCCCGCCGCGCCCCACCCCGCCCTACTGCGCCTCTTCCCGCGCCGCCACCGGCGCTGCCGGGCCGGGCCGGGCCGGGGTGCTCAAGCCTGACCCCTCCAAAGGGAACCCCGGATGGAGTTTGGTTAATTAGGCGCTGTCTGAGCTTGGCGCGCGAGAGGCGGGGTGTGAGCGAGGTCTAGGCCCAGACGAAAAGCGTTGCGGAGATTTCCCCCCGAGTCCCTCGCTAAGCCTAATAGTACACCTCCCGCCGGCTCGGCTCAAGCTATATTCATCAAGCGTCTTTTTTTTAACAGTTTCTGAAGCCCCTTTTTTTGCAGGTGGTGCAAACTCGGTGGAAGAGTTTAATTCGCGGGGAAGTCGGGGAGGCTCAGTGGACAAGAAGTGTTACCCGAGGGTACTCGCCCCGCCCGTGCTCAGAGACGGCCTTGCTCTTGCTCCGCAGGTGCTCCTGGCGGTGCTGGTAGCGCTCTCCGCGGCCCAGGACGGCGGGCTCGGGCTCGCCGACCCCGACAATGACGTCCTGGAGGCCGTGCTGGGCGAGGACGCGGACACTGCCGAGGCCGCGCACTTCGGCGACCGGACAGCGCCGCGCGCCCGCCGGCTGAGGCTCGACCTCGGCCCCGACCCCGCGGGCCCGGCGGCCGCCCTGGAGGACAGCCCGGAGCCCAGCAGCACCCCGACGACCACCACCACCACGACGACCCTGTCCCCGCGCACCTTCATCCGCGTGCAGGCGGGCGGGCGGCGCGGCAGCCAGGGCCGAGGCCGAGGCCGTGGCGGCGGGGCCGCGCGCGCCCGCACCCTGGACGACGAGTCCCTGCAGACGCTGTCCTCGGGCGACATCCGGTCGCTGCGCCTGCGGCAGGCCGAGCAGCAGGACGTGGGGCTGCAGGACCTGCAGGACCAGGGTCCTGGACACACGCACATCACGCGCCTGGACGTGGACTGTTCGGGCGCCGGCATCGGCGTCACGCTCGAGTTCCAGCAGGACTTTGACGGCCTCGTCTACAGCAAGGGCTACTACGACGACCCTGCGTGCCGGTGAGTCGGCCTGCCCGCCCCGCCCCGCCCCGCCCCGCCCCGCCTCACCCCGCCCCATCAACTCTTTGAAGATGAGCCTGTGGTGGGCATAGACACAGCCGGCGTCTACGCCTACCGAATTGCAAAGTGCCTCTCTTCCCGTGCCCGGCCAGCACACTGCTTAGTGTGGAGTGTGGAGCCTGCCCGGGCCCGAGGCCTCCGTCACCTCCTCCGTCTCGACGGTCGCCACCTCAGTCCTGCAGGCTGATTCCGAAGATCGCTCTCGCGCCTCCGTCCTTGTCGCACTCATGGGGCACTACCACCCCCAACATAGGGCACCGCCATAGGTGCGACAAGGACGGAGGTACGAGAGCGATCTTCGGAATCGGACGGCTGGCTAGGAGAGAGGGGGAGGGGGCAGAGAGAGGGAGACAGAGAGAGAGAGAGAGAGAGGGGGGGGGTAGACAGGGAGAGGGAGAGAGAGCGGGACGGTGCTTGGCGAGAACACAGCAGCTGCGAGTCGTGGATAAGGCCCGGGTGTCCGGCAGTTGTGTCGGTGCACGTGCCGGTGGGATAAGGGGGGAGAGACAGAGAGGAGATGGAGAGAGGAGGAGAATGGGAGAGGGACAGAGAGGGAGCGGGAGGGGGGGGGAGGGCGGACGACTGGCGGGCCGGCGGCGGGCCCAAGGGAGAGGACAATCTAATTGGCAGCAAGCCTGCTCATGTGCTGCTCAAGGGGGTACTAAGAGGAGGAATAGGGTAGGGGGTAGGGCTCAGAGGGGTTAGGGGGTGGGGAGGGGGGGTGGAGGTTGTTGCCTGCCATACCATCTCGCGGGACTTGTCTGCCGCACCACCTCGCCTCCGCTACCCACTAGGTCCATCGCGCCTGTCCAGTTCAAGCCCCCGCCCGCCCCGCTCCGCCCCGCCCCGCCCCGCCCCACCCCACCCCACCCCGCCCGGCCCCACCCCGCTGCTCGCTGTCCGACCGCTGTGCTTCCGCTCCTTTCAATCGGGATGAGATATCACCCCCTGAGGCGGCGTTCTGAGCGAGCACGAGCACCCCGGGGTGCGGGAGGGAAACATTGTGTGCGACGCGATGGACGGCGAGTCCTCGGAGCGGTGGCACCGAGCCATAAGTATGCCCAGGGCCGGGGCGGCGGGGCCACCTCCATGGCCCCATCGGCGCACGCCCAGCAGCAGGGTGATTCCGCCCTCACCCTGGTTTCGTCGCTCTCTCTCCTTGTCGCACTCATGGGGCACGGCCGTAAGGTGCAAGAGAGAGGGCACTACAAAGCGGTGTTCGGAATCGCCTTGCAGGGCGCCCGGGACCGACAGTTTTACGGACGATTGGAACCCATCACGTCCGCCCCCGCGGCGAAACCTGCCCCCTGTAGGTCTTGCTCCGCCCTCTCGCTTCAAGGATCGCTGAAGGCAAATTGGTTGGGGTTCGCAGTGAGGAGCACCTGGGACAGAGGAGAATGGCCGGCCCGTGAGGGCGCCCGAGTTTTGTATTCTACGAAAAACATTTCACTGGTGATCTGACAAAAGAAACGTAAGTCCAGTTGCTCACTTCCTAAACCTCTCACCTTAAATCTAAACTGGACTTACGCTCTTTTGTCCGATCACCAGTGATTTGAGGGTTAGGTTAGGTTCGGCGGGGCGGGGCGGGGCCTACCTGAGAGTCTCGTCTCGCCTGCTGTCCTTGTTGCAAAGATGGGTCAACCGACCCTACGGGGGTGCAGAGGGTGAAGCCTCGAGAGAATCTCTGCCTACTGCCGTCAGATTCAGAGGAGCGCTTTTCGTATCTCTGCCCTTGTTACACGCATTGATCTCGGCCACTAGGAGTGAGTGAGGGGGCACGACAAAACGATCTCCTGAAACAGCTGAATTTCATGGTCCTGGTTCTTGCACTACTGGCGGTGCTGGCAGGCTCGAAGGGCTCGGGCCGCGGCGGGCGGCGGGCCGGGGGAGGCTTATCGCCCGCCTTACCACTACCCATTGGACCCCGCTCTGCTCGTCAGAGCAAGACCTGCAAGACTCGTGTGGACTACGCAGCGGACGCAATCTTACCTTTCGTAGGCACGGAGAAAGTCAAGGAGGCCAATCTATTAATCCTGGCAATCACTTGAGAGATGGTCGGTCTGTCTATGGGCGCGCGACGGGTAACTTGCGCGGCGATCACGCGATTCCAGCGCGGCCAGCGGCCGCCAGGCCTAACGGTCGGAGGAAGTCAAATCTGCAGAGCTGCCAACCCCCTTACAGAACCATAACCTGTCCTGTCACCAACCCTGGAAAAGAAAAACTGGAAATAATAAAATCATTGAGAGACGATGAAGATAGCGCTTCTCTTGTTCAATGCAATTTTCGCTTCCATCTGTTTGGTACAAAGTGTCACGTTTATATTCTGTAAATGAAGTGGTCAAAAAGTAGATTGGCTGTCCTTACATAGCGCCCAGATGAGAAAAGGGGCGGCAGGCAGACGACGCAGATACCTAAACCGACAAAAATGTTTCTCTTGTCTCCTCCTATTTTGCCACTCCTGAATGATAAAAACAAAGAGTCTGGAGGTCAGTGAGGGGGGCCCGGGCCCCGCGCCCCCGCCCCGCCGCGCTCCTCTGGCGCCCACGTCCAAATTCCTCTTTTGCCCTCCGCGACATCTGACTGGAATGGAATGCAATTTCGACTTGCCTTGTTCTGTGCTTGGCCTGACGACGGTGTCGGTGGTTTTGCCTCTCCTCTCCTCTCCCCCTGCCCCTCCAGGTTCGTGGCCGCGGGCTCCGGGCGGCGCTCCTTCCAGTTCACGGTCCCGCTGCGGGGCTGCGGCTCCCGGCCCAGCTCGGCCGGCTGCACCAAGCCCGGCGCGGGCTGCGGCGGCCGCATCGAGAACGTCCTCGTCATCCAGACGGACGACACCGTCCAGGTGAGCCTCCCAGTCGTACCCAGAGCGAGACTCGAGAGAGAGGAGTGCTACTAATGTCAATTTTTCAAAAGTTCTACCAAGATTTTTTTTTGTTAATCAAGATTTTCTACTCTCAAATTTCTTGAAAATTTCTGAAAAATTTTGAGATGTTGCGCTATTAGATAAATCAGAGCTCTGCTCTTCTACGTGGCATGACCCGTTGATTTGTGTCTCAGGAAATCTGGGATGTGGCGCGGAAGGTGTCCTGCGCCGCGCCGGACGCCAACGAGAAGACGATCGCCTTCAAGCCGTTCGTCGTGGACATGCTGGAGGTGGTGTCCGTGCCCGTGTCGAGCGGGTCCGTGGACTGCTGGATGGACATCCGAAGAGGCAGCTTCCCAAACGTACGGATCCAACCTGTAGGGTGATTCCGAACAGTGGTTTTGTCTCTCTCCTCGTTGCACTCATGCGGCACGGCACGGCACGGAGAGAGGACACTGCTGACTGCTGGAGGCTGTTCGGAATCAGCCTGCCGGATAAAATAGATTCATCGATACTATGTCGATTTAACATTCTACTCCTTTATTTCATTCGTGTGAAATTGAAATTCGATGTAAAACTCGAATCGGTATTAATTCGATTACAAATCGGAGGAACTCTTCGATTTTTAGCGCAAATCGATGTTGATGTACATTCGTATCGACACAAAATATCAACCCTTGATTGATCACGAATCGCGTTAGGGGAGGAATGAATGGTCTCCCAGATTGGCGCGGACTGACCCGGCGACGATACCCCGCGTGCCTTGCCGACATTGCGCGCGTGGGGAGTATTGCCGCACCGTGAGGCGCGGCCTGGGCCTGCGCGGGCTCGCGGTGCTGACGTATCGCCGTCGTTGCAGACGCAGCCCCTGGAGGACGTGATCAAGATCGGCGAGCCGCTCACGATCCTGGTGTACCTGCGCGCCCCGAGCGCGCAGTTCGACGTGCGCGTGCGCGACTGTTGGGCGTACGACAACGAAGACTACGAGGCCAAGGACACCCACAAGCTGCAGCTGACCGACGACGAGGGTTGCCCGCGGTGAGTGAGCCGGCCGGACCCCGCGGACCCCGCGGTCAGGTGACGCGCCCAAAGGTTTCAGTTGTGACGTATTGGTGTTTCATTTTATCACTTCAGGAAGAGGAAGCTGATCGATGACTGGCGGAAGACGACGCAGACGGGGGACTCGGACGCCAACCTACTTGCGTACAACACCCTCAAGGCCTTCAAGTTCCCCGATAAAGTGCAGGTGTTTCTGACCTGCAACATTGAGGTGCGTGGGTGGCAGTAACAGGACACGGCGCGGGCGCGGCATTGGCGGATCCAGAGCCAGCCTTTGGGGCAAAGTAGTACTTTTTGCCTACTTACAGGGGCAAAGTATTACTTTTTGCCTACCTTTCAGGCGGCTATCGAGGAGCCAGCAAAAGGCCTGTCGCTAAATCCGCGCATGGGGCGCGGTCAGGTCTGCTGATACATGCGTGACTGTGCCCAACAGGTTTGCAACGGCCCCTGCGCGGGCAGGTGCGGAGGCGCCTCCACGGGGCCGCCGCCGCTGCCGGGCCCGCGGCGCCCCGAGCCCAGCACCACGCGGCCGACCCCGGAGTGCTACCCCGGCAGCCCCGACCCCAGGTGTCCCCAGCCAGTCCCGACCACCAGGAGGCCACCGCCGCCGCCTACACAGGCGCCTCTGGACTGCTACCCCGGCAGCCCCGACCCCAGGTGTCCCCAACCAGTCCCGACCACGAGGAGGCCATCGCCACCACCCACACAGGCGCCGCTGGACTGCTACCCCGGCAGCCCCGACCCCAGGTGTCCCCAACCAGTCCCGACCACCAGGAGGCCGTCTCCACCACCCCTCAACTGCTACCCCGGAAGTCCAGACCCCAGGTGTCCTTCCCCGCCGTCGACAGCAGCCCCACCGCCTGCTCCACCCCCGCAACCTACCCCCCGTCCGTCAGCCTGCTACCCGGGTAGCCCGGATCCGCGATGCTCGCCGCCCTCCCAGCCCCAGACATGCTACCCGGGTAGCACGGACCCACGCTGTGGGGAGCGCCCCCTGAACTGCTACCCCGGCAACAAGGACCCACGCTGCCCACCACCGCCGTCCGCGCCGCCCACGCCGAAGCCGAACTGCTACCCAGGTAACAACGACCCACGGTGCCCGAGGCCACCGACAACTAACTTCCAGCCGTCAACGTACCTCCCGCCGGTGACGACGCCAGCGTCACCACCGCCCTCACCACCTCCAACCACGCCCGCTCCGCCAAGGTGTTACCCAGGCAGCCCTGACCCGAGGTGCCCGCCTCCGCCGCCCCCAACTACCCCCGCTGCGCCAAGGTGTTACCCAGGAAGCCCAGACCCGAGGTGCCCGCCCCCGCCTCCGCCGCCGCCAACTACCCCCGCTGCGCCAAGGTGTTACCCAGGAAGCCCAGACCCGAGGTGCCCGCCCCCGCCGCCGCCGCCGCCAACTACCCCCGCTGCGCCAAGGTGTTACCCAGGAAGCCCAGACCCGAGGTGCCCGCCCCCGCCTCCGCCGCCCCCAACTACCCCCGCTGCGCCAAGGTGTTACCCAGGAAGCCCAGACCCTAGGTGCCCAAGTACTACCACTACACAGAGACCTCCGTATGAGGAGCGCCTAAATTGTTACCCAGGGAACAGAGACCCCCGTTGCCCGCCTTCACCACCACCCCCGACATCTGGGCCTCCGAGCCTGCCGCCGCCAAACTGCTACCCAGGTAAAACTAGTTTTTATCTGCACAATAAGGTGTGGTCATTTCTTTTCCATAAATTTCACTTAGCAACGCACTTTACAGGAAACCGGGACCCTCGCTGTCCGCCGCCACCGGTGACCCCCGCCCCGAAGCCCAACTGCTTCCCTGGAAACGACGACCCACGCTGCCCTCGTCCGCCACCAGGAGGGCAAACCGCAACGTACCTGCCGCCATCGCCAACCACGTCAAGACCCCCACCTCAACCCACTACCCCAGCGCCGCTGAACTGCTACCCCGGCAGCTCCGATCCCCGCTGTCCGAGGCCCCCGCCAACGCAACCGCCACCTCGAACCATAAGGCCCACGACCTACGAGCCCCCAAGGCCTACGACTCCGGCATGTTACCCGGGAAGTCCAGATCCGAGGTGCGTACATTGGACTAATTTTCCGTTAGAACTTACTTACCGCTGACAGGCTCTGATGCGTGCATTTTTCCTGCTCAAACCAGGTGCCCACGTCCACCCTCACCATCGACGACCAGGCAACCAGCTACTTACCTCCCCCCAGCCCCGACGACCACAGCGTGTTACCCCGGTAGTAACGACCCCAGATGCCCCAGGCCAACACCGCCCCCCACGCAGCCACCTCCAAATTGTTACCCTGGCAGTAACGACCCCAGGTGCCCCAGGCCAACACCGCCCCCCACGCAGCCACCTCCAAATTGTTACCCTGGCAGTAACGACCCCAGGTGCCCCAGGCCAACACCGCCCCCCACGCAGCCACCTCCAAATTGTTACCCTGGCAGTAACGACCCCAGGTGCCCCAGGCCAACACCGCCTCCAACGCAGCCACCTCCAAATTGTTACCCTGGCAGTAACGACCCCAGGTGCCCCAGGCCAACACCGCCCCCCACGCAGCCACCTCCAAATTGTTACCCTGGCAGTAACGACCCCAGGTGCCCCAGGCCTACACCGCCACCCACGCAGCCACCTCCAAATTGTTACCCTGGCAGTAACGACCCCAGGTGTCCCAGGCCAACACCGCCTCCCACGCAGCCACCTCCAAATTGTTACCCTGGCAGTAACGACCCCAGGTGCCCCAGGCCAACACCGCCTCCCACGCAGCCACCACCACGGACTTCAAGACCGACGACTTATGAGCCACCTAGGCCTACGACACCGTCATGTTACCCAGGAAGTCCTGATCCCAGGTATGATTAAGATTTAACCGAACGTACAAGGGAATATCCTTTCTGTGGTATTAGGTTACGTTCTGTCACACTAATTTTCTTTCTCCCGTAGGTGCCCTCGACCACAAACACCAACTTCAACAAGGCAACCATCTACATATCTACCACCCGTGCCAACGACGCCACCCTGTTACCCCGGTAGTAACGACCCGAGGTGTCCGAGACCAACCCCGCCTCCTACACAGCCTCCTCCAAACTGTTATCCAGGCAGTAACGACCCAAGGTGTCCGAGACCAACTCCACCTCCTACACAGCCTCCTCCAAACTGTTATCCAGGCAGTAACGACCCGAGGTGTCCGAGACCAACTTCGCCTCCACCAAACTGTTATCCAGGCAGTAACGACCCGAGGTGTCCGAGACCAACCCCGCCTCCAACACAGCCTCCTCCAAACTGTTATCCAGGCAGTAACGACCCAAGGTGTCCGAGACCAACTCCGCCTCCTACACAGCCTCCACCAAACTGTTATCCAGGCAGTAACGACCCGAGGTGTCCGAGACCAACTCCGCCTCCTACACAGCCTCCACCAAACTGTTATCCAGGCAGTAATGACCCGAGGTGTCCGAGACCAACTCCGCCTCCTACACAGCCTCCACCAAACTGTTACCCAGGAAGTCCAGATCCGCGGTGTCCGAACGTTCCGACCACCCCAAGACCACCGAACTGTCTCCCCGGTAACAGCGACCCAAGGTGTCCATCACCGCCGCCTCCACCGAGAACGCCGAGACCGCCAGCAACATACCTGCCCCCAGAGCCCACTACCCCAGCATGCTACCCTGGCAGCCCGGACCCTCGATGTCCGACACCCCGACCGACACGGCCTACCCCACCACCAACCACAACCAGGCCAAATTGCTACCCTGGCAGTCCAGATCCACGCTGCCCGACACCGCCCCCGACGCGGCCTCCACCACCACCAACTACGCCGAGGCCGAACTGTTACCCCGGCAGCCCCGATCCACGCTGTCCCCAAACACCACCATCGACTACGCAGCGACCGAACTGTTACCCCGGCAGTCCCGATCCACGCTGCCCAACACAGCCTCCAACGCGGCCTCCACCACCACCAACTACGCCGAGGCCGAATTGTTACCCGGGCAGCCCCGATCCACGCTGCCCAACACCGCCTCCAACGCGGCCTCCACAACAACCAACTACGCCGAGGCCGAACTGTTACCCTGGCAGCCCCGATCCACGCTGCCCGACACCACCTCCGACGCGGCCACCACCAACAACTACGCCAAAGCCTTTCTGTTATCCAGGCAGTCCAAACCCAGCTTGTCCACAGCCAACATCGCCTAGACAGCCTGCTACGTACCTGCCGCCAGCACCAACACAGCCAACTACTCCTGCAAGGCCGAACTGTTACCCAGGCAGTCCCGACCCCCGCTGCCCCCGACCACCACCATCGACAACGCAGCGGCCGAATTGTTACCCAGGCAGCCCCGATCCACGGTGCCCAACACAGCCTCCGACTCGGCCTCCACCACCACCAACTACGCCGAGGCCGAACTGTTACCCCGGCAGCCCCGATCCACGCTGCCCGACACCGCCTCCGACGCGGCCTCCACCACCACCAACTACGCCGAGGCCGAACTGTTACCCCGGCAGCCCCGATCCACGCTGCCCGACACCGCCACCGACGCGGCCTCCACCACCACCAACTACGTCAAGACCGAACTGTTACCCTGGCAGCCCCGATCCACGCTGCCCGACGCCACCTCCGACACGGCCTCCACCACCACCAACTACGTCAAGACCAAACTGTTACCCCGGCAGCCCTGATCCACGCTGCCCGACACCGCCTTCGACGCGGCCTCCACTAACAACTACGCCGAAGCCAGTCTGTTATCCAGGCAGTCCAAACCCAGCTTGTCCACAGCCAACATCGCCTAGACAGCCTGCTACGTACCTGCCGCCAGCACCAACACAGCCAACTACTCCTGCAAGGCCGAACTGTTACCCAGGCAGTCCCGACCCCCGCTGCCCCCGACCACCACCATCGACAACGCAGCGGCCGAACTGTTACCCAGGCAGCCCCGATCCACGCTGCCCGACACCGCCTCCGACGCGGCCTCCACCACCACCAACTACGCCGAGGCCGAACTGTTACCCCGGCAGCCCCGATCCACGCTGCCCGACACCGCCACCGACGCGGCCTCCACCACCACCAACTACGTCAAGACCGAACTGTTACCCTGGCAGCCCCGATCCACGCTGCCCGACGCCACCTCCGACACGGCCTCCACCACCACCAACTACGTCAAGACCAAACTGTTACCCCGGCAGCCCTGATCCACGCTGCCCGACACCGCCTTCGACGCGGCCTCCACTAACAACTACGCCGAAGCCAGTCTGTTATCCAGGCAGTCCAAATCCGGCTTGTCCACAGCCATCATCACCTAGACAGCCTGCTACGTACTTGCCGCCAGCACCAACACAGCCAACTACTCCTGCAAGGCCGAACTGTTACCCAGGCAGTCCCGACCCCCGCTGCCCCCGACCACCACCATCGACAACGCAGCGGCCGAACTGTTACCCCGGCAGCCCCGATCCACGCTGCCCGACACCGCCTCCGACGCGGCCTCCACCACCACCAACTACGCCGAGGCCGAACTGTTACCCCGGCAGCCCCGATCCACGCTGCCCGACACCGCCTCCGACGCGGCCTTCACCACCTCCAACTACCCCGAGGCCGAACTGTTACCCCGGCAGCCCCGATCCACGCTGCCCGACACCGCCACCGACGCGGCCTCCACCACCTCCAACTACGCCAAGGCCAAACTGTTACCCCGGCAGCCCCGATCCCCGTTGTCCACCACCACCACCATCGACAACACAGAGGCCAAACTGCTATCCAGGTAGCCAGGACCCTCGTTGTCCTCAAACTCCGCAACCCACGACAACACAAAAGCCTGTCTGTTATCCGGGCAGTCCAAATCCGGCGTGTCCTCAGCCGTCATCGCCGCGGCAACCCGCGACATACCTTCCCCCGATTGCTCCTACTCAGCCAACTACTCCAGCCAGACCAAATTGCTACCCAGGCAGCCCGGATCCCCGCTGCCCGTCCCCTCCTCAGACGCGGCTTCCCCAACCACCAACAACACAGAGGCCAAACTGCTACCCCGGCAGCCCTGACCCCCGCTGTCCCTCCCCACCGCCTCCCACAACATCCAGGCCAAACTGTTACCCGGGTAGTCCTGACCCCCGCTGTCCTTCCCCACCGCCTCCCACAACATCCAGGCCAAACTGTTACCCGGGTAGTCCTGACCCGCGTTGCCCTCCACAGCCGCAGCCCACGACGACACCAAGGCCTATCTGTTATCCGGGCAGCCCAAACCCTGCTTGCCCTCAACCATCCTCGCCAAGGCAACCAACCACTTATCTTCCTCCGAGTCCAACCACGCAGAGGCCAAACTGCTACCCCGGCAGCCCTGACCCGCGCTGTCCGCCACCACCGCCGCCGACAACGCAGAGGCCAAACTGCTACCCCGGCAGCCCTGACCCGCGCTGTCCGCCACCACCGCCGCCGACAACGCAGAGGCCAAACTGCTACCCAGGCAGCCCTGACCCGCGCTGTCCAGCTCCTCCGCCCACGCGGCCTCCTCCACCACCACCGCCGCCGACAACGCAGAGGCCAAACTGCTACCCCGGCAGCCCTGACCCGCGCTGTCCGCCACCACCGCCGCCGACAACGCAGAGGCCAAACTGCTACCCCGGCAGCCCTGACCCGCGCTGTCCAGCTCCTCCGCCCACGCGGCCTCCTCCACCACCACCGCCGCCGCCGACAACGCAGAGGCCAAACTGCTACCCCGGCAGCCCTGACCCGCGCTGTCCGCCACCACCGCCGCCGACAACGCAGAGGCCAAACTGCTACCCCGGCAGCCCTGACCCGCGCTGTCCAGCTCCTCCGCCCACGCGGCCTCCTCCACCACCACCGCCGCCGCCGACAACGCAGAGGCCAAACTGCTACCCCGGCAGCCCTGACCCGCGCTGTCCGCCACCACCGCCGCCGACAACGCAGAGGCCAAACTGCTACCCCGGCAGCCCTGACCCGCGCTGTCCAGCTCCTCCGCCCACGCGGCCTCCTCCACCACCACCGCCGCCGACAACGCAGAGGCCAAACTGCTACCCCGGCAGCCCTGACCCGCGCTGTCCGCCACCACCGCCGCCGACAACGCAGAGGCCAAACTGCTACCCCGGCAGCCCTGACCCGCGCTGTCCAGCTCCTCCGCCCACGCGGCCTCCTCCACCACCACCGCCGCCGACAACGCAGAGGCCAAACTGCTACCCCGGCAGCCCTGACCCGCGCTGTCCGCCACCACCGCCGCCGACAACGCAGAGGCCAAACTGCTACCCCGGCAGCCCTGACCCACGCTGCCCTCCACCGCCACCTCCTCCTCCAACCCAGGGACCCAACTGTTACCCAGGCAGCCCCGACCCGCGCTGTCCGCCGTCACCGCCCCCGACCACGCCGTCATCCTGCTACCCCGGCTCGCCGGACCCCCGCTGCCCGCAGCCGGTCTCTCGCCTACCCCCGATGCCGTACCTGCCCCCGGACCCCAACCCGCCCGCCCCCGCCCCCGCGCCCAGCTCCGCCGCCCTGACGCGCGTGACCACGCTGCCGCCGCCCCCGGCCGCCACGCCGTTCGTGTGCACGTGTAACGGGCAGACCATCCGGCCGGACGTGTTTCCGCTGTGCTTCCCCGGCTCCTCGGACCCGCGCTGCCCGCCGGCGGGGGCCTCGGGCTCCGGCCAGGCCGCCATCCTGGCCGTGCCCTGCTTCCCCGGGTCCACCGACCCCCGGTGCCGCGGGGTGAGCGTGCCGAGCGGCGAGGCCTCGTACCTGCCGCCGCCCAACTGCTTCCCCGGCTCCACGGACACGCGCTGCAACGGCTTCACCGAGGGCAACAACGGCCAGCCCCTGGGCCTGGGCCAGGCCAGCGCGCCCGTGCCCCACTACCACGTGCTGGTGCCCGCCGGTGAGTCCCCCTCGCGCCCTCTCCGATACGAAAAGCTGACAGGGGAAGCCCGACACAGCTTGAGATTCTTTCAAACCGAGAGGGAAACAACTCTGTAATGTATTTGCTCCTCGTAAGTCAGAGAGAAAGAAAAAAAAAAAACAGGAAAATACAGAATAATTTTAAAAGAGGGAAAAAACACTGAAAAATTCTGAAAAATTTAGAAAAAGTGAAGAAAATGAAATAAAAATTCACCAAAAAATCACAAAAATTTAGGAAAAATTCTAGCAAAAATTGATCAGAAAAATATCAACAAAAGTGCACAAAAATTAACATATATTCTAGAAAAATTACAAAATTTGAACTCAAAAATTTTGAGTTGTTTCTTCCTCGTTTCAAGCTGATGTAAAATCCACGGGGAAACTTACTCCAAAACGCTCAGGTTCCTTAAATTTTCCTGTGAGTTGTACGTCGCGCTGACCTCTGTTCCAGACCAACTGCACCGCGCGAGGAGAGAGGCGCCGGAGCCCAGCAGGGTCGCGCGCCGCGCCGCCGCCCAGGAGGCCCCCGAGCAGGAGGTGATCTCCCTGCGGCTCGGGGTACGCGGCCTCCGCGTCGGCCAGCAGGACGCGCAGGGCCAGCAGGTGCTGCAGCGCGCGCGGCGCAGCGCCCAGCCCGCCGCGCCAGCTTCACCATCTGCGCCAGCTGCGCCACCTGCGGACGCCTCTGCGGACGGCGGCGTAGTCGGCGCCCCGGTGCTGGTGGTGGCGGCCGCCCTCGTGCTTGCGGCCGTGTCCATCGGCGTCCTGGTGGCGCGGAGCCGCCGCTGTAGCGCTGGTGGTCACCAGCAAGACGGCCTCCTCGTTCTCTGACCCCACTCCACCCGACCGTCTGGCTGTGATCACTAGAACTGCGAAACTTTGAACTCATTTTTTTTTCACCACCAGTACAGGAAAAACTCGCAGACAAGACCGTCAGTTTATTTTTTTTTTCCTTTTGTTTTAAAGTAGTAGTATTAGTTGTTTAATTTTTGGGGGGTAGAGCCCATCTCGATGCGATTCCCTACGTGTCCTACTGTACAAAATGAATGGGTGTGGTGTGAGGGTGGAGGCTGTTACATAAGGGGAGGGAGTATTGTCCCCGCTTAGTGTACGTAAGTAGAGGGAGTACAGAGATACTCCAAGGGAGTACCACTCGCCAATTCGCAAGAGGTACTCTCCACGTTTCTACGTGTGTGGCAAAACGCGTGACTGTCGTTTCCCTCTCTGGTCTGGTGAAGGCGCAACTCTTGTCTCATATCTGTCGCTTACAAATTTTTTCCTTGCCACACACTGTACAAACGAGAACCCGGTGCATGGCAATATTTTTGTATTTATTTGTAATAGTGTACATGTAACTGATTGTTTGACAAGTGCCATGAAGAAAATTAAATATCGCAATAAGGAGTGACGAAGTCAACCTAAATGCATTCCAATTCCTGTTACTAGTGTGGATCAGCTCAACGCCGAGGACAAAATCTGTTGAGTATGTGATGTTTGTGATAAAATAGAAACTTGTAATTTTTAAGATGAACGCTTATGTGTATTGTTCCGCTCAATCTTCCCCAGGAGCAAATAAAGATTCTTTCTTTGCCTCTTAGTGAAACGATTTATCATATACCATCAAAGCAAGAATCAATTCCAAAGGTGAGCCACTCGCGTGACATAAAGGAATCCCATGTCTGACAAGTTGTGGAAAATGTGGGGAAATAAAAGAGTCTTTCATTTTCACAAGAATTTTTTTGTTTTACTTCACAGCAAACATTTAAAATAGGCATCATTTGCCACCACGAAAGGAAATATTGATAGAAAACTTAAATACTTTTTTGGTCTCTGGTGCACGTACACACAAACACAAACACACACACTCATCTTCATACTCACACACACGCATATTCATACTCACACACAGTCACACAAGTGATAAAACTTTGGTGCATTGGGATCAGGCGGTCTTGACGACGCTCTTGAACCAGTCGCCGAACTCTTTCGCACCCTGGCCGTTCTCCTCGTCGTAGCCGTCCATCACCTTCTTGCACTCCGCGTACCACCTGGTGACGTTGGGGTATCTGCTGAGGTCATGGCTGACCGCCTAGTGGAGAGAAATAAAACGTGTCCGTTAAATTAGGCCGCACACTTAAACCGTGCATGTGATGTGCTGATCGAGGGGGGGGGGGGAGAGGGCACTTCGAAAAATCATTGTACGGCCCCCAAAAAATCACTTTAAAAATAAAAATTTAAAAAAACCACGAGAAAAGATACAGAAAAATCCGGCAAATCGAGAAAAAATTGGCAATAAACCGAAATGAAGTAGAAAACATTGAAAAATTGGGGTAAAAGATGAAAATTTACCCAAAAAAGATATTCACTTTAATAAATCAAAAGGAAAAAAATCAACAAAAAATCAAAAAGAGCTGACTGTGTGTACTCACGTCGATGGTGGACACGGTCGCCATGAGGGAGTGGTCGGCGATGGTCATGCTGTCACCGGCGGCGAACTTGGAGTTGGACAGGAAGGTCTCGAAGAAGGCCAGGGCTTCATCCAGCTTCTTCACCTTCTCAGGGTCCTTGGTGGTGACGCCACCGAACATCATGGGGTACTGAGGGGGGAGGGGGAAATTTCATTGAAGTTCAGAGAAACTCAAGAAAATTGTGATATATTCCAAGATAATGATGAAAATTCAGATAACTCGAGAGAGTCATGATGAAAATATAGACAGATTCAGGAAAGTTAACTTTGTTTCTATCCAGCACATTCAGATCGTCTCCCCCTTGTACTCACGTAAAGGTCGCCGAAGCGGTGGTACAGGGTACCCATGTCGAAGTACAGGCGCTGGTTGACGACGGCGCGCTTGGCAGGGTCCTTGGGGTACAGGGCGTCGTTCTTGCCGTACTTCTCGGCCAGATACTGCAGAATGGCGCGGCTGTAAACAAACGGCTCATCAGTTTATGAGCTTCAGGAACGTAACGAGTACCCAGTACCGCCGGCGCGGACACGAGGGTCGATGACGGACATTTGTTACTATTGCAGTCAATGAGGAAACAGCTCTGCAAATATGTGTGCAAATTGTGAATTTTCCTGAAATTATGATTTTTTAAGAAGACTGATTGACTTTTACCTAACTTTGTGAACTTTTGTAAATTTTCCTGATTTTTTCTGAATAGACTGAATTTCTAGTTTTACTTTTTTTTTCAGAATTACGAGATGAACCAAAATTTCACAGTTATTTCCCCCTGGAGAAAATCAAACACACTCACCTCTCCCACAGGGAAAAACCGTTGTCGTTGATGGTGGGGATGGTGTGCTGGGGGTTCATCTTGAGGTACTCAGGCTTCATGTGCTCGCCCGCCATCAGGTTGCACTGAATCAGGTTGACGGGCACGCCCAGGGCCTTGGCGGTCAGGCGGACGGCGCGGCAGGGCGCGGAGCCGGGCATGTAGTACAGGTCGATGGTCATCTGCAAGACGGGGCAAAGCAGAGGCGCTGTTAGGTACGCTACAAGGGGTGGGCCTGGGCGACATTTCAATCATTTAACTACACTTCCCCTCAAGTACACGCCACTGCAGTTGCACTATCAATGCAAGTCTCAAAAACTCTGATGGCAAAGAAATTGGTTATCGATAACTATTATCGATAGAGGATAAGGGCCAGGCGGGGGCGTGTCTCGGCATCGCCTTAAAGTCCTATTTCCGTCGTTGGCGGCAACGCCGAGCAACACGACAAACAGCACCATTATCTCCACAAACGACAGAGACAGAATTATGTAGTCGGTCGTGTTGGTTCAGGAGGGAAGGAGAAGGGAGGAGCGGGTACCTTCTGCCCGCCCAAGGCCGCACGCACACGGCCGGGTTCCTGGACGCGGTCCCTCCTTCTGCGAGGACGCCGTCGTGATGCAACAGTGCCTCATCTTCTTGTCGTGCGGTGCCCTGGCGGCCCTGGCAGCCTCGGCGGCCTCGGCGGCCTCGGCCCGGCCGTGAGTCCTGCCGACTGATTCCGAAGGTCGCTTTCATCATACACCTGTCCTCGTCGCACACATGGGACACTCCCATAGTGAACATACAACATCGCTGTTCGAAGCCGTCCGAATTCTCGATCTGAATAGGTCGGAATAGGCACCCGACCGAATCAGAACAGTCTGACGGACCATAGGTAGGTGCAACAAGGACGGAGAGGTAAGAGAGCGACCTTCGGAATCAGTCGGCTAAAGTCTAAAGCATGTGAACCACTGCGAACGACCAGGGACGGGCTCAGGAAGGGGTAAGGGGGAAAAGGGGAAGGATGAAAGGGAACGAGGGAACAGGGAAGGGGGACGGGGTGCGGGGGGTGCGGGGGGTGCCGGCGCCGGCCGGCCGGCTCATTCCAGAGGAGAGCGCAAGGTCACCCCCCCTCCCCTTCCCACCAAACGCCCGGTTGCCATGCAACACGCGCCGCCACAACACGCTAGAGCAGCCGTACCTGTGCTCCACTGAGAATAGAAATCCTCTCCCCCCCCCCGTCCCGGCTCCCCCTCTCACAGCGCATGTAGAGGCGCGCCTCTAATAACTTGCAGCAGCTCTAGGAGGCCGAGAGGCAGGGAGGGGGGTGTACCCCCTCCACTCCCTCTCTCCCTAGATCATGAAGGACGTTATCGCCGCTCGAGCCTCGAGCCGGCTCGGCGCGGCGGTGGTGCCGGCCGGCTCGGCAACAGAGAGGGGCCTGACCAGCAATAAGCACAAGCAGGGGACTGACGAGCGATTCTCTGTCCTCGTCGCACTCATGGGGCACTACCATATGGCCAGCATAGGACACCGCTGTAGGTGCAACAAGGACGGAGAACTGAGAGCGATCTTCTGAATCAGTCGGCTGACTCAGAAGAGCGCTCTCCTCGCTCTGTCTCCCTCGCACCCACATAGGGGACCCCATGAGTGCGAGAGAGAGAGAGAGAAAAGAGCGCTCACCGCGGTCTGTCTGCACGACACCACAACGCGCACCTGCGTGGCGAGTGGGGCCTGATAATACTCCAGCACGGGGAAGGACATCTAGGCGGGGCGGGGGGGACTGCATTCCAGCAGCGCAGAAGCAGGTCGACAGCCAATAGCGCTGGAGGGTCATTAGAGAGCTCCCAGCTTTTTTCACTTCCGGTCCCGATCTCGGTAGTGTCTTTAAAATATCAACAATTTGCAAACAAAACACTGACATTTTGTAACCAATCAGAACCGGAAGTCAAAGAGCAGGGAGTCTGCCTGTCCAGGCAACACCTCCACACCACACGCAGGAACGGCGGGTTGCCTATCTAGAAGTACACACTTCATTTGGAGTGCTGTAGATTATGGGAACTTCCGGTGCACTAATTCAAAATATTCTACAAGTTGGCAACATCGTGGCAAGTGAGTCAACATTCGGGGAGGGGAGGGGGGAGGGGTAGTACTAAGTATTCGTCGGGGAATGTTTCGAATAAATGCCTATTTCGAGCACTGGTTCCGGTCGGGATTCCTTTCTTCTTCTCCCCGAGCCCAGACAGAATAGGGTATACTGGTGACTTTTAGAGCATCGATCGGATTTCGCTGGGAGTTGCGTAGGGGTTGCGTAAGGGTTGTTTAGGGATTACGAGATATTACACCAACAAACAACCGGTCGAATAAGAGCACTTCAGGGGCGAGAGCTGTCATATCGCGGGCCGAGGCTAGGCTATGGGTGAGGCACTCCAAACCGGGTATTTCATTCGGGGCCCTATCAGTTCGAGATGGGGGGTGTCCGCTTTTTGTGTTATCTCTGTCTTTTTACCCATTAGAAGGCAGTTGGTGCGAGAGAGACCAAAGTATTACCCCAACCACACCGCCGATACCCGGAGCAAGCAGGCCCTGATTTCACTCTATTCAAGCCGGATCCAAAGAAGAAAAGTACTGCTTCCTGGATTGTTTCCTCCTTGCCGCCAAGTTGGCTTGCTTACGCCAACGAAGTTACCGGGTGATCGCAGAACCTGGCGGTCGGTCCGAGAACTTTGCCGGCGTCATAGCCACTCAGCGTCAAGGAGGAAACAAATCAGGAAGCAGTACTTGACTTCTTTGGATCCGGTTTAAATGAAGTGAAATACCCTATTAACCGTGTAGGCAGACGCGGCCCACCACACACTAAACCCTCATGCACAATATTATACAACCATAGTTATGCACAAAATTTTATGCATAACTATGTTACACATTGTGCATAATTCTACACAATTTTGTGCATAAGGAGCAGAGTTAATCATAGTTATGCAGGAAAAATTGTGCATAACTATGGTTGTGTAAAATCCTGCAAGGCTTATGCACAAAAGAGTGCATAAGGGTTTAGTATGCAGCCCTGGCCGCAGGGGCCACGCGAGCGCCCGTGCGCGTGCGGAGCTTACTGCGTGGTGTCGCGACCTGGTGGTGGTGCGGTAAAACAAAACGGGTAAATGTTGAATGAGCGACACAGACCCGATCACTAGACATCACACGCACGACTGCAAGACACCGCAGATCACAAGCCAAAAGATGTCGGGGGCCGCAAAGCCGCAAACCCCGCAGAAAAAGTCGCGTCGTTTACATTTTGATAAACTTTATTTAAACATTTTTTTTTAAATCCCTTTTAAGATTTTGGAAAAACTTGTGATTCAAGCAGAGCTTCGTCTCTCGGGCCAGCCTCGGATGTAATATCCGTAGTCGTCATTACGGAAAGCAAATTTCTTGTCAACACAAAACGTGTGGTTGTGTACCTGGAAGGAGTACATAGCAACGCCAGCGCTAGGTAACGCCACCAGTGACCTCGCACGCGTTACGCGTAACGGGCGGATCTCGTGAAGTGACGTACGTCACGGGGGCTCAGGTCTGCGTCCATTCATCGATCGCCCTAGTGTTTTGCTCCCTAAAGCCGTTAGCAATCATCGCGAATCATCGCCAACAGCTGGCCCCGTCGCGCCCCGGGGGGATGAAGGGCTGCCAATCACGTCAGGAGTGTTATCCCCCCCGTGCCTTTCGAGGAAGTAATGAACGTACGTGGAATGTTTACGCATTCACCCCAAAGTGGGAAAAAAAAATACCGTCCCCAAACAATAAAGGTTCTTTACAAAAACAAATCTAAAAAGCTCAACAGTGGGATATTATCAGATCCTCTTATAGGTTCACCAGTCAGGTGTACGATTCCGCTCAGTGGTTTCGTCTGTCCTCGTCGCACTCACGGGGCACGGCCATAAGAAGCGAGAGAGAGGACAACTCAACGCTGTTCGGAGGAATCACCCCGCTGGGGCCAGGCACGTAATGAAGGAGGGCGGGGCCGACCGCCCCTCTCCCCCTGTAGGCTCCTAGATCCGCCTAAAGGAAGGCAATTTGAGCTACAAACCCCCTGTATGTAGGTAACTTTCAATACCCCCACCCCCCCACCCCATTAAGTGCCTGGATGGGGCTCTCAAGAGGCGTGCAGTCGAGGGGTACCTCACCTTCTCCAATCAGTGTACACCCTGCGTTCCAATCATTTTCCAATCACTATCCAGTCACATAATTTTTCGACAAAAATCTATTTTAAGCACCTTAAATTGTAAAATATCGTATTGGTGCCAAAAAATGTATAGTTTTCTTCAAAGTTTGGTCAAATTTTCCCTCCAATCACGATAGAACCCTCCAATCAGTGTACACCCATTCAAAGAGTGAGGTACCCCTCGCGTGCAGTCTGGTGCAGTCCCATAGGGCCTAGTGTGGCAGCGTACAGGTGCCCCGCGAGGGCGACAAGGATAGAGAGATAGAGAGATAGCATAAACGTTCTGCGGAAGTTGCTCTACAGGGCTCCCCTCCCCTCCCCTCCCCTCCCCTCCCCGTCACGGCCGGACCGGCTCCTGACACAGCGAAAGCTCTAGATCCCCTGGCTCGTGGGCACGATCTCCACACTCTCCACATCCACATCGAACTCGCGGCGCTCGCGGCTCAAATAAAATGAGACTCGGCTGGAAGGAGTGGGCGCGCTTGGCACGCTTAGCGCAGCAGTAAGGCGATTCCGAACACCGTTTTGTAGCTCCCTCTCTCTTGCTCCTTCGGGCCGTGCCCAATGAGTGCAACAAGGAAGGAGCGACGAAGCCAGGGCGCGGAATCACCCTACAGGTGCAGGTGGGCGCGGCTCTGTCGAATGCCATGCCGTGCCGCCACCCTGCTCCGCCCCCGGCTGACCACCGCGCCGTGGCGTGTGGTGTAGCGACGCGCCCCGCCCCGCCCCGCCCCGCCGGCCCCGCCCCGCCCCGCCCCGCCCCGCCCCGCCCCGCCCCGCCCCGCCCCGCCCCGCCCCGCCTTTAGCGCGGCCGCGTCAATAGTTTAGCTTGGCACCGGGATATCCAGGGGCGAGCGAGCGGGTGACAACGTATCGACTCAGCGGGGAACGCCAGCCTGCTGCCTGCCTTGCCCAGCGGCGAGGGAACGGGGTGAATAGTGAATAGACAACCCGTCCCGTACAAAATAAACAGAACAAGAACTCCGGAAGTAGCTTTAGGATCTTTGCTTATATGGTGAATTTTCAAGCAAACTTGTGATTTCTAGCTATATTCCACACTAATGTACCAAAAACCAATGACCACGAAAAGCCCTTTTGTCGAAAATTTCAGGGCAATTCCGGTGTTCTTTTTCAACACGGGACGGGTCCTCTATCGTGTCGCGGTGTTTTACGGTAGCTGCTCGCTCGCTCCAGGAATCTTTGAGGGCAGAAAATTTGTTCGAAACTCGACGACGACTCGACCGCGAAGTTGGCTACTGAAAGTACTTTGCAAAGTAGGGTACGGGGCCTGGAAACGCCGGGGAAGACCCTCCACGCGCACAGCACAGCCTGCTGGTCAAAGGGTCCACACTGGTCTACATGAGTGCCGTGGCGATGGGCGCAATAAAAACGCAAACGCAAAACAGTGGCGGGTGGGAGCGAGTGGTTGAGCTCAGCTTACCTTGGCGTTGGTGTGGGTTGGGTTGGGTTGGGCGCGGTGACTGAGGGAGACGGCGACAACGGTCCGGCCTTCCAGAGGAGCAGTCAGCGACTGGCGACAGGAGCGGCGCGCCGAGCTACATAGCCGGTCGGCCGCCGGCCGGGCGGGATGGACACAGCGGGGGAGAGGGGGAGGGGGGGGGCGCCTCCGAAACGCCGCGAGGGGGAGAGGGGCTCAAAGTGGTGAGGGGGGCGGGGGGGGGGGGAGCTAGAGCGCTAGAGCTAGGCAGGCAGGCAGGCGAGCAGGCGAGCGAGTGGTGGTGGGCGCGTTGGCGCGGCGTAGCGGGGGGCGGGGGGCAGGGGGGCTCTGCCGCCAGCGGCCGCGGAGACAGGCCGCAGCTGCGAGAGAGGAGGAGGAGAGGAGAGAGAGAGAGAGAGAGAGAGAGAGAGAGAGAGAGAGAGAGAGAGAGAGAGAGAGGGGGGGGGGAGGAAGTGAGGAAAGAGATGGCAAACGCAGGAAACGCAAAAAATGCCGAGTCACGATGAGCTCACCCTTCGCCAATCCGATCTGACCGCGTGGGGCGCGCAGCGCAGAGTTTAAGCAGGGTTTGGATGACAGTGCAAGTAAGTCAGATCTGAGCAGGCTTGCGCACTTTTGCACAACCAGGACCACCAGTTCTGGGAACGCCTCGCCCTCGCCCCGCCGCCGCCGCCGCCAACTTGCTTCCCTACGACCAGGCACGTTATAGAGGAGGGGCGATGTATCGAAAGTTGCCTACATTCAGGGGGTCTGTAGCTCAAATTGCCTACCTTCAGGCGGATCCAGGAGCTGACAGGGGCCCACTGTAAAACAATATTGTCGAAGTACAAACTTTTTACGAATGATTTTGATGTTTAAAAACAAACGAAGTCAGGTTTGTCTAAAACAAATATGTGTTGTTATTTTACAACAAAATTTGTCACGGAACAACATTTTTGTATGTTTACAAAGTTATAGTTGTTCCGAAACAGATACTGTTGTAATTTTACAATAATTTTGATACATAAGTAAAAGAGGTCGTCGTAAAACATGATGCTCCATCACAAAACTTAGCAAGAAATTTGTTGTTAATTTACAACAATTTTTTTTTACAGTGCGATCCCCCCGCGTCCCCTCATTACGTGCCTGCCTACGACCATGAGGAGGGTCTCGATGGTTCGGTGGGTGTGTCCTCTACATGACGCGACGCGCGCGACGCTGGGGAAGGCCCCGAAAGGCCTGCTGGTTGAGGGGCGGATGCGGGTGAGGTCAGATGCTGGGGGTTGGGAGTTTCCTCCTCGAGCATGATTCTCCAAGGGGTTCGTAGCTTGAGTCACGTGGAGGTGAGGGTGCGGGGCGCGCCCGGAAAATGTAAAACCGGATATTTGTTGACTATTTATTCAATACTTCATAAGTCTTGTAGAACAATAACAGAGAACAAGGGAACAGGGAACACGGCAAAGCACATGTCTGCCTAATGGGCTGCACAGTGTCATCAATGAGGACAGGTGAAGTAAAGAAACTAGGTAACGCTAATGAAAAAGTAGATGTGATTCTTGAACAATAATATCAATAGGATTACCACACAACTGAGTTGCCACTTTTCCTGAAATGGAAGAGACATAGACTGACTTTACTTCAAAATTCAAGCATGATGAAAGTAAATGAGGCTGACCATAGGCATATCAATTTTGACACTGTGCCTCTTAGCAATTGTTTCTGATTTCCCAGAGGACATTGAAAAGAGTTGCCACAAACGGCATAAAATTGACAGGAAATCCATTGAATTACATCATCCTCAGTAAGTGGTTCTTTCACAACACTAGCACATCACTGATGAAATAACAAACACTAATATATATCACATGCGGCATGGAATGGATATTTTAATTGCACTGACGGGTAATTTGGATTGGCATGAATATAAAGACTAAGGCCAAGAATTGTAAGTACTTTGCAAAACCTATTACACACACCACATCACTGAGATAATGAGAATTTCTTCCAAGAGGCAACAGAGGGGAAAATAAGACTCAGTTAAATTAATATTTAAGTCCTTACAGGAATCAAGCAATAGCTATAGACCAAATACTAATGGCACAATCTAAACATGTATCATATGACAGGAATCCACATTTCAATCATAATTTTATTTTTCCTCAAGAAAAAATTCTTGGCACATACAACATAATTATTATGTCACTGGATATTACTAATGTATTTCTTGGCAATGGCAGCAATTGTGCATACAGGAGAAGTAATATGATAAAAGTCTCAAACATCTATAACTATAGTCATAGGCACCACATAGAGCTCATTCATAGAAATATGATCAGAAGGGTGATTTAAAACATAATCTTAGAGAAGAGATTTAATAGCAACCCTCTAAAGTATGGCAAATTAAAAGTTGAATAGCTTACTGAGTTGGAAGGTAAATCAATATCACAGTATACCAAGACTTCAGAGCAGTTATCATACAATGCCCAGTCACAATGCCAAAATGGCATTTTTAAAAGAATACAGAGGAGGAGACTCTGTCAGATCAAGGGAAAATATCCTTTCTGAATGATTTTAGTAGGAAAACATATATATGATACTCAAGTTCATGTACAAGAATTAAAACTAACTTACAAAATCATTGCTTCCATCGCAACAAATATAAAAAATGGTTTCTATAATACAAAATAACATGTATCTTAAGTGGGCTTAGGACGTTTACATGATGGAGGTCAGTACAATACAATAATTATCTCTACACTCAAATTTAGTTGTCGAAGGGCAACAGGAAAACATCATTGTAAAGGGAACAAAAGCATACATAGTATGATTAATCTCTGATATGTGTAAAAAAAATTCAAGAAAAAAAAACAGTCGTTCTGATGCACACCTAGAATGCAAATATAGGTATGCAATAAATCTATGTACAAAAATCACTATGTGCCACATAGGGCATTCTAATCTACAATCACAGACAATGAAGATAAAGAAAAAAAAAGTTGCTACACCAATTTTGGTTTACATGTGACAATAGCATACTCCTGTTCGTTGCAAAGCTGATGATTCGGTCTGGCCAAGCTTAAGGTAAATGGCGCACTTACTGTTTCAGAAGGTAATGATTTCTTACGGACCAGACCATACCCATAATGTGAATCATCTGCTCTTCTGCAAGACTCAATGCGTTCAGTAGAAATGTCATCATCAGACAACATTTTTGACAGGGTTCCATGTTCAAGTCTTGACATACTTGAGGCTGATTGCAGCTTTCCAAAATGGTGGTAGCTTGATGAGCGTGTACTTAGCCTAGTGGATGTGCCAAAATGTTCAAGCTTATCATAGTTGTCAGTGGGATCCACACCTCTTAGTTCACCAGCAGAAAAGATCGCTGGACATCTTTGTTGTTCTAGAGGGGGCATTGGAGAAGCTGTGGGTGTATCATCATGGGGAGCATCAATGTCCTCATAGTCATCAGCATTTTGAGTGCCTGGTGTCCGTCGTTCAGTGTGATGCATTTCCTCCATACCTAAAGTACGCCAAGCCTCTTTCCTTACCACTACACTATCATAATCATCAGTCGGGGTTGTGGGCAGAGACATGCTACCAGGAGTGTAAGCCTAGACAATAAAAGAGGAAAAGACAATAATTAAAACAATGAGTCCAACACAATCAATTGAATAATGGAAAAAGAGTAATTTTGGGCAATGATAAGACTGACCTGTTCTCGATTGTGGGCAGGTTCTAAACTCTTGCGAGGTGGCTTGGCTGGCTTGGATGGTTTGGCAGGGGGTATAGGTTTGGCCAAAACTAGAGGTTTGCACTGAGGCTTGGGATGCAGTGGCGGAGGTTGACGAGGGAGTGACTGAACAGATGTCTGTGAACTGGAACTGCAGCTGAAGTCTAATTCACACATGGCTGAAGTTGCGCTTGTGGGGGAGGGTAATAGGGGGCTACGTGAACGAGGTAGCATGCTTAATGCTCCCTACAACAAAATCATTGATGTTGGTTAATAAGTCTAAACATAAGTAGCCGTAGAAATTGGAGAATGCAATTTGGTCTCACCTCAAATTCACTGTTGGTGGACCCTAAAGCGGGTAAAAGTTGACGCATATTCTTCATTTTGGATGACATACATCTAAATATTTCCTGTTGGTTGGAGTGCTCAAGCTGAAACTCACCCTGAAAGACAGTAATTTCAAGTCAGATAAAGCAGGCAAAGAATTTGTTCAATTATTTCTTAAATTAAAAAGATAAAGAAAAAAACACTGCAATTGTAAACAGTAATTACCTCTCCTGACTCGCATTTTCTACCTGCTTCAAATGTAAATTTTCCAGTTCGAGTCCCATACCGCCGAATAAAACGATAAGGCCAAGTAAACAGTAAATCATAAGAATTGTGCTCTCTCAGTTGAAGAGCTGTTGGTGTAACCACAAGTGTATATGGACCTGGGTCAAGACCACAATTGGTGGATGCTTCAGAGGGCACAAGTTTCACAGAAAACACACCTGGAAAAATAAAATGGATGGATGGCAGTTGATTGATAAGGTGCAGAACTATAAACCTGCTTTTTCCATAATGTGAAAGTACCTTCCCCTGATGGACAATACAGATCATTATCTTCTTCAATTGTTTGCTGAGAGTAATCATCTTTAAATGCTACAGCTTGCATGGCAGAAATCCAATCCGCCATTTCAGACTCAGTTGGGGACGCAAAGTGATAGACTGACACTTTAGTGAATACCTGCATTCAGAAGTTTGATAGATAAGAACTTATATTTCCAAGGTCCTTTCCCCGAAGGAGTATCAAATTTCATACAGAACAAACAGCAGACATTTCTTTGAAGCAAGTAACTTACGGCGAACACATATGGATCTTTCTTTTGAACATCTTGGGTCATTTGAGTGATTTTAACACAGTTTTCTAATGTGATTATTTTGACGGCAGTCCTCATCCGATCATCCTTGTTCTCAAACACTTCCAGTCGTTCGATACCCTGCTTACTGGCTTTATACAGCTGGCAGTACTTTCTTTGCCATGATTTCTGAAAAATAACAAATATTTAGAGTCCTGGACGATTGACAAACAATACAATGCAACCTGTTGCCCAGAAGAGACCTAACCTCACCAACGTATAGTATAGCAGTTACAATTAAGATATAAGCGTTCACAAAACAAATCAAACCAAAACGGCCCTGATCTGGCTTATGATGACTCAAGCGATTGAGCAGAGCGTCGGGTCAGCAACACCCACCTTTAACATCCCTTGCGACTGGAACAGCAAGTGACCCTCCTTGAAGCACTGGTCGGAGTTCATCTTCGCGCCGGCAAATCAGCATCAATAAAGAAAAACCTTGCGCATCCAAAATGAGAAAACATTAATTTTCTTCACAAGTTAAGATAAATAAAAACAATTACACGAAATTTAAGGCCGCTCATATGCCTCTACCTCTTTCACATCTTTCCCCATCTATATCAATATTCCGAACAAGGGCCGCTCCGCTCAACAACAACACGAACCAACAACAATAACAATTAGCGCTCCGGAAATGCCTTCGGAGTGAGCAGGGGCCGGGGCAAGGGGTCGAAATTCAAACGGCCGAGACCGAGAAAGTGCCTTGGAACTGGGCCGTCCGGATGATAAAAGACAGCCGTCGACTTGCATTCGAAGTTTTGAAAATTTTTTCAGAACAAGTCGATATCTTGGGAAGATTTCTATCGTTCCATTTTCATTTCTCGAAAACTATGAGCTTTTAATTAGTTTTTTCAGTCAGATCAGGTCAGATTCATTCTAGTGATTTCTCATACCATAGAATTTACGGCGCTTCATTTGTTTTCGTTTTCAACCGGTTGGTCAGGCGACTAACCTCTTCAAAACTGAAAACAAACAGCTCACCTTCCTGCTCAAAGAGGCTGCTTTCAATGTCAGCCACTAAACTGTGCAAGAAACTTCTTACATAATTTCATTTACTTTAAGGGTTACTGACGTTAGCGCAATATGAGTTTTAATTTTAATACTCAGCAACCGACTGGAGCCGGAACTTTGGGAGGCAGGTGAGTTCTCGGCATTGTGATCCCTAATTTAGATACAGAATAGATTTAAAAAAAAAATACACTTTAAGACATTTATTTACTTACTGCGGATTTTGTCGCACAGGAATAATCTTCAAATTAGAAATGAGAATTTAAATTTTCATTTGTACCTTTTGTGATTTTGATTTTTCGCCTCATTGTGTTCTTGAAAATTTATCGTCATGTCTGGATCGGAAGCTTTCCTTATCGAACTGTCAAAATCTGGTTCCTGATTATTGCCTCAACCTTATTATAAGTTTTCTTTGTAGGCCTGCTGCTCCAACATTTGGGGCTGCTACGGCTGCTCCTGCATTTGGAGCGCCAACGGCTGCTCCTGCATTTGGGGCTGCAACAGCGGCTCCAGCATTTGGAGCTGCAACAGCTGCTCCCTCGTTTGGAGCTGCAACAGCTGCTCCCTCGTTTGGAGCTGCAACAGCTGCACCGGCATTTGGGACTGCAACAGCTGCTCCGGCATTTGGGGCTACATCAGCCGCTCCCTCATTTGGGGCTGCAACAGCCGCTCCCTCTTTTGGAGTGGCAACTGCTGCTCCCTCTTTTGGAGTAGCAACAGCTGCTCCATCATTTGGAGCAGTAACAGCCACGTCTGCTGCCCCTGCATTTGGTGCCCCCACTGTTGCAACGTCAACACCATCATTTGGGGCTGCTGCTCCTACAGCTTCGGCTCCATCGGCTTTTGGACAAAGTTTTGGGGCTCCAGCTTCATCAGTTGGCGTTGTGGCTCCTCAGCCTCAAGCATCTCTGTTTGCTACCCCTTCTGCTGCGAAACCAACAGGATTAAGTTAGTGGTTCCTCATTATGAATGTCAGATCAGCATGTAGAATGCCAGAGAACTAATTTTTTTTCTGGTACAGCAACTCAACCAGCCACCAGTAGCACACTATTTGCTGCACCGCAGGTAATTTCTACTTTCCACGCCCAGCTATGATCTTTAAGATTCAAGCTATTGTTTTTGTTTTCTTACTCTCCGCTTCTATTTGAAGGCAACCCCAGGGCTTTTCGGCGCTACATCCACTGCACCTGCTACATCTTCGACCGGCCTCTTTTCAGGATTGGCCACATCAAAACCTTCTAGTCAGTTTGGAACAACAGTTGCCCCCACCTCCCTAAACTTTGCAGCAGGGTCATCTTTCAATACGCTTGCACCAGCATCCACTGCCACAGCAGGTTTCAGTTTGGGAGGTATATATTTAAATTTTACTCTGACAAGAAACATTTCTCATAGCTAACTTAGTCGTGTCAGAATGAGCTGTAGCTCATATTATGATCTAATTAAACTAATTTGTACTTGTGTCACAGGCCCTACAGCTGCTGCTGCTGCACCTGCTCCCTCTGTTGGCTTAGGTGGAGTTGCCACCACCTCCTCAAGCGGACTGACAAGTTTGTCAGGATTAGCTGGAACTCAAACTACCAGAACAGAAGCCAAATCCCCTAAGGAAACACCAATACCAGATGACATTGCTAAAGGAGTTGAAACATTTAGGTTGTTCACTCCACTGATGCATCCTTTTTTTTTTAAATTAAAAACTGCACAATCATTAATTAATAAGTTTGTTTCTTCTTTTTCTTCTTTTAAATCTTCCAGGCAATATGTAAAAAAGCAGAAAAGTTTTAGCTCAGAAATTGCTAGGTGCTCGTCCAAACCCTTGTTAAAAGTACAAGAAGATACAGATGCCATGAAGCTTGTGTTAACAAATAGTTCTGCTGGTCTTCAAAGATTAAAATCTATTGCTGACAAACTGAAAGCAGACACTGCCAAGGTAGTGTAACCTCTTCTTCCCTTTCCTAAATTTCCTTGGTGTCTTGTGACAGCACCTTAAATTTTATTTTTATATCTTAGGCTCTTCAACACACTGAAATGGCTCAGCGTACACATGAAACCCCAGCAGGTCTTCAATATGATAACACTGCACCTCTTCAATACTTTGCTGAACTTGTAGCTGGGTTTGAAAGAGATATCAAATTATTTCGTCAAGAAATTGAAAATGCAGAGCGTCATGTTCATTCAAGAGTTCAAATTACATCAATCACCCCTGCTGGTAAGATGCTCTAACTTAAGTTGTTTGTTTTGTGAGTGATCTGTTTTAGGATAATGACTGAGCACACAATGGAAAATATGGTTGTGAATCTACATATGCGTTTTTTTGTTGATTATTTTCTTTCCATCAGAGTTAACACAATCAATGCGGAGACTTTATGACAGCTTTGTTGCCTTGGCTGGCCGTCTCCATACCGTTCATTCCCAAGTTAAAGCTCAAAAAGAACAGTACTTATCACTCCGTAAATATATACTAAATGATGCCTCGGATGTTTTTGATGAATCTGCCCGAAATCGAGTGAATGCAATTGCTGCTTTTGGTGGAGCAAGTAGTGGCCAACCGTCAAAAACTATGGTTGGACCCACTCCATTCTCTGGTTTGTATCGCAGGGGGTTGGCTAAAAAAAAGTATAAATCACACCTTTCCTTTTTCATGTTATGTGAAATTTTATCCTTTTCTTTTCAGCTCTGAATTCACAGCATGGCTTTGGACTCCTCACTGCAGGTGTTGCAGCCTCCACTAGGCAAAACTTCCCCGGAGTGGGACCCTTAGGTAAATAAAAAATTAATCAAGTTTCTTTGAAGCTCTGTAAAAAAATTTGTAACATTTTGATTAAATTATGTTCATGTTAAATTTTGGTGAAGGTGTTGGTTGCATTATGATTGTATCATATCCATATGTTAAAAATACACAAAATCAATAGATAGCAGGAGTTTCAACTCACATTTTAATCCAAATTTTTGTCTGTCTAATGCCCTATTTTCATGCCTTACTATGTGGACTGTCATAGAGCCTTGCATGATCTGTTGTTTAGTTCATCTGTCTATCAGGTAGTTCTCCTAGGATCTAGGTTTTAATTGCATGCTGCCAGTTGTCAGTGTTTTACTTAGCAGTTAAAGCCTTGTGTAGTTGTTTGATAACACTCACAGCACTTTGTCACTACTGTAATTATTCGATTCTAGGCTGAACTCAAAACTTTTTAGACCAGAACTTCGTTAAAGAGTCATGGGCAAGACCTCTTTCAAAACCCCTCCCTTTCCAAACTCACCAGCTGCATTCCAGCTTAAGGCTTTCCGAAATATGCCAAAGGGTGCAGCCTACAATCAAATAGATGCTGTAACTGTTTATCTTTAAATTTGAATGTCAACTTATATCTTATGTGGTACAAACAATAAAGAATTTCCAATGTTAACAGTTGCCTCTATCCGTTTTGAATCAAATACATTTTGCTTTCCAGCAAATTAATTGGTTGGCTTCTATAATCTTCAGTGTTAGTCCTCTTTCCTTATTAAAGGTTATGACTTTTACAATAAGTAGAACTAAAGATTTTCTATTATTAGCGGCAAATTGCTTGTTAAAAGATAGCGTAATTTTTGTGTAATTTTTTCTTCTGATTTGCTAATAGTTCAAAGGAATGACTGCATGTTTAAATTTGTGGTGATGGACAAATAAGTATAGTCTGAAAGGAAAGCTGTCTGGTTAGATTCAATTAGCTGGTACCTTTGAATTGCGGAGAAAAAACAAAGAGGTGGCTATTTGGACTAACAACCTTTTGACCTTTTAGTGAGTATCCGAAATTTCTATAGTCCATTCACTTCACCAATGTCAAGTCGTTCATCATTAAGACAGTGGAGTGGAGCAATGCCCCAAGTAATGGCGTTCCATTTTATATGTGCAGGATGGAGCAGTCCAGGAAACACAGCAGGCAGCACAACACTTCCTTTAACCCCCCATCCTGATAATTCTCAATTTCAACTGCAGAAACCACCATCAGGAAACAAACGCGGCAAGCGCTGATTCAGTTACTTACAGGCAGAAGACTCGTCACTAAATTTTACTCTGATATGTTTGTTTAGTTGTAAGTTATCTCCATGACAAACAGTATTAACTAATTGAAATAAAATAAAAAGCAGAATTTTAAATAATTTTCTTTAAAGATGTATTCCACTTCTTACGTACCTGTTTCTTCATTGTTGAAACATTTTCATCAGCAATTTTATAGATCATTATAATTATCTGCAATTAATACAGAGTAAAGAACTGAAATGGTCGATAAAGTAAAACTCTAGACAAAGGTAAAAAGCCCGTACACTTTAATTGCAATGAATTGGAGGGGTAGTCACTGCAAAATAAATAAGCAGCAACAGAAATCTAAACTAGATTCTGATGGACTGTCTTATGAGAACCATTTTAGAAAAGAGTGTCCTATGGACAGATAAAAAAAAGGAAAAAAAAAATGAACATCCCAACAATAACAACAACATAAAATAAAATACACTTCATATTAAAGTAATATTACATGTATCAAAAACAAAAAAAACAGTGAAGACAACAAAAAAAAAGAGAAAGAAAAAAAGAACAATGGAAAGACTCTGCAAAAAAAAAACAAATACTTAAAATATGTGAACAGTTTGCATTGACTCAAATTGATTACAACCAAATCGAAGGGTGAAACAATGAGCCACTAATAAATCTGCACACAAGTCATAATTTGACAAATGTTATTAATTTCAACAAGCAAAACCATTCAGAGCATGTAAAAACATTCTCATGGAGGAAAATCAGAAAAGAACCATTTGTAGGTAGGATTCATTATGGCCATAGGGACAGATGTTAACAACTACAACCTAGGAAGATCGCTTATTGTTTGAACCCATCATACGTGGTAAATATAATAGGATTTGGTTCAATTATTTTTAGAAAAATTGAAAATGTTTGTTTTTACAGGGAAGGAATGCTGAAGATATAATGACTTCATTTTGGATGGAACTCAACTCAGCAGTCCCATTCCACAGTCAATATATTTTTATGGTTTATGGTACTTTTTTTTCTTTTTGGTTTTGTATTAAAATATAATTTTGATAGAATCATAATGTATGGATGCACCTATGAAGACAGCTACTGAGATACAAAATATAGTCTAAGGTACTGTCCCAGCAGTGCTAAAATTTGTAAGAAAACTTAAAAATTTAAGAATTAACCTGAGGAAATACAGAAAACTTCACAGAAAAAGTTGGCTTACAGAAAAAGTCTTGTGAAATCTGTGAGATCAGAAAAGTTAATCTCAGGATATCATTTAGTCAGAACTCGAAGAATCATTACATCAAGTCAGAACTCGAAGAATCAATACATCAATCTTTTTTCCCAATATACTTAACAACTTCATCATGGTGAATCTTGTGATAAATAGGGTAGTGCACAACAAAGTCTTCATACTTTGGGATCACATGCAACATATTCATGCATGTGAGGTGTGCGTGGTATCATTGAACGGCACCTAGTTGAAGCACAGGTATAAGCAATTGACTGGCATCCTGGATGTATGAGCTGCTGTTAGAAGCCTAAAAATTAAAATGAGACACACATGTATCAATTGCTTAGGGCACTTTAACGAAATAAAAAGGGCAGAAGTGTCATGAAGTTACCTCTAAAAATACATTAGTAATAAGTAGATTAACATCATTATGGTCAACTTGAGTGGAATCTAGCATATTTGCCGAGGCACTCAACAACTCAGAAAAACGAGCTGCCACAGAGCTAACTCTAGAGCAAAGTGCAGAAGTCATCCTGGACAGAAAAGAAAATCCAATCTTTTAGCCAAAAGTCATAAGTTCATAAATAAGTAAATCAAATCAAGGAATAATAGAATTAGAATTAAACAAAATGATGAAAAGTTGAAGTCAATACTAACATCACAACACTTTGGCATTCAACTGCACAATCATGTTCCTCCTTGAGTAGTAACAATTCTGCAGTCTTATGAAAATGCTCAGCAACAGATGCTGTAAACCTTGCCAATGCTTGAATTGCCTGCTGATGTATTTCTCTTAGAGCATTTTGAGGATCGGCTTCTTCTGAAGCATCTTCCTCATCTACCCATTCATCATTATCATTTTGAGAGTCTTCATCTTGAATACATCGCATAGTTGCAAGCCATGTATCAGTATCTTCACTCACCTACAGCATTTCAAGTTACTTACAGTATTATTCGAGAAAATATTAACCACTCAAAGTTGAAGGTAAAAAGTAAAGTATGAAAGTGCATACCCTAATTAGCTTTGTATGAGGAACTGGAACAAGAAGACCTCGCATGGCAGCTGTTAGATCCCTTTCAAGAATCTCAATAGTACCGCGATCGTCATCCTCCTCTTCTTCTTCATCATCATCTGGTATTTCACACTGCTCTTTAATCTGTATCAACTTTCTCTGAAACTCTATGAGTGGAGTACCAGAAAGCGCAAGCAGCTTTGCCTCCAGTTTCAGCTGGCAAGTATTAGACAGCATTTCAAGTGCTTCCAAATGAATCATTCCTTTAGAAAAGCAGAGAAAATTGCCAAAAAAATCTATGATAGCTACATCAATACAAGTAATAAATAACAGCATAATTACCTTTGTAATCATCAAAGAGTGTCTCAAAGTGAGCACGGGTTGCTTTTTTGGTCTGTACCCTTTCTCTGTCCTCTACTTCAGCTCGATTCCGGGCCTCTCTCAGTATCTGGTGAAATGTTAATAAAGGACATTAAAGCTTTCAGTTGTAAAATATTAACGGTTCAGCTTCAACCCCCTTGACGCTCTAACTTTCTATGCTTTGCTTCCTAGTCCAACATCACCGCTTGAACTTAAAATGCTTTAGCACTTTTAATTGTTAGCTTTCAAAGCTTTAACTGACGAGGCTTTGCAGTGTAAAACAAGCTAGCTGCTACTTATTGTCATCGACTAAAATCAGCTGCAAGTATAATGGAAAGCCTGACAAAGAAACCAAATATGTTACTTTGCGTACATCAGCAAGATGAACAAACCTGTGAAAGAGTAGGTTTATCTGGTTCTCTTGAAAACAAAGCACGTTTCTTTTTCAGCCCAGGATCTCCCTCTTGTAGTACATCCATAGTCTTTTTTCCTATAGATTCTAATGTACTCAGTCCACTATTAACAATCATTTCTCCAGTTGATTCCACAAACTTCAGAACATTTCCCATGACATTGAAACTTGACGATGCCTGATCAGATGGGAAGGCTGGGTTGGCCTCAGTATTCACTGAAGGTAGCAAAATGTTCAGTAAATTAGTTCAAAAATAAAATCAACTTTGTTTTTGTGAGTATAATACGTAATTGAAATATTGTGCTTTGCTCACCTGACTTATTATCCTCTACAGTTAATTTTGCCATTTCCTCTGGCTCTACTGCACCGAGGCCTGATTCAATGACTGATGACATAGTAGAAAGACCTTGTGTGACATGACTAGACACAGACGATGCCCCTGATAAAATTGTATTCATGCCCCAACTCCCCCATGAACCCCAGTTGTACACAGGCTTATCACTTGATGGATCTATTACCTGGGAATGCCAACATTTTCTTGCATTACATTGAAATTTTAAAACATGATGACAGGTAAAAACTGAAAACCACAAAATAGAGAACACAGAGATAATTAATTAATGTGTAAGTACCAACCTCATCTGAAGTCTCAACAACATCCAAAGATGCTAGTTTGTCAAGAAGTGGTTGTATCGAATCATGTACATCCTGGTTATCTTTATTTTCATCACGCTTTGGGAGATCATGGCTCCATGGAGAATTATCTTTATATTTACTACTGTCAGAGACGACAGGCTCATTCGGCACTATGTCTGGTGGAGAAATCTTTACACCAAGCTTACTCGAACCTATTCTTCCTTTCCTAATAGGAGCCTGGTTGTTCGGCTTATTGTTGGTGCTAGAGACAATGGAATCAGAATACTCCGCTGTATTTCTCTGGCTCCTATGTTTCGAGTAGGATTTCCCCTTACTCTTCTGGAGCGTTTTAGGTTTAGCTCCCAGTGACTCTGGGTTTACAGCGGGTCCAACAGGAACAATACCATGGGGTTGATCTGAGGATTCCTTCTTACTAGCTGCTGTTAATAGATTTCCAGGATCAGCTGGACTTGTTGCTGTTAAAGCTGAGCTTTCAGCTGAAGACATCATTTGTGATGATGGTGGTCCTTGCACAGGATAAGAAGATCATAGTCTTATAATTTGCTACACTTAACTATCAAGAGATATCTCGAAACTCACCTTCCGTGGACTTTGAATTGATCCCTTCGTCTGCACTCTCAAAATCTTCACTTTCAGAATTTGCCATCGCCTAAGTTGTGGCCTGCCAAAATTTTGTGCAACCTATGACAAATCAAACAAACAAAGTCTGAGTCTTCCACTTGATTGTTTCAGCCAAAAAGGCTAGAAGTGTTTGTAACGTGAACACAAGAGTCATGTTGTCAATTGTTTGTTACATGTAAGAAATTGATTGAATTATATGCTTTCCCTCTAAACGTCATTCTACTATTCTACAAAACTGTTTAGGCTTCACAATAGCAGACATTTTCAAATCTCATAATATACCTGTGCCATCTTGAAGTTTTTGTCATTATGATAAAATGGTAAATGGCCTAGCTTAAATGAGCATATGGAAGGAGAAGCACTTAACCAGTTCTAATGTTTGACATACTAGAGCCTGACAACAAGAGTACCCAGCAGACAGAATGATCGATCGCACTTCGTTTCTGAAATTTGAATAAATTGAAAAATTAAAACTAACCTTGCAGCAGTAACAAAACCCTGCGAGGACTCCAATAAATTTACGACAAGGAGAGGACAAGTGTGAAATCCTTTCTCTGTCAAGAAAAACTATCAGAAAAATGAGTCGAGATTCACGAAAGCAGCGTGTGGAGTCCGACTGTCACACAGTCATCCGCTCTGTTGCTGTTCGCTCGGTGGAGCAGGGGCACAGTGAAGAGGACAGACTATACTCACATAAGGCTCCTGCTGAGAGGCTACTGAGATATGAGAGTCTGCGTCTCTGCGCAGCGGCGGAGGCGCGGCAGGGCGGGGCGGGGCCGGGCGGGGCGCACGGCGCACGGGTACTGTACAGCGCGACAGCGCAGTGGAGCGGGCTGCCTATGCTGGACTCGGCAGGCGGCAGGCGGCAGGCACGCGGTTGGAGCAAAGCGCGGTAATAACAATCTCTGAATTTTGAGGAAAAGGCGAAGACTTTCAGGAAATCTCCAGTAATTTTGACATTGTTTCCTTAACACACGAGTGGATTTCTCTCATTTTTAGCAGATGATACCTTTAAACACTTGACATAAAATTTAACTTGTAATTTGAAGGTGTCAGCTAGCTTTTACTCTCGAGTCCAGAAACTAATAATATAGCATGCGCGGATCCAGGGGCGACAGGCCTTTTGCAATGGCTCCTCGATAGCCGCCTGAAAGGTAGGCAAAAAGTAATACTTTGCCCCTGTAAGTAGGCAAAAAGTACTACTTTGCCCCCCCCCCCCCCAAAGGCTGGCTCTGGATCCGCCACTGTAATATAGCGCGGCGCTGCCAGGGGGGCTATGGCTGAATGACGCGCAGTCTGCGCGGAACAATGGCACCTCCTCCTCGCGCGCAGCGTGTAACACTAACAGCTCCTCCCTGCCAGCGACCGCTTCGGTCCGCCACGCCGCCGGCGGACCCCTCCCACCCCTTTCCCTCCCAACCCCGCAGGCACGCGGCGCGGCGCTGCTGGGGTCGTTCGTCGTTTACATCGTGTGCGTTCACACACAAATTGTCGCACCCCATAGCAATTTCTCTTGCGGTGCGGTATCACACTGGTAAAACTAAGGCGTAACTGTACGCTTGAAAAGGGCGTACAGTTACGCTTGAAGAGGTTACGCTTGAAATAAGGCGTAGGACAGAATTTCTCCTATACATTTAGATAGGGCAAATTGGAGCGGATAGACCTATTACGCCCTTTCTCAGACGTAATCACAGATACGCTTGAGAAAGGGCGTAAGGTTACGCCTTAGTTTTACCAGTGCATCTGCTATCAATACCAATCTTGATTGATATTTTTTTTTTAAAGGGGAATCCTTCCTCAAAGTCTTAGAGGTTTTCCTTAATAACATTCTCAAAATTTTCACCCTTTCCTTTCAAAATGAGACCTATTTATTTTGCTCGTTCTTTACCTCAATTCTCACTTCTATCTGTAGAGAGCGGCGGAAGAACGGGTATTGTCCATGTTGCTGCGTTTGTTAGTTCCGCTATTCGGCTCTGAACTATATTTATATAAAGTTAAGACATGTGTCCGTTTTAAGCCAGCGCTAGCGCTGGCGCTAGGGAAAGCCGGGTTGGACGGGTTGGGGGCGACCATTCGGTGGTATTCATCGATATCAACTGTTGAAGGGGTAACTAACTAACTATGACGGTTGATATCGATGAACACCACTGAAAAGTCGCCCGCCGGCAAGAACCTGAGGTCCAGGTCGACCGGGACATGGGCAGGGAGTGGTGTGTCCTCTTCCTTAGCGCGAGCCGGAGCCGGGGCTCAGCCAATGGGCGGAACAGCCATCCCGCCGCGGTCGTGTGTCCACCGCTCCCGAGCACAGCTGCTAACAGAAGAATTGCATACGATTGTGACGAACCTTACAACACTCATCGTGTGCCAAATTTCTTCAGACCGTCGTAGTTGTTTGCCCTCTTCCGAACTTCTTGCTTCTTCATACCCCTATTGAGGGCGCGAGTTTGTACTTACTCAAATATTGGCAGACTTCGAAAGAGAATGTCAATTCTGTGGCATTAAAGATGGCCTCTGCGTTTACAGTGTTGTAATGTCTTGATCCTACCTGAGACTGCCGCCGACACTGCAGTACCTTAAGCATCCTGCGGGCCCATCAGTCCACCACCGCCCTACGGCCTCACTTCAGCTGTCCATTGTCCACCACGCAGGGCAGGTCCTGCAGGGGTGGTTATGGGGGAGGAGGGGTATGGGAGTGATTCCCCCCCCCCCCCCCCGGTTGCGTCTTGAAGGCCGCCTGAAAGATAGGCAATATGAGGCGCAAAACACCTGTACCAGGTGGCTGAATAGCCCCGGTCACTTTTTGTACTATGCAACCCGCCCGCACCGCTCCATCCGGGACTGCATACCCATCAGGCGCTGGGGACCGGCTCCAAGCGCGGACGCTCCGCTTCGCCACTGTTGTTGCAGACAACGCCCCGAAAGGGCCCTCTCGCGGTTCGCGCGGTCTATTCGGCGGGGCGTTACAGGGAGCAGATTCGCGGTTTCGCGGGAGTAGCCCCGAGGCCGCGGGTCCTGCCGCGGGGGTATCTCGCGAACCGCGGATCGTCCGCGGGGGAAGGTCGCGGTCTGCGAATCCTTCTCGCGCGTGGCTCGGGGGTAGCTCGCGGTCCGCAAAGGACCCGCGGAGTATCCACGATACGCGAGATTCCCCCGCGGCGCAGGACCCGCGGACCGCGAGCTTTCTCCGTGGACTCGCGGTTTACCCCCGCGAAACCGCGAACCTCCTTCCTGAAACGCCTCGCCGTAGACCGCGCGAACCGCGAGAGGGCCTTTTCGGGACGTTGGCTGCAACAACAGTGGCGGAGCGGAGCGTCCGCGCTCGGAGCCGGTCCCCGGCCGGCGCCTGATGGGTATGCAGGCCAGAATGGAGCGGTGCGGGCGGGTTGCATAGTACAAAAAGTGACCGGGGTTAATCAGACACCTGTTATATCTCGAGCAAACCGCCAGCATCCAGCGTTTTTGCGGTCCACACTGGAAAAACAAAGGTGCGAATCCCTACCTTTAAAAGGCACTAACAAAGTTTAATGCCTTTCCAAAGGTACTAAAGTTTAGTACCTTTGGAAAGGCACGAAAGTCGACCTTTCACACCTTTGGCCGACTAGCTTCATATGAGTTCCATACAAGTTTAGTGCCTTTGGAAAGGCACTAAAATTTAGTACCCCAGAAAATGCACGAAAATGCGCCCTTGACTTTAGTGCCCCAGGAAAGGTGTTGTTTAGTGCCTTTGTTTTTCCAGTGCACTTGCGACAATCAAGTTGAAGTTCAAAAATAAACTATTTTGGATTACGAAGAAGCCTTTGAGCTATCATAATCCCGTATAGTATTTTACGAGGGGGTATATGCACTCGCGCAATAGTCGGGTCACTCTTTTCGTAATAAAGGCGTAATAGTATGCTTAATAGGAGCGTAATAGGAGCGTAATAGCCAAAATTCTCCGTATTTTCCTTATTTTTGTGTCGTTTTGGACTGTTTTGCCTGTTTTTGGCTCAATCTGTAAATTTTCGGAGCGTAATACGAGTAATAGTCGGGTCACAGATTTTGTGAGTGAATACCCCCTCGGTATTTCATGTATCTATTATAGTCAAAGAGCTGAATATAGCGGAACTACGCAGTTAGTGTTCCCATAATCGGTCGGATACTGGCTGTACACGACTGTCTTCCGTCTCTCTCTCTCTCTCTCTCTCTCTCTCTCTCTCTCTCTCTCTCTCTCTCTCTCTCTCTCTCTCTCTCTCTCTCTCTCTCTCTCTCTCTCTCTCTCTCTCTCTCTCTCTCTCTCTCTCTCTCTCCCTCTCACTTGACACGCATGAGAGTGAGAAAGACAGAGAGACAGTCGGGTACAGCCAGTATATCCGACCGATTGGAAACACTATACGCAGTACAGGGCACAATGTAGCCGTTCTACCCGAGGGGGCCTCAATTCACCGAAAATATGTACACATGATTTCACATGATTTCACATGATTTCACCTCTGTCATGGGGTTTCGAGCCCGGAAAAAGACACTTACAAGAATGACGTGCCGAGAAACTATGGGTTGGAGCCCCATGACATGTATGCTCGTTTGAAAGGAAATTTAACGAGGAATCTAATGGTGTCATCGAAAATAAATTTCAAAAGTTCGCTTAAATAATATTTCACGAAAACAACAGAATAACGTGCGTTATCCTCTCGTGATCGACATGCATCATTCCGCCATTTACAGTGTATTTTGAGCTTTATGAGCCCAAAATGTGCACTCAAATCATGTTTTTTTCGGCAATAGATCCACATTTTTTGACAATGATTTCGAAGATATCAGCGACTGTGTACACATGATTTCAGGAGTTGAGGCCCCCTCGGTTCTACCATCTCTATGATATAGAAGCGAGTATTGAGGTATAAAGAACGAGTAAAAATAGAAGGCGGTGCGTGGTGTCGGCCCGGTGCGCGGTGGAGTTCATGGTGATGTGCTCAGCTCGCCGCCGTGTCGCGCGCCGCGTGCGCTCATCAAGCACGCCATCAGGACGCTCATGAAATGTCAATGGGCGGGCAGGACTTATTAATGGCGTAAGGGCGGGGTGGGCGTACGTTTCTCCTTCCGGTCGACGCCTCCCCACCACCACCATGGTACTGCACCGCTCAGGTTGAGTCCACCGGGATCCCGAGGGGACGGGGCGGGGCGGGACGCCCCTTGGAGGAGTTGCACATTCGCTCTGGCGACGAGGACGACGACGGCCCTGTCCGCCGAGTCCAGTCCGGATGGACGAGTCTTGGCGAATACACAGGAGCGGGCAGGTGCGTGGAAAAGAGGAGTTGCTCTTCGCTTCAGAATAGACAGCAAGGCCAAATATTAAACTAATAAAATGATAAACAAAATAGCACTAGAAAAAAATTTAACTGTACATTGAGTTGTAAGGGGTCGTTTACAAAATACGTGCTCTAGAGTCCGGGTTAAACCATAAGGGGAGTCAGACGTACGACCACCTCCCAAGTGTATTCAAATCAAATCCCATAATATTTGCACCCAGGGGTACTACGAAAATTTTGAGAGTCTTAGAGCTCCGACAAAGGTTCTGAAACTATGGACGGCCCATAATACTTGTACCCCGCCCCCCTCTCCATCCACCCTCCCTGTAGGGCACGTAGTACAGTTTATGAAGAATCCCGAAGCTGTGCGGCCTCAGGGTTCACAGTAGCTTGCACGCCCGACGCCCGTGAGTGTGTAGCTAGTGGGTCTCATCACCTACTCTCCGGGAACCCTGCGCCCCCGCCCGTGTGTAGCTAGCGGGTCTCATCACCTACTCTCCGGTCACTCTGCGCCCCCGCCCGTGTGTAGCTAGCGGGTCTCATCACCTACTCTCCGGTCACCCTGCGCCCCCGCCCGTGTGTAGCTAGCGGGTCTCATCACCTACTCTCCGGTCACTCTGCGCCCCCGCCCGTGTGTAGCTAGCGGGTCTCATCACCTACTCTCCGGTCACTCTGCGCCCCCGCCCGTGTGTAGCTAGCGGGTCTCATCACCTACTCTCCGGTCACCATGCGCCCCCGCCCGTGTGTAGCTAGCGGGTCTCATCACCTACTCTCCGGTCACCATGCGCCCCCGCCCGTGTGTAGCTAGCGGGTCTCATCACCTACTCTCCGGTCACTCTGCGCCCCCGCCCGTGTGTAGCTAGCGGGTCTCATCACCTACTCTCCGGTCACTCTGCGCCCCCGCCCGTGTGTAGCTAGCGGGTCTCATCACCTACTCTCCGGTCACTCTGCGCCCCCGCCCGTGTGTAGCTAGCGGGTCTCATCACCTACTCTCCAGACACCCTGCGCCCCCGCCCGTGTGTAGCTAGCGGGTCTCATCACTTACTATCCAGGCACCCTGCGCCCCTCCCGTGGCTACAGACAGATGGTGCCTGTGCGAAGCTGCGAGTGGCATAAGGGTTGCCCTACCTTTGGTTTGCCTGCAGGTGGGCTGCTGCTGGGTTCGCGGCGGCGGGCAGACGAACGACTACCCACTGACTCGGTCACTCCGAGGGTGGTACGAGGACCTTAGCGGGAGCGGCGGCGGCTGGTGCAGGCACCTCGTCATCGCAGCTCGGAGCAGTAGGGTGAGCGCACACCATCTGGCACCATCTGGCACCATCTGGCACCATCGAGCCCCATCTGACACTGTCTGGCACCATCTTGCACCATCTGACGCCATCTGGCACCATGTTACACCATCTGACTCCGCAGCTCGGGTCACTCCCCCGTGGTGAGGCAGTGGCAAAAACACTCTTAGTTACTACAAAAATATTTTTATTTTTCAACCACTGTCTCGCGGGTGAGATTAAAAGAGTACAAACACACTACTGTCGCGTCATTTCGTACTTTACTGCAACGACCTCCTGTTCAACACGAGCACTGCGCTGTTCCGAGTCCCGGAGAAAGCCAGGGGGCTCATGCCACCTGCAGGTGGCCGGGGCTGGTCGGCGGCGCCTCCTCCAGCTCTAGCTGCAGGGTGTCGGTGTCCTTGCCAGCGGGCTCATGCCACCTGCAGGTGGCCGGGGCTGGTCGGCGGCGCCTCCTCCAGCTCTAGCTGCAGGGTGTCGGTGTCCTTGCCAGCGGGCTCATGCCACCTGCAGGTGGCCGGGGCTGGTCGGCGGCGCCTCCTCCAGCTCTAGCTGCAGGGTGTCGGTGTCCTTGCCAGCGGGCTCATGCCACCTGCAGGTGGCCGGGGCTGGTCGGCGGCGCCTCCTCCAGCTCTAGCTGCAGGGTGTCGGTGTCCTTGCCAGCGGGCTCATGCCACCTGCAGGTGGCCGGGGCTGGTCGGCGGCGCCTCCTCCAGCTCTAGCTGCAGGGTGTCGGTGTCCTTGCCCGGGGACGCGGCCCCGGTCCACGGTGGCGGCACGAGGACGCAAAGGAGGCCACCACCTGGTAGAGGAGCTCGGTAAAAACGGTTCCTCGCGGTGTCCAAGGACCATCGGATATCGATTCGAGGATGGTCTGCTCGTGAAATCTTCCTATCCTATCTTCTTCTTTGAATCGGTCCGCTGGTCGTTGGACACCACGAAATCGTTTTTACCGAGAGGGAAGCTCACGAACCGACGCTACCACAACTCAACTCAAAACAAAAACAAAGCAAAAGGCTCCGTTTCATCGAAACACATTTCATCCGTATGCTCAGGTTCGACTAATAATTTTAATAAACGTGTGTATGGCAAATTTAGGATATTATGCTCGTAATATGCTTCTATCACGTGAACTATTACACCTTTATGACGGATTGAGTAACCCGACTATTACGCGAGTGCACATCTGCCGCCCAGCTGCCGTCTTTTGAATGGGAGTGACTCGGGCGGCTTGTATTCAAGGCTAGGCGGCCTTCAGTGACGGCGTGCGTGCAATGTTTGACATGTTGTGTGTTCTTAAATGTAAAATTAAAATTTTCATTGCACCTATAATGGACTAATTCTTTATAAATTCGTGATTTTCTTAAAATTTCTGTGACACTAGTTTAATGATAATAAATCGTCCTCATTTTCATCTCCGCCGAAAACAAGCATTCGGCCGCATTCGGCAAAACCCGAAAAAACTGCGCAAGATTGGGGAGGGGGTGTTGACTCAACACTGCCACAGGATTGACAGACGTGGGGTGAGGAGGGCCAAAATTCGCTTACATAATTTGTGCACGCCCCTTCACGCCGCGCTGAGGCTTGATCACGAACCCACCTCCAGCTGTTTGCGTGACAGCCCACCCCTTTGCTCCGGGAGGTATAAATAATCGGGGGTATAAATCGACCGGGGTATAAATCTACGGTGTAAATCATCAGCGTGTCTAAATAACCGGGGCGGGTATAAATCGCTGGAGAAATAAATCACCGAATAAGCAAATGGGTTTGGTAAAATCACTCCCCGCTGCTGGGGGAAAATCGTGTACGGGTTACACATACCCGGCAGTTTTGCCAGAAAGTACGTCAAAAAAAAAAAAAAAAAAAAAAAAACAAGCAGGCCCGCCCTTCCGCCAAACGTCGTTGCCAGCTCCGCTTTGCTACGCAGGCAACTCCGTTCGGCAGGGGGCGTGCCTGCTTGGCCTGCCGGCGGCGTTCGGTCGGGCCTTCGGCCCGACCCCTTAGTCACACAGAACGTCCTCTTAGCATGTAAATGATCGGGCCTGCGGCCCGTAAAGGCATTATCTTCGGAAAGAGGCAGTTTGTAACGGTGAACCACCGAAACTACAGCCCTCCCTTCTGCTTTGAAAACGTGCCGATAGTGACTAAACGGTCAGTTACTCGGCAAAAAAGGGGAGTCGGAAATCTCGAAAAAATGTCGAAATACGTGAGTTCGGCCTCAGATGGAACGGCCGAACTCGGACTTTATTTGGCAGCAGTTGGCAACACTGAATTACGCTCGTCGAACCAATTTTAATGGTATAGGCGTCGAGGGGTGTCGAAAATTTCAAAAATTGTCGAGATATGTCGAAAATTGTCGAAATATGTAGAAATTCGTAAAAAATGTCGCAAAATCTCGAAATATCTCAAAAATGTTGAGATCTATTGAAAAATATGGAAAATGTCGAAAAACATCGAAAAATGAGGGATAATGTCGAAAAATGTCGAAGAATATCAAAAATTGTCAAACATGTTTACAAATATCGAAATATGTCGGAATATGTCAAAAATGTCGCAAAATATCAAAAAACATCGAAAATTATCAAAAATGTCAAAAAATATCAAAAATTATCGAAAATTATCGAAAAATATCGAAAATTATCGAAAATGTCGAAAATTATCGAAAATGTCGAAAAATATCGAAAATGTCGAAAAATATCGAAAATGTCGAATTATATCAAAAAATATCGAAAAACAACGAAAAATGTCGAAAATATCGGAAAATATCGAGAAATGTCGAAAATAATCGAAATGTTTGAGTTTTGACGATTGGCAACACTGGAAATTGAAAAACGGTTGGCTCCAATGAATTGCGCTCGAAAAGACGGTTCTAGAGAGGTGCGGGTCGATGGGGTTCGTAAAAGTTGAAAAGTGGGTCAATTTTGGGTGCTTTTTACAGTGTAGTCGCGAGTTGGGTCCTTTTTATCGAAAAACGGTGGGCGCCATTGAACTGGACGCGAAAAGACGCTTCCGGGGAGGTGCAGCTCGATGGGGCTGAGAAAAGTTGAAAACTGGACCAATTTCGGGTGCTTTTTACAGTGTAGTCGCGAGTTGGGTCCATTTTTTCGTAAAACGGTGTGCACCATTGAACTAGACGCGAAAAGACGCTTCCGGAGAGGTACGGGTCGACGGGGTTGGAAAAAAGTTGAAAAATTTTATTTTTTTTATTCCTGAAAACTTTAATAATTTTTTTCAGTGCCTTAATGAGGGTTGGCAGGATTTGCACCAGGCGTTTCGGTGTCCAGGAGTGACCCTTAAGATACCCTAAAAATTTCAACTCTCTAGCTCAACTCCTTCGAGTGGAACAGACAGACAGACAGACAAACAGACAAACAGACAAACAGACAGACACCAGATCGATTGCATAAGCCCGCTCTGAAGCTTTTTCAAAGCAGAAGGGCGGGCTAACGAGCAATACACCTGTGCGTAACGGGACAGTATCTTCGCCTGCCTACTAGGCAATATCTGTGCAGTAGTGCAGGGGAGCTGCCTAGTAGGCAGGCGGAGATACGGCCACCTGCACACAGGTGTATTGCGCGGTATTTCTTTTTCCTTTTTTTTTTTTTCGCGCCTAACTTTTCTGGCAACACTGATACCTCCGGGGGGTTCCTCCCGGGGAACACATTGCCGGCAGACCGCCGCGTGGCGCAATATAGTTTGACACCGCGGGTGGTCGGGTCGCTCACCGATCAGAGTCGCGGAGAAGAGGAAGATGGGCACCTCGCAGCTCGTATCCAGCAGCGCCCCCATGACCAGGTTGCTGACGGCGGCGCTCACCCGCCCGGAGAAGATGGCGCAGCAGCAGCCGACGGCACTGGGGAAGGGAAGGCAGCCGTCTGCTCATTCAGAAGATCGCTCTCGTACTCGCTCCGTACTGCTGGTGCGAGTACTGAGTGCGACAAGGATAGGAGAGCGATCTGCGGAATGAGCTGTTCCGGAGAATGGGCTGGGAATGGGTGAAGGTGAAGAGCAAAGAGCACGAAAAAGAAAAGTCCTCTTGATTGGTCGATTGATTTACCCCTTTACCTATTGAGAGTGGTGGGGGAGGCTGCTCGACCAAATAAGGGCCATTTTCGTATTGGTGCTCTTGCTCTTCCGTTCTCCCCATCAGACGGCAGACAGTGTGAGGAGAGGTGCTGGCGGAGGTCCTGGCCCCCCCTCACTCACCTCACTCTGGTGGGGAAGGTGTCGGCCATGACGGCGAACACGGTGGTGTTGGCCGTGGCGGCGAGCGCCTGGAACAGGCTCGACACTGCCAGGTTGCTGGCCGCCGAGTTGACGAAGTAGATGCCGGCAGCCAGCACGCCCGAGGCCACGTGCAGGGCGAAGGGCAGCGCGCGCCGGCCGACCCGGCCCGCCACGGGCGCGGCCAGCACATAGGCGGCCAGGCACACGCCGCTCACCGTCAACGTCTCCACGAACACGGCCTCGTTGATGGCCTCGCCCGCGGCGCACCCGGCCTCCTCCTCGGCCGTGGCTGCGGCCCCGCCGGTGGCGGTGGCGGCCCAGGTCCGCGACAGCTCGCACACCGTCACCGAGCCCGCAGCCTCCGGGTGGAGGTCGTAGTACGTGTCGAAGCGGTTGAAGAGCTCGGGCAGCCACAGCACCAGGCCGTAGTAGCCGAACTCGTTGAGGCTGAGCAGGGCGCAGACGACGGCGGTGCGGGCGAGCAGCGGCGCGCGGAACAGCGACAGGGTCTCGACGACCGTGCGGCGCGCCACGGCGAGCACCGCCCCCCCCGGCCCCGGCGGCCCCGGTGCGCGCGAGCGGCAGCGGCACCGCAGCCAGCGCGCGCACGGGGTACTCGGCCGCGCCGCGCCCCGTGTTGGCCGCGTACATGCCCCGCAGCACGGCGAGCGCCTCCTCCGGCCGGCCCCGCGACACGAGGTACTTGGGCGTCTCGGGGAGGCGGAGGGCGAGCAGCGCGGCGAGCAGGGCGGGCGCGGCGAGCAACGTGAGGAGCACGCGCCACGAGGTGATGGTGAGCCCGCCGCCGGCGAGCAGCGGCCAGCGCCAGGGCTGCGGCAGCACCAGCCACGCGAGCGCCGGCAGCACCAGGTACGAGGCGGTCCAGCAGCCGCCCAGCAGCAGCGAGAACGAGGCGCGCACGCGCCCCGGCACCGACTCGCACAGCCCGAGCAGCGCCAGCGAGGACGGCGCGCCGATCCTGCATCCACAGAGAGAAAACACTCGCTGCTTGCTACACACTGGCAAAACCGAAGGGGCAACAACTCTGGATTTTAGCGTACCGGGTGTTCCTTCGCATGAGTTTTGGATAGATTGTTTTTTCTTTCTTTTTTTTTTGCACTTTTTGCTTCAACTTTGCTAATTTTTTAATTATTATCTTTTTGTTTGTAAATTTTGGTGACTGTAAATTTTTCTGAACTTTTAAAAACTGTCCCGAGTTTTCTGAATCTCTCTGAAATTTTCTGAATTTCTGTGAATTTTTCTGAATTTTGAGGTGTGCAAAAATTTTAGATTTGTTTCTCCCCTCGGGCAAAACTGCAAGGCGTAACAATCCAAGCAAGAATTTGAACCCGGTCTCTCAGCATGACGTCAGTGTTGCCAGAAAAGTAGGCAAAACACACGCAGCTCTGTTGAGCTGTCGGTATTCACCCCTGACACCAGGTAACATCCGAGGGGCTATTCACTTATTCACTGTTCAAATCTGTGACCCGACTATTACGTCTATTACGCTGTATTACGCGCCTGAAACAGGCAAAAAATTAGTAAAAGATGGAGAATTTTCGCTATTACGCTCCTGTTACACTTCTATTACGCATACTAGCACGCATATATTACGGATAGAGTGGTCCGAGTATTACGCGAGTGCATACCCCCTCGGTAACATCTACACACATGTTGAGAGAGTAGGCCTGAATACCAACTGAATACCAACTAATATGTGTATTTGGCGATTTTTGCCTACTTTTATGGCAACACTGACTTCAAATGGTCCCTTATTTTGATGTCATCCATGACTCTTATTGACGTCATTTTGACACATATTAGAATTAGACTAAAAAAGTCAATTTTATTTCGAAATGGCATCAATAAGAGTCATCGAAGATGTCAAAGGTAGGGAACATACGTCATGCCGCCAATCAGAGCTCAGATTCCTCCTCTGGTGAAGTGCACTGAATTGTCTGCGTACAGTACATTAAGTACAGTAACGCGCTTACATTGGTTACACCAACAACAAAAATGGTTGTGCTGGCTGTTTTTGTAGTTGGCACAACCATTTGCAAGTAGCTGCAACCACATTTTATAAGGTTCTCCCTGATTCAGCATAAGATAGTTGTCACAATCATCTATGTGAGTGTATAACTTTCCCTTTTTCTAGGACTAGTACAGAACACTGGCGAGCCGATAGCCAGCGAGCCGAGCCAAGCCGTGCCAAAAGGCCGATCGCGAACCACTTCGCCGTCTCGACCGCAACAAAATTTCCATTCTTTTTCCGTAGATTTAAATCGCCGCTCTCACTCTCTATTTTACTCTCTCACTCACTCGTTCACTCACTCACTCACTCACTCACTCACTCACTCACTCACTCACTCACTCACTCACTCACTCACTCACTCACTCACTCACTCGCTCACTCACTCGCTCACTCGCTCACTCACTCACTCACTCACTCACTCGATCACTCACTCACTCACTCACTCACTCACTCACTCACTCACTCACTCACTCACTCACTCACTCACTCACTCACTCACTCGCTCACTCACTCGCTCACTCGCTCACTCACTCACTCACTCACTCACTCACTCACTCACTCACTCACTCACTCACTCACTCACTCACTCACTCACTCACTCACTCTCTCACTCCTTCGCTCGCTCACTCACCCACTCACTCGCTCGCTCACTCACTCACTCACTCACTCGATCACTCACTCACTCACTCACTCACTCACTCACTCACTCACTCACTCACTCACTCACCCACCCACCCACCCACTCACTCACTCACTCACTCACTCACTCGCTCGCTCACTCGCTCACTCACTCACTCACTCACTCACTCACTCACTCACTCACTCACTCACTCACTCACTCACTCACTCACTCACTCACTCACCCACTCACTCACTCACTCACTCACTCACTCACTCACTCACTCACTCACTCACTCACTCACTCACTCACTCACTCACTCACTCACTCACTCACAGGAAGCCGTTGAGGAAGCGGAAGGTGGCGAGGGTGGCGTAGCTCCGGGCGAACAGGGCGGAGCAGAGGGTGGCGGCCGCGTCGGCGAGCAGGGCCGACACGATGACGGGCTTCCTGCCCCAGGCGTCGCCGAGCACGCCCCACACGAAGGCGGAGGCCATGCCGCCGGCCATGAAGAGCGCGTTGGCCGCCCCCATCTGCGCCGAGGTGAGGCCGAGCTCGCAGCGCGCCGCGGGCAGGATGTAGGCGGCCAGCCCCCACTGCACGCCGCAGGCCAGGTAGGTAGCGCCCGCCGCGCACAGCGCGCGCGCGCCGAACCACCCGCTGCCTGCAATCGACAAAATTTGCACCCATTCATTTTCTCCTCTACAAAATCAAGAAAACGCTTGAAAATTCAAGGAGTACCCGAGAAAAATACGCGCGAAGCGAAAGGAAAAGTTGATCAAATTGTCAGCAGCAGGGAACTTCAAGTAAAGTTCAGAAAAAAATGCAAAGAAAATTCGGAGAAATTCGGATGTTTTTCTCGCACTTTTACTGCGGCTTCCCTCTCCTTCTTATGCCGCTTTGCCAAAGTACCTGTGGCGTCCACGGCGGCCTCGATGTCCACGGCGCCGTCCTCCATGCCGGCCACCATATCCCGGGCTGACTCGCCTGAGGAGCGGACCCGCCAACTACAGAGATTATGGTGCAGTGTACTATTTTATTCGAGCAGGGATAAAGATACCGCGGTCGCGCGTGTCTAGGAAGAGGATTAGCGCTCCGTCAATAGCCCAGCCCGGGCTGGTGTCCTTGAGTGAAAGTTAAAGCTATCAGCGCCATCCCAACTCGAATCTGTGCAGAACGTGGCTCGTTTGCAACGTTTGCCGAAATATATTTAATGGCGCCCCCACAATGGCCGTTACCGGGACGGAACGCCTGCGACAAACTGGATAGGCCAGCCCGCCAAGCACTCGTCTGAAGGTGGCGGCCTACCCGGAGAGCACAAGCGCAGGGGGAAGCAGGAATTAAATTCCTGGTACCCAAAATTTCGTACCGTCACCTCCCGATGAGTTGATTGTGGGGGCACCTTGAAGCGGGGCCACGTTCGGTTTCGGTACAAATCCGATGAAATCGGAGACGCTGTAAGTCGAGATTAAACTGGGACAACCGACTTGCGTTGCCCGAGGCGTAGCTAGAGAAGCAAGCAAAAACCACCCAACATACACAGCTGTGTGGAGCGGTCGGTATCCCCATGTGAAAAGCTACGTACGTCCTACGTTGAATCTATGTGGATATCACGTGGAGTCCAGGTAAATTCCGTAGATTCACTTCACTGGATACGCGCTTGCATGGGTCTTCGTAACACTGTCAGAAAAAAACACAGTGCTGGGTACGGTAAAAGATGGTCAACAATTTGCCTAATCAGCCTGTACCTGATCGAGTACGGTCTTTGTAGTACGGTTTACGGTTATTTTTAACATGGTGTCTTATGGGGGCCACAATGAATGAGGTCAGGCGCGGTTTAAGGTCCGACTGGAGGGAGAGGGGGGGCGGCGCACCACAGGTTGCCTATATCCAGGGGTGTTGTCGCGCTATCTGCCTACTTTCCAGGCGACTATCTAGTGACCGAAGGAGGGGGGGGCGATCACCCCCCCCCCCCCCCCCCCCCCCCCTTAAACCGCTCCTGAATGAGGCACGGTGATGCTGTACCTTGCCCACCACAGTTTTCCGTGCACAGTCCTGTACTTTGGCACAGGATTTTTGACAGTGAAAGTGAGCTCTGTACAAAACTGTTCACATAATTGGCTGAGCTAAATTCAAATTCAAATTTAAATTTAAATGCTCAGCCCTGTCAGCATGCGCTATGGGGCGGCCAGGGCGAGCCGTGATGTGAGATGTGAGACGTGAGATGTGGAAACATCAGTGTTGCCATCGTAACTTGGTTTGAGCAAACAACTTAGTGATAATCAACTAATCGAAATCTGTATTATTAACTGTTAACCTTAGCGCGCCGCAGGCCAAGGTAGACGCACCTTTAGCTCAGCTTTTCACGGTTTTAACGTGCGTCTACCTTGTATAGCAGCGCGTTTAACTCCGCTGTGAAGTGTTTGTGGTGCTCAGGAGCTCCGCAGGTTTGCCGCAGGGGACGGTGGGCGCGTGCGCGCTCTGGCTGGCGCGGCTCGTCGTCGACGTGGTCCTGGCGGCCGGGTACGAGGCGCGCCGCACGCCGCTGCGCCACTTCCTGGGCATCTACTCGTGCTCCGCGGCCACGCTGTTCTACCGCTGGCGCAGCCGCGCCGCCAGCCGCTCCGTCGCCCCCATGCTGGCCGTAGCGGCCGAGCTCGAGGCCCGGGGCTCGCCGGAGACCAAGGTGCGCTCGCTCTGCAAACTCAAGTAGTGTGAGACAGTATCACACTTATTACTTCCGTACCACTGTGTCTCACACTTCCAAAAACGATTTTCTGTCGTTGAATAGCAATCACGCTTTGGAGAACAGCATCAGCTTTGGTTGAAAATCCCGGTTCAAACGAGCTACCATGTGATAGGGTTCTGATCGCAAACAACAACGATCATATAAATTTTCGTAACCATTAATTAACGATTATTTAATGTTATTGTTGTTCCGAACCCCATCACATGGTAGCTCGTTTTAGCCGGGATTTTAAATCAAAGCTGATACTGTTCTCCAAAACGTGATTGCTATTCAACGTCGGAAAAAAGTTGCTGGAAGTGTGAGACACAGTGGTACTGCAGTAATAAGTGTGATACTATCTCACACTTGAGTTAGCAGAGCGCAAAGGAAAATTTGTTGTATACTAAACATACATTATGAAGAAGAGAAAGAATTCTCTTAAATTTAAGAACATTTCTACTTGTTGTCTCGACCGTATCTGTTAACGGTTGTCCCCCCTGGGTGAGAACAGTCCGTCCCTCCTCTGACCCCGCAGGCCCGGCTGGCCGGCAGCGCACGCCGCCTGCACAGGGTCGCTCTGTTCTACTACATGATGGGCATCATGCAGGTCATGGGCATCACTCAGAGCTTGTTCAGCTCGGACACGCCCGTGTCGCGCCTGCTGCAGAGCGCGCCCTACGGACAGCTCCTCAGCGGCCTGCTCACCCTGGCGCACGTACTGTACAGTGGGGATGAGGCGGGGCGGGGCGGGGCGGGGCGGGGCGGGGCGGGGCGGGGCGGGGCGGGGCGGGGCGGGGCGGGGCGGGGCGGGGCGGGGCGGGGCGGGGCGGGGCGGGGCGGGGCGGGGCGGGGCGGGGCGGGGCGGGGCGGGGCGGGGCGGGGCGGGGCGGGGCGGGGCGGGGCGGGGTGGGCTCAAACCCTCAGCAGCACGCAAAAGCAGACGTGAATGGAAAAGTTAAGCTAGATCTCTAGAATCCGACTAGTATGACGAGTGCCGGTTGACACGGGACACTTTATTGCTGTATAATACTTTGCCAGGACAAAGGAGGCGACGAGGGGTACTCGGGGGGTACCTTTACTCTTTAAATGGTGGTGTACACTGATTGGAGGGTTGTATTGTGATTGAAAGGAAAATTTGACCAAACTTCGTAGAAAGCAATTACATATTTGGCACCAATTCGATATTTTGCAATTTTATGGTGCTTAAAATAATTTTTTTTGGTCGAAAAATTATGTAACTGGATAGTGATTGGGAAATGATTGGAACGCTGGGTGTCCCGGGTGTTTCTTTGAATGCGTAACAGCGCGTTGTGGGATTGCAGACTCGCGAGCACTGCAGGGGCCATGGCGCTGGGGTAGGCAAACCCGCAGCACTGATACGCATTCACAGTACTGGAGAAGGTGAGGTATCCCTCGGGAGGCGAGCTGTAAGAGTAAAACGCCTCAGGCAGGCGTCGTGTTCGGGTACACCGCGTCATAACTCTAGATTTTCGTTTTCATTTAGAAAATTTGATTTTTCGTAAAGAAAAAAAAATTCAGAAACCTCTCCCATCCTGGTTTACTCTGGAAACTCAGGTGTGAGACAGTCTCACACCAAATGGTGTGAGGCAAAATACCTCACACCAAACGGTGTGAGGCAAACATACCTCACACCAAATGGTGTGAGACTCGTTGTGCCTCACACCATTTGGTATAGGGAAGTATCACTCCATTTGGTGTGAGGCACAACGAGTCTCACACCATTTGGTGTGAGGTATGTTTGCCTCACACCGTTTGGTGTGAGGTATTTTGTCTCACACCATTTGGTGTGAGACTGTCTCACACCTGAGTTTTCAGAGTATTTATATGATTTCCCCTCCACTTTGTGCGTGGGCCAGTTGTATGCGATGGTCTGCGGGCTGTTCGCCTACTACACCATGCTGCCCGTGCTGTTCGCCATGTTCGGCGCGTGCTCGGCGCTGTTCCTCGCCCTGGGCGGCGAGTGCTCGCGCGCCGAGCACGCCGGCGGGGGCCCGGGCGGGGTGAAGTACCTCGCCGCCCAGCACGCCCACCTCACGCTGGCCGCCCGGCGAGCGCGCCTCCTGTTCGCCGACCTGTTCGCCCACGTGCTGATGGCGCTGCTCTCGCTGCCGCTGCTCGGCACCTTCGAGCTGCTCGTCTCCCTCAAGGACGTGGACAGCGTCACACTCACCACCTTCTCCGTCATCGCCATCATCTTCGCGCCAATCTGCCTCGCGGGTGAGAAAGGAAAAGAAAGACCTTTTCTTTCCGTTTTATGGCTTTATTTGAGGTGTGAGACTGTCTCACACTTTGAATGAGTATTTAAAGAGTAAGGTGCCCCGCAATTTAAAAAAAAACAAACAAACAAACAAACAAACAAACAAAAAAACCACCCCTGAGTGTACGCAACCCATGATGCCCTCTGTAGAGACGCTTAAACCGTCTCAAGTGAGTGTCAGCTCTAGGAATGCCCAAACTAAAATCAAGGTTCGGACAGTAAACTGTCCGAAATTCGACCCGCGCGTGTGCATAATATACCTTCTGAAAGGGCGCGTGCGCATGCGCAGGCCAGGCCCTGGAGGACGCGAGCTCGTCGGTGCGCGGCGGGCTGTACGCGGGGCCGTGGCTGGAGGAGGGCGCCGGGCCGCGCCGCGCCCGCGCGCACCTCATGCTGGGCGCCGACAACTGCGGCGCGCGCATGGCCGTCGGCGGCCTCGGCTCGCTCAACGCCGCGTCCCTCCTGCACGTCGTGCAGCGCTGGTTCAGCTTCCTCAACATGCTCCTCAACACCGCCAAGGCCTGACCGCCGGACCCGACGAGCGATGATTGAGAAGCATGCGAGGGGGGATCACTCATATAAAACTTGTACAATGATTTTTTTGATTTTTGATTTTTTTGATTTTTTTAATTTTTGATTTTGATTTTTCTTTTGATTTTTCACGAGATAAAAAAAGATATAATATGTCACTTTTTTAAAAAATTGTGTTTTTTCTTGTTTTGTTCCCACTTTTCTCAGTTTTGGGTTCATTTGTTCTCGATTTTTCGGATTTTTATGCAACTTTCTACTTGATTTTATTTTTATTTTTTTTATTTTTTTTTATTTTTTAAATGATTTTTTGGCGGTTGTACAATGATTTTTCGAAGTGACCCCCCCCCCCCCCCTCGGAAGCATGGCGGGAGGAGGGGGCAGGGCTGGGGGCGGATCCAGCCGGCTGCTGCTATGGGTGCGGCACAGCCACAGCCGTGCTCTTTGCCTACATTCAGGCGGATTGTAACTCGTGTTTGGTAAGAACTTATTGGGAAAGCAAAAGGGGTTTTGCCCTCTGCCCTTGTGCCCGCCTGGGAGTTATCCACTTAGCGTATCGCGTATCGCGTCTGGCGTATTTTGCGCCTCGCGTCTCGCGTCAAGCGTCTCGAGCCGCGACTCGCCGCATTTGATGCGCTTTTTCATAGCTGTATGAAAAATCGGGTCGGGAGATATTAGCAGTCTGAAAAATAATTTGGAGCGCATCAAACGCGGCGAGTTGCGTCGAGTCGCGGCTCGAGACGCTTGACGCGAGACGCGAAGCGCAAAAAACGCCAGACGCGAGACGCGATACGCGGGGCGTAAAAAACGCCAGACGCGAGGCGCAAAATACGCCAGACGCGATACGCGATACGCGAGGCGTAAAAAACGCCAGACGCGAGGCGCAAAATACGCCAGACGCGATACGCGATACGGTAAGTGGATAACTCCCTGGGAGAGGGGAATGACAGCCATCTCCCTCTGGCTTGTCGGTCTGCCCCAGCCCCTGCAGCCCGCCGGGTAGGCAACCGCTCGACATGGCTGGTCAGCGGGACAGTCTACGCGCCGGGGGCCCCGACTACCAAGAACTACATTGGTGCGTTTCCAGCTGTAAAATCTGTCGCTAGTCTTTGGGTATTAGTAAATAGGTTGAAGAAATATTGTCCGGTTGGTTGACAGCTATTTATTTCCACACAGTAACGAAAGACTATGGAGAGTATAATGAAATTTCTAAAGGTGGCCCTACTCTGGACGTGTCCGACCATGGCCGGTCTGGCCGTTCGATATTTCTAGAACATTATTTTGACACGCAAGTGCATTGAAATGGCTCTTAGTTCGCGTAAATATTTTTTTCTAATACTTGAGTGATAAAACCAGTCTCAGGAGACGGCGGCTGGTACATATGACAGACTCGTTCAGTGAGGGGTGGGGCCACCTTAAGCTTACCAGCATGCAAAATTCATCAAGGAACTACTACTTAACTAATGAAAGAAACAGCAGAACACTTATAACTACTTGGAATGACATACTGAGAACAATTTTGAGTTTTCTCTGTCCAGTCTTGTTATTTATTGAATGAAATCATAACAAATCAATGTATTTTAACAGTCAAAATTTCATTTTTAACAAGACAGAGTTTATTTCTTTTCATACTGGGTCAAATAAGCCATTAAAAAAGATTGCATGATTATGCTGAAATGATTTTTTTTCCCTAAACAAGACCATGACAATCTGGAGTTACATAGCAATTAGGGCCAACTGCATTCAATTTTAGAGTACTTTTCTGAATACATAAATTAAGTCACAGCCAGCAATACTTCAAAAAATTCTCCCACAATACAACAACTTCAGCCTGATGGTGCTAGAGAAATGCTAGTGGCCTTCCCTCAAGAAATACCTGAAGGGACTACCAACCTCCTTAAAGCTCACCCTATGAATCAATCACCATCCAAACTTATACATAAATCACATAGCTACAAGTTTCTTAATAATCTGTTACCCATGAAGTCTTCCAACAGTTCTTATTTCATCTTAAGGCACTAGACAAATTAAAAAGAAATAAGATTAGAATAAATAAAGAAATTGCGGCGATGGAAGTTATGATACCCCAAAGCTAAAACACTATGGGCACCAAGAGGGAACAAACTGCTAAATCAAAGGTACCACTTAGCAAGGATCTTTCCGGATCAACCACAGTATATTTTCCATGCTTCCATAAGGACATAAAAAAAAGCCCCGAGGTGCTCGATTCTATTTCAGTTTGATGTGTTAATGAGCGCTGAAGCTCTCAAAACCTTGAGTTCTAAACTGTACCTTTGTTTTAGCTGTGGTACAGAAAGGAGGATAGCATTTGGCAGATAATTATGGCTACGTTTGTTTGTTTTTTATGCTTTCCTCTAATTTTTACTTTCCCTTTTCTTGTTTTTCTGAAAAATAGCTTAATTGTGCTTGAACACTTAACAAAAGTAATTAGTTAGATTTTATATTGGCACAGAAGATTGTCACTACATTATTACACCAATAACAATAAGTTTCAAGAAATAAAGCTGCAAATCAAATCAATTTTTGAAAAAAGAAAAAGAATACTTCAAAAGTAGCTTATTTAACAGCCAACTAATGATATATTTTCATATATTACTAATTAAAGTATAAATTCCAAGAAAATAGAAACACTATTTTTAGAAACAAACATGCTCTATGGGGAGCACAAAAATACATATCACAACAGGCTGCCAGAAAGGTCAGTATACATAACAACACACCCTAAAACTGCATTGTTGGAAATAAACTTTGTGAACCAGTAGGTTTCATAACATTATAACAGTATCTAGTTTTGAATACATTGCAAAAAAGAAACATAAGGACTTTCTTGATAACAGTCTATTTTTTTTTACTACTACTTTCGGCTTAAAATTTGTTGTTTTCCCCAAATTCTTGTGTGAAGAGATAACTAGCAAGGAAGACGAAAGAATTGGATCCAGGCAAAATTCACTTTACAGAAAAAATATTTACGAAAGGTTTTAGTAAGGCTTAATCTTAAGAAAATAACTGTACTCTGGGGGAAGGGGAGGGGAGGGGAGGGGATGGGGAGGGAGAGGGAGGGCATTATTTTACTCTAAAACTTTGAACAGACGTCCAAGAAAATCATATCAAAAAATTTAAGAATTTAAGTCACTACTTCATGACGAAGTAAAAAAATTATTTCCTTTTTTTCAAGCCTCAGGACTTACTGAAAAAAACAGGGGCTACTGATACCATACTTAAGAGGAAAGCAACACTTGATGGTAAAGGTAGTGATGTACTTTAAAAAGCTGTATTCACAGTCCCCTACGTATCAATGCTTCTATAAAACTTTTCAAAGGTATTTCAAAACTGAGACTTATTGACTACTATTCTGAAAGTTTGGAATCAGCATTACTTCTACCCTTTCAGACAAGCACTAACCATAAAACAATAAAATTACACAGCAAGAGATCACTTTCCTTAAAATTACAAATTCTCTTAATTGGAAAAGGAATAAAAGTTTTAAGCCCAGGAAGCAAGTTGCTCTGTAAGTAAGATAAACAAGCACATACTGATTTTAACAGATCATTGTAGTAAAAAATGATACATTAAATGCAAGCTCCAAATTAGGAATTAATGATTCATAAGTTTCATACAAGAAGAATTTCAAAATCTGCCACAAATTGTTTAACAGCACAGGTGAGAAACAAAGCTTTCTCAACTTTCTTAATGCATCTCAACTGGCACACCTGCATTTTCTGCCATAAGATTACAAAAGTTGTCAATAGACACTTGATATTTATTGTTGAGCTCTCTCATCTCATTCAAAAGTTCAAAGCCTTGTTTGATGAGGTCTTGAGCAGTTTTGGAATGTCGCATCCGGGCGCAAACCTTAAATGCATTGTACATACGATCCTGGCGCTGGTAAAAATTTTCCACCTTATCTGAGAGGGTTAAACCATGCTGCAAATACTGCTGAAAAGTTGCACGGTCTGTAACGCCTTTAAGCTCCATCTTTGTAATTAGTAGATCAACGTGCTCTAAGCTTTGTCTCACTAATGCCATAAGGCATCCCTGGAAGAGTACAAGATATCTCAGCATTTTGCAAAATACTTGTAAAATAGTTGTTGTAATGGAATCCATGCTATAACGTTAGCTTACCTCAACTAGGATGTTGACCACATAGTAAAGTCTAGTGCATTTAGCACACTTTTTCTGATCTGTATTAAAAATTGTAGGGTTTATTATTAAAGAGAAATTGTTAAGATTTATATCTTAGAAAATTAAAGTACATACTATGCTTTTGTCCAGGGTTAAAATGAGAGAACTTTGATTTATCCTTGCATTTCATGATCAAGGGGGTGTGCACTCGCACCCTCTTCAAATCATCCAAAGGCTCTTCAGAGGAGGCGTTGAAATCCATCATCACCAGCTTCAGACATCGCTCTACGTCATAGTCTTCTTTTGATTTTTCATCCTCAAACGGCTCATGATGAGGCGCAGATACCTTCTTCAATGGCCACATTGCCTATCAAAGAACGAAGAGAAAACAGTGACAGGTCTCCAGCGACAAAATTGAGATAAAGCAAAACTCTGATTTGATGACAAAGGCAATTCCCCACTTCCTCCTCCCCCCCTCCCAAAATCAATACCGTAACCACTCTAGCACGAGAGGACACGACAAGAATGTCAATTGACGAGATTTGACAGAATCAGGGCGATGGAGGCTAGCGCTGCAGCTCGGCAGTGCGCCCACTGCTTACCTCCATCCTGCGCTGCAAGTGGAGGCTGGGGAGGCCCAGGCCCATCCCCAGGCCCAGGCGGGCACTCATGCTCACCCTAGAGCCCCACGTCCGCCTGAGGTACAGAATGGTGGCTATTACTGCGTGCCACAGGTTGGACAAACGTAGAAGCTCGTAAGTGCCGAGCTTCTACTCTCAGCAGCGGGTCGGGTCGGGTCGGGGAGGGAATAATTCGCTTAAACGCACCGCTGGCCTCGATATGTTCCAGTGTCCAATTCACCAACACAGTAAAATGTCGTCTGCTAGACTTTGAAAAAAATCGTCTGCTGCGCACAAGTTCACAGCGCATGCGCGATGGTTTCCGAACTGTTGTCACGTGACGATAACACGAACAGACTTAGTCTTCTGCTACCTCAAGTGCGTTGGCTGTTGTTATGCAAGGGCCGACCAAGCGCGAGTGAGACAGTCCGCGTTAACAAACTGACACTTTTCATCTGATCACATCTGACGTTAAAGGGAGGAAGTCTTCACTGCCCCTCCGTATCCTCCTCGTCGCCGCTATGGCTATGGTAATTCGTCTTTACGGAGCAGAAACTTGCATTAGATTCGAAGGTTATAGTTGGCTATAGTTGTATTTAGAGTGCTTGATGGTTTTGAGTTTTCTCTGTAATTCACAAGCGTTTTCTCTTAGGAAAAATATGGTGAAATTAATGTTCCGTTCGTATGCGTTGCAGAAAATGTCAGCCGTCATGAAGATTCTCCATCAGTCATCATCATTGTTCCAGGTTGGTGAGAAAGTTTGACTTAATGTTTTTCTCCTTCTGATTTATATTTAGTAACTTTCTTCTACATATTATTTAGGGAAGCGCTCCACTCATTGGACTCTGCTCTGCACGATTCCTCTCCCAAGGTGCAAACATGCCCCCTGAGACAGGAGAGCCACCCATTCCTGTATACAAAGAAAAAAGAAACGAGCCCCTGCAGTTAAAACGATCCAGGTAAATAAATACACACATTGTTTTTCTCAACAGCCTTTGTCACGTGACACTTCTACCTCTTTAAGATGTGTTGATTCTTCTGTGTAGTCATTATCAGAATCTCTTGACATATTGTCTATCATTATATTAAATTCACTTGTTCTCTGGTTTTTAGGCTGGTATATCAGTCTCGCAAGAGGGGTATGCTGGAAAATGGCTTGCTGCTCAGCACTTTCGCTGCTAAATATTTGAGCACAATGTCTGAGAGCCACCTCCAACAGTATGATCGTCTAATTAATCTTCCCAGTAATGACTGGGATATATTTTATTGGGCTACTGGGGTGAAGCCTACCCCTCCTGAATTTGAAACAGAAGTTATGGGCATGCTCAAAGAACATGTCAAAAATAAAGACAGGGAGGTCAGGCTTACCCAACCACCTCTAAACTAGTAATTGTCCTTGAGGCTACAGTTCAAGTAAGTCAATAACAGCCTGGTACTGAGACGCTTTGTTCTCACTAGTAACTTAATTTATTATGACGTATGATGATGAAATTGGAACATGATGGAGAGATAGCTTTTAAGTTGTGAACTGAATATGTTTGTAAAGAGATAAATGAGGTACTCTACTGCTATAGGTGTAAACAGGAGATTAAAACAAGTTATCTATCTAAAAATGTAGCACTTTATTCAACCAACAGATGTAGTCTGCAATTACACCCAGAAAACACCATTATCCAATGAAAAAAAAAAATTATCCATGCGGAGTGATAGATGTCTGAAATACAAAATATTTGAAAGTTTCATAATTCCACTTAATAGTTAGATATGAAAATACATGAGAAAATAGCTGTTATACATTAATTGGAAGATAACAAGATAGGATTGGAGCCCGCCAACCTCACGTAACACCTTTCGTAACAATGTGAAAAGAATCAATTTGCCATTGTAATTCCAAATTCAAACTACAGCTAGCATACCAAAAAAAGATGAAGGACTCACCTTAAAAACAAATTAAATGCAGGTTAGCATTTATCAATTCTCACTTTACAGAGTCTAACGAGCTTCAATGACAAGATAAATGTTGCTCACAAATTTCCAATCAAATTAACATAACTTTTTCTTAATAAAAAGGGCAGACTTTTTAAACTATAATGAGAGACACAGTTCGAGTTGCTAATTAATTACTGTAATTACTTAATACTCATTTGCATGGAAGAATATCCACCTGATGCAAAAGTCAACTTTGAAATAACCTTCAAAGATTTATTCATAACACACACAATTACAGCAAAAGAGAAGGCTGTCTTAGCACTACTAGTTGATTTGACAAAGAAAGTTAATTTTAAGAGTCACTTACATTCCTAGATAATACATCATAAGAAAAATATGGACAAAATCATCGCATTGATTACAGTACAAAAATTTACTCTTTCCTAGATTATAGTGGAAAATTTGCCAAGTCTTTAAAATATATACAAATTATGAATGAATGCATTAGTGATGCACTACAGAAATAACAATAATCCTTCTCTCAAAACTTCATTCTACATTTAACATTGCAAGGAACAGTCAATACACCAGAGTGTTCTATGACTTTGCAAGACGTAGCACATGCAATATTACTTCATCTACAGTCTGGTTGTTAAGGAGAGTCTTGACTGCAGTATCATCAATAACAACAGTGAATAGAAGCTTAGCATTATGACGCAATCTGTCACTATATGGTAGATCGTCAGAGCCAGCAGGCGGGTGTCCACATCGTCGGATTACAGCTTCTAGTAACTGGTCAACTGGAGCATCTGGCCAGCCAAATGCCCGCAGAGTTGCTTCATCAACAAGCAATGTAAGAAGCTCACGCACCTATACAAATAATAAAACAAGACAAATTAGACTTCGTTCTGACAATAATTTAAAAAGTGAAAATGTATTCAAAACCTTTAAGCATTTGACTTACAGAGTCTGCAAGGGCCCCATCTTCCAGTACATGTTTGGCTGGAATGGGAACTGTGCGAGTAGGACCTTCCACTTCACCACCTTCATTGTTCTCATTAGCAGCAACAAGCAATTGAGCTTGAAGTTTCTTCTTCTCAGCCTCAGCCAAAATTTCTTCAAGCATGTCACGATGTTTAGTACGCATGTGTCGTAGCAAACAATCTTGACGAATGAAAGCACGACCACACTCGTCACAAGACCGAGGAGGTTCCTAAATCAATGACCGATTAGGACCCAGGAAAGTGGGATAGAAAATACAGGATTATTCAAATATAACATACCTTGGTGTGTGTGAGCAAATGGATCTTGAGTGATGATTTCATGGCAAATGATTTATCGCAAATTGGACATTTATGGGCTTTAAGGCCTGAGTGAAGAACAGTGTGCCGAGCCATATCTTCACGACGAACAAAGGTTTTGTTACATTCAGTACATTCAAAAGGCTTAGCACCTTCATGTACATATTTAACATGGAGGTCAAGACGTGTCTTTCGATTAAAGGCCTTACTACAAATTTCGCAAGTGTATCCATTTTCACCTTAAGAGCAAATTGGAAGATTAGGAAAAAAGTTGGCATTTTACTTGAAGGACTTGATTCTGAGACAAAACTAGCACCTGTGTGATGGAAGATGTGGGCCCGAAGTTGAGAGAGTTGAATAAATGTTTTGCCACAATACTTGCAGCTGTGAGGTTTGTTGCCCGTGTGGGTGCGCATGTGCCTGTTCAAGGTCTCCTTGGCTGTGAATTTGGCATAGCACTGAAGGAAGGAGAAGTCATAAGTTAACAATTATAATTTAGATTCTAATTTCAGTCTCACCACAATATATCTCACCTCTTTGCATTCATACGGTTTTTCACCAGTGTGGATACGGGTATGCTTTTTCATTGCACTGCTAGAGGGGAATACTTTCGGGCAGTACGAGCAAGCATATGGTTTCTCACCTGAAAAAAAAAGAGAAGAAAACAAAAACTAAGGATTAGCAAAGTTAACAACAGTAAAAGGTGATAAATGTCAACAGCTTGGTTGAGGCTCACATACCAGTATGAGTTCTCATGTGGATTTGCAGAAGAGTTGTGCCTTGGAATTCTTTCTCGCACATTTCACAGGTGTAGGTACGCTTTCGCTTAACCTGTCCCGCATGAGCACGCAAATGCTCACGAAGGTTGTCTTTGCGGTTGAACATTCTACCACAAACCTAGGATTTGATAAGGGTAAATATTATCAAATGGGATGCAATTGAAGGCAAATTGGGTTAACAAGAATTTGATGTGATATACCTGGCAGGGGTACTGGGGGCGTGCATTCCCATCACAACCACTTTGCAAAACATGCCTGTCCAAGTGATACTTTCTGCTAAATTTGATGTTACATCGTTCACATTCGTATGGCTTCAAACCTATCAATACATAGTTATTTTAACAACACAATTTCAAATTAAACAAAAAAGCAGCACATTGCAATACGTACCTGTATGGGTGTACATATGTCTTGCAAGAGTTCCTTTGTCAGGACATCGAGCATTACACTCAGGACACGAATAAGTATCACCCTCAGCATGGATGACTCGTCGATGCCGTTCCAAACTTGATTTGAGTTTAAATTGCTTGTTACAATCGTGACAGGAAAACTCTCCATTCTACAAAATGTATGAAATTTTAGCTATATGAATATGATTTGGTTAAAACTAATATGTCATTCATTTTCAGAACTCCAAAGGCATAGTACCTCATGGGCACCATCAATATCTTCTCCACAACAGTGACACTTTCCCACAGGCATTTCAGCAGCATAACTGCCAGCTTCCATCACACTATTTTCAGCACCAATCACATTATTTTCATGCAGTTCAAGAGGGTCTGGCACAATGAGGCCTTGATCAATAGTTATTCCAATGTTTCCATCAGTTGTCATAGCTGAACAGGTCTTCAGATGAATCTTTAAACTCTGAAATAGATTTAGAATAGAAATTGATAAAATATACAAATTACGAAAGATAAATATCTAAACAATTGAGCCAACTTCCAAAACTTTACTCACAGCTTGCGTGGGAAAGACCTTAAAACAATGATTGCATTTACTATTGTTCAATGGAATTGAAGGACTAAGGCCAACGTCACCACCTGATGCATTGAGGTCTTCCTCTTCCTCGCCATTGCCATCTTTCTCTGACGTGCCTACCACATTCTTTGGAGTAACAGGCTTGCGGCCAGCACCTTTACCTTAAAAACAAATTAAATATTTAATAAACAATGAATTTTAATGACATAATGTTAACTATGTGATGTTATGAACATACCACTGCCTTGATTGTTGTTATTATTCACTGCAGCTTTTGCCTTCTTTTTGCTATTGCCTGAGTCAGATTCTTCATTGGCCTCATTGCTATCTGATGCGAGAGGAAGTTTCCTTACACGGAGACCTTTGTCAAATAGGAATCATACAAAAAATGAGTAAACAGTAAGGAAAATTAAAAAAAAAAAAATCTTTAATTTAAACTACTTACTTGTTCGAGGTGCAGGGGACAAAGGAGCCTCTAATTCTTCATTTTCTGCAGTCCCATCAACCATGTCATCTTAAAATTTAGAGGAAAAAAACAAAACATTAAGAAAAAAAATAAACCAATAAAAACACATACTTTAGGTTGATGTAAACTAAACAATACCTGATGCATCATCTGGCTCTGGTTTAATTTTCTTCCCAGATCGCCCACCATACGTCCTGGGAACAGATTTTTTCTTTGCGCTGACCTCAGACATGATGTTTGAGGAATGATTGGGAGTGGTCAAACCAGAACTCCAGAAGGCCCTCTCTAGAAGGAGACAAGAAAAATTAAATAGCGAAACCTTAACATCACAATATCAGCACGACCGTTGGAAAATCTGGTGTGTTAACAATGATACTGGATTTTTAAGAAAAAAAATTACCAATGCTTGATTCGAATAGAGGGTTATGAAGAAACCTGAGCTAAAGAGTTTAGAAATAAAGGGGTAAGCACTTAAATGAGAGCTGGTTAAGGAGGGAAAATAATGCCCAAGGTTTAGCTTTATTTACTTGATAAGTTGTAAATCAAAGCCAAAGGTTATCCTTGACTCAATTTCAAACGTAAAGGAAAGAAGAAAATGAGTCTGTATAGGAGGCAGCAAACGCAAAACGGTATCCGTAATAATTCTCGACAATCCTGTTGCATCAAATGGCCGAATGCACGCCAGCCAGGGCAGCCATAGGCCACCTGCATAACTCCATAACCGGCGCGAAACTCTCAATGTTGTGGCGCGGAGGTTAGAGGCGTTCAGGATGCCTTAACTAGAGATATTCTAATGTGCACGCCCATCAGCATCTTCACTTGCGAAATACGAACATTTCAAACACGGCATATGGTCGGTTTCAAGAGCAGCAATATCACTTGCTTAACAGAAATGCGCCAACTAAGGCAAGACCTCAGGCTTTCGCGCTAGCCTACTTTTCTTGGGCCAAGTTTTGCGTCCTTGCGAAGCTGCTAGAAATGAAGTTAACAATCTGTGGTACTTACTCGATTTACGAAAGCTGTAGCATTTCGCCGTGGAAATAAAATCGGTTAGAGGCAAAGAATTGCAAGTCCTTGGACGCCAACTTTTCGTCTCCCAGAGGATCTCACGCCTGGAAGAGCGACAACCTACGCGTCAGCCGTGCGGAGCACTACCATCGCACTCGCACTCAATGTAGCGTCGTGCGGGACTATTTTCGGCCGAGCAAGGCGCGCGGGTGGCCAAGTCGCTAAATAGTACGCCGGCAGTTTACTCTTTTCTACAGCCTGTAGCAGGGAAAAAAGAAAATTACGCATGAGACGTAGGCTTTTGGCATTATTTTTTTTCTGGAAATTATCCTCCTTTTGACTCACAACACCCGCACACGTGTGCTCGTCCCCGTGCACCGATGAGGTACCGAGTAGTGTAGTGTACCGCGCCATGGGCCGTAGGGCAGGATCAAGGAGCACAATTATTGTAATTCATAATTCTTTTTTTTTTTTTTAATTTTTTTTTGTAAATTTAAAAAAAAACTTGTTTTGAATTTATTTTATCATATAATGGCTCTTAATTCGCGTGTGATATTAATGCCTAAAATCTGTCGTCAAATGTGTGCTTCCCAAGGATTGTTCATTACTTTGTCAACATTGAAGAGCTTCTTAAATTTTTTAAAGGGAACTGATGAAGCTTTTCTTCAGGAGCAGGAATTATGATATAATTTGTTTCCTTTCAGAAAAAAATTACACAGTGACATAATTTTTTTTGCAGTTTTTGTACTTTATTTTCTTCTTATCATCTGCTGATTAGTAAAACACAAATTCTCCAAACATATGCACAAAAAGTGCACCAACTTTGTTGTTACCTTCAATCCAAGTCAATCCGTTATAAATAAGAGTGAAAAGTTTTGGATTAGCAAAGGCAGAAAAATGGGCACTAAAATTGAGGCACCTCAAAATGATAAGAAAAGAAGACTTCGATCCACAGTTGGACTAAATGACTTGAAAATCACAACTACCGCACTTTTAACACTTGACATATCAAAGCAAAGAATGCAGTTGAAATACCCTGCTCCTATCAACAACCCGAATCCTATAAAGACATTACTAGTATGGCAACTTTGCAAGGCCAATCACATCAGGTCAAGTAATGAAAGATCACTTTCATTGTTTCATTAAGAGGAAAGAGAGAAACAAGACATTGTGCCCAAAACAAACATGGACATTGGAATTGTTAAATGACAAAAAGAATCAGAACACATGCTAAATGCAAATATTTTTCATAACGTCATTATGTTACCCAAAAAAAATAGAAATTAAAAAAATTACTGTTTCCTCTATGTATGACTACAGGAAGTACAAGATGTTGGTAAGAGTCGAAACTTAACAAAGAAGATATCAACAATACTAGAAAGAAGAACATTTCACTGGTGAATAATTTCTGATAGCCTTGAAGACCAGAGGTTTGTGCAAAAGTATGTACTTTAGTGGAAATTGTGGTCTTTAACTCTGCCACCATCACCTTCAGACACAAAACGTTTGCGACCTCGAGTAGGCATCTTTCTCACAAGATCCTCACTGAGGAATCCAGCTTTATGGCAGCGCTCCACAAATCTCTCCAACACAGTATAGGCAAGTGGTACATCAAGGCAAATATCTGGCATGTCTTCATAAACTCGCAGGAAACCCTAAAGAAATAAACAATAATATGCAATGTTATTACACTGGCTTAAAATTTACAATTTGAAACATATTTATAAAATTAGCAAGAAAATTGGATCCTTACCCTTTCCATCATGTCCTCAGTAATGATGATCGCATTGGAAAGAGACTTGAGCAGTTTACACATGGCCTCATCAGTGTGGTGGTTTATGGCTTCCAATACCATCACAACTGCCTGCAGAGAGAAAAATTCGATCAATCAAACATCATACTAAAATTCAAAAATTACATCACTAAGCAAAAAAAAAACAACTAAAAGATATAGAAAAAATCCTCTTATTCTACGAATTTGGAAAGCACAATGTACCTCATAAACCAATTCATGATGAAAGTGGGGAACTTCAAGATCCTGGAGGCAACGAGTAGCTTCTTGGAGATCTCCAGAAGACAGATATTCTTGCAGTAGCAGATTCATCTGTCTAATCAGGTACTTCACAGGGCGTAGGCCACCACCCACACCCCACACATTGTCCAAGCGCACCAGACCATGCTTTATAGACAGAAGAGTTTCTGCCCTGGACAATGCTTGTCTGAAAAATAAGTCAAATCAATAGTGATCACAACATGTGAAAGATGTACACTTCAAATATTTCATAACAGTCAGTGCTCACTTGGCATTATCAGTATCAGCCTTTTCTTTCAATGTTTGAATAAACTTGGGCGGTATGCAGTCATCTGCAATCGCCCGAGCAAGGAAATTGCCCAAAACAAGAGCAGCATCTGGTGTGTCAAGGATGAGATCAGGTAAATTCTTAATCAAAGCATCAAATGCTGCAAAACAAGAAACATAAAAGTTCAGATAAGTAGTGCCAATAGAGCAAATGATGAAGATAACACATATGTTGCATTCATTTTACCTTTGCAAATGTCTCTCTGAGACAGAAGACGACCATACAGGTCTGAGATCAAAACAGAAGTCATTTCTCGATGAGAAGGTTTGTGATCCATAGCCATTTCAACAGCAAACTGCGCAATCTGTAAAAATAAAATAAAAAATAAAAATAATGAATAATATGTAATGAAGAGGTAGGAGCAATAAAAGAAATAATGTTGTCTCCACCCACCATGAATCGCTTGGATCCACTGTTGATTTCATCAAGGGCAAGACAGGCCTCATAAGCATCACCATTTTCAAAATATTCCAATATAATGGGTTCCACTAATTTCTGTAAATCATAAAAAGTTAGCATTATTGTGCTAACATATGCCAATAAATCCAACAAACAAGTTTAGGACCTCTTGTTTGAGATTTGATAGAATGAGGATAGATGTTCTCACCTGAAGTTCTTCTTCAGAAACCTGAGGGATGACACTCTTCAGTTCAATATCCCCATTGTCAAGAGAGTCACTGTCATAGTTGGGGTCATTCATATCTTCAGCGACTTCCTGAAGCTCTGAACCCAACTGGCCCCAAACTCCTTTCCCACCGGCACCACCTGGAATCAAAGAATAAAATACTCATGATCCATTTACTATTTCTGTGATCACAAGAAAAAATCTTTTTAAAAAAGGTCAAATAAATAACTGGTTATATTGTGTTTCTCAACAACAACAACAACAACCAAAAACAAGAAGCCAAGTAAAATCCAAAATTCTTTGGTCTTAAAAATATTATTCGTTCTTTCACTCTCTAAAAATTCTACATAAATACAATAATATTGAACTTCTGTTGGGCAAATAGCATAGTCGTCTTCTTTTGACTGTTTAAACTTAGCCGTGCCTTGTACTTTTCGCCGCTGGAGGGTGTTGTAACGTGAGGGCTTGCTGATTTGCAAAGCGTACCCCGTTCTGCACGAAGTGCGATCTAGGTTCACCTAGATCACAGCACTATCGCGATTTCTTCCCTCTCGCGTTTCTTCACATGGGTAGATTTGAATTATTTTGTTAAGTATTCTCAAAATTTTGCTTAGGTAATAAAAAAATTTGTCTATTATGAAATGTGTGGCTCTGAATTCTAGTTACAATGAGTATAAAATAAAATATATTATTCTAGTGTATTGTGAGATGAAAAGAAGTTCCTAAATTAAACCAAGCCAGGACCAATAATACTCATTCTTTCTACCAAAATGAATAAAATATGAAAACAAGGTAAAGAACGAGTAAAGAAATAAAAATAAAAACAAAGTCGGTGCCAATCGGGTGACATGATATTACATGCTGATTTGACGGAGTTTAAAAAAAAAATTGATAATCTGGAACAATAACACTAAACCTGGGTAATAACAAAGAAACTTAACTAGAAGCAGGAAATAGGGGGACCTGATTGCTATCCTGCCTCTAGACCCCACCACTCCCCGGTGAGAGAACGTAAACAAACTCCCGAGGCCACTCCCCCCCCCCCCACCTCTTTCTAACCACATCGGTCACGTACGACTCCAACCTCCCTGATGGCAGCTGCCCCTGCACCCAGGAAGCGCTTAAACACAGCCAGGAAGCGTCCGCCTCACGCCCCCGGCGCAGTCACCCCGTCGACACACCTAGGCCCTTCAGCCCTCTAGGCCCTCGGCCAAAGATAGGCTACCGACGTTCTAGAAGCCCGCAGCGGCAGGGCAGGGGTGGGGGGGGGGGGCGGCAGCCCGCAGAGCCTAGGGGCCTTGTAGGACCGCAGGGCGAGGGGCCTAAGTCCCCGGCCGCAATCAGGACGTCCCTCGGGGACGCTCCAGCCTTGACCACCGAGATGTCCTTACCTTTCTTGGGCGCGCCGCGGCCGAAGCCGCTGCGGGAGCGCCTGCTGTTCTTCCACTTCCGCACGGGGTGCACCACACTGCCCGGGCCCCCCGGCGCCTCCTTGGTCAGGGAGCGCACGTTGCGTTTCCCTTTGATCTTGACGCGGTCCGCCTGGGCGCCGCCCACCACCTCGACGCCGTTGACGCCCTTCTTGCCGGGGCTGGCCGCTCCGGCCTCGCCATTTTGGTCGACACCCTCGGCGGCGGCCACCTCCACCTCGCCGTCGCTGCCGTTGGCAACCTCCGCGTCCATCATTTTTCAAGGCGTCACCTCCTCCCCGCTCGCGAGCAGACCGACTAGACTCAGAGGCAGGTGGCAGGAGGACTCTCGGGCCCCGGGGCTCGTTGCTGGTGCCAGCGCAGCTCAGCGCAGTCCCTTTCCCTTGCCGTCCCTTCTGGGTTCTACGCCGTACTTTGCTGCGTCTGGTCGCCGAGTCGATTCCCGTCCCGTCACACTGTGGCTGGCTATGCTCTCCGTCTCCGTGCTGCGCAGCTGGGACCCTCGCCGCACCCGAGTTGTTTTTGTTTTGCCACGATGTTCGAGCATCGCGTCGTGGTGGGGGAAGAGGGCAGCAGCTTGGTTCGCAGTTGCCTCGACGTCCGCCAGAGGGCGCCACCTGCGGCCGACACGGCGACCTTGACGGCCAACCACACCCACTCGGATCGAGCGCGCGTCTTATTCAAACCGCGGGGAGGACGATTGATCCCTTTTCGCCCAGTTCAAGGGTCGAGCGCGTTCAATTATGCACGCGTGTCGGGCGGCAGGAGCATGAACGGTAACGATCGCAAATGGAGCGCGTTTCTTGATAGCCCTTCAAGTGCTTCACAAAGGTCCAACCTGTTAACACTCCATTTTCGATATTGAATTTGGGATTTTATTCAGGGTAGCAGACTGAAGAGCAAAGGTAACATGAAGGCAAGATGTATTTCACCACATAAAATCATTTCAAAATGAAAAGGCATGAGGAACACTCATTTTTTTCCTTCTATCATACATGACAGCAACACCGCAAATCACAAAGAAATTACACAAGGTGCATGGTAACATCACAGAAACACCAACTGGCATACATGATAAACTGTCTAAATGCAGCAACAGTCTCCAATTGATAAATTAAGGGCAGATTACTTGAGGGAATGAAGATCAATTTGATAAGGTAGCCACAAGAAGTTTAAAAAAATTTTGGATGGCTAAAATTACGGGGATGTTCATGACAGCTGGCCACAGTCAGCAATGACAATCTTCTTGGAGGTTTTGCCATCATGGGAGCCGAAGGATTCCAACTGAGAGAGAACCAAAGATTAATATCTACTCACGTAACTGACCAAAAAAAAAAAAAAAAAAAAAAAAAAAAAAATGCAGATGTCCTCACCTTCTTTACAACATCCATGCCCTCAATCACACTGCCGAAGACAACGTGCTTGTTGTCAAGCCAGCTGGTCTTAACAGTGGTGATGAAGAACTGGCTTCCATTAGTGTTGGGGCCAGCGTTGGCCATGGACATGATACCTGAAATGACAATATTTAAATTTAGACCGTGGTCAACATGAGAAGAAATCTGAATGACACCGACGAGTTCTCACCAGGTCCAGTGTGCTTCAGCTGGAAGTTCTCGTCAGCAAACTTCCTGCCGTAGATGGACTTGCCACCAGTGCCGTTGTGGTTGGTGAAGTCACCACCCTGGCACATGAAGTTGGGAATGACACGGTGGAAGATGCTGCCCTTGTAGCCAAAGCCCTGCTCTCCAGTGCACAAGGCACGGAAGTTTTCAGCAGTCTTGGGGACAACATCGCTCCTCAGCTGAAACGAAAAAAAATACACAAATTAAGACACAAATAAATGTTTTACAGCTTCCGTTTCCAGCACCGCCCGCGAGCGTGCGCCGGTATGGCGGGTATCCCCTGGGGTTAGAGACACTCCACCCTGGGTCAAATCAACTCAACTCATCCCCAATCAGCACCACAATCGGCTAACCCCTCACCGGCCGGAGCGCGACCCCTCCACCCCCGCCGCGGTGTGACCTTGAGGCCAACCGGTATCGACCATGAACTCGATAATTGGCAGGCCCCAAAAAAGGGCGCCTTTAGGTTAGCACCCTCAGGGTCCGCGGGCGCGGGCGCGTGGCTCTCGCTGCGCCCCGGGGCACACCGTGGGGCCGCGGCGTCCCGCTAATTGGCACAGCGGGGCCGCGGGGCAGGCCGACGCGCCCCCGGCAACAAGTATCCAACTAATTTAAGACATGGCGGATACTTCCCAGCCCCAAGCCCCACGTGGAGACACCCTCGTCCCACGCAAAATTTCCCGGCCAACGAATGAAATTGGAGACGAAACGCGGTCTTCCAGTGTTCTGCTGCCCTCCGTGCGCCCGACGCCGGTCGTGATTCGGCAAATTGTTGGTACAGTAGTGCGTGGGACACAAAAGCCGGGGCCTGCGCCCACACACACACACACTCGGGGACGGTGGACCCGCCTCGCTCCAGACTCAAAGATATTTCCCCGCACCGCAGATTTCACCCTCACCTCGATCACAATCCTGCCGGCGGGCTGGTTGTCGACAGTCATGTCGAAGAAAACTCGTGGGAGACTCATGGCTTGAGCTAAGTTCCTGACGGCCGGCAGAGACAAGCAGACTGGCAGGGTGCGACACGCGAACTGGCCGAGTGCTGGACGCGAGACAGAATGGCGGATCAAGCCGAGCGCAAGTGCCATTTCACTGGTCCGGCAACGGGTGGGAGGGAGAAGGACAGCGATAGCGGTGCGGGAAGGAGGGCTCTAGAGGGTCCGTCCTAGGCCGTTGAAGGGCTTGCTCTGTCCAAAACCTGCACTCGCCCGCCCCACAGCGCGTTAAAAGGCGACAAGGTGACCCGATATTCCTGATTTTAAGGTCTTTACTTTGCGCGGCGGATGAATGCTGAGACTCGGGGGCGGAACTACACTCGCCTTCCGGCCGGGTGTAGCCCCCGTTTTTAACCATGATTTTCCCCCGCGAAATACGAAGGGCACTTACTAGAGCATCGCGGGAGCGGAATACAAATAAAAATTCAAACAATTAAAATTTGTTGTGATTCCTGATTAAAACAGGGGGATGAGCGTCTCAGATTTGTGAAACTTTTGATGTTTGAATGTCACTACTCAAGGCGGAAGCACCTCGGCAGTAGTAGTCAAAAGACCATCACAATAAACACTTTTAGTAAAATCATACAGATTTCTTCGATAGACCGGTGAACGCATCTATCGTGGAAAATCCAATACTTTCAAAATGTATCGCTTTCTTGCCACGAACATCTGTACATTTGTTGAAATTGAGTACAACTCTTGTAAAACTTGAGCTCGGCTGTGGCCATGGTCCGTCAGTCAATGACACCATCTTGACTTGTTTGTGTTCGTACGCTGGGCGCTGCATAGCTCGAGTCCGCGTTGTGAAATTTGTCTCCGTTTGTGTGAGGTGCACTCTCGTTTATTTGTGCGAAGGTCTGTGGCTTAACGCCCCAACTGCCGTCGACTGAAGTGAGTACTGTGTTTAAATTACCTGTGCCTTCAGAAAATCAGTAATAATGACGAATAGTGGCCATGGGCGCCGGTAGTGCAGGCTCGTAAGGCAAGCATGGCTTCTTCGCCGCCACTGATGTTAAAGATAATGTCATGAAGGCATTTTGAAAGTGGCAAAAGACCCTTAAAGTACACTTACGCCCTCTCGTCAATGTTTATTTAGTTTTATTAGTAGTGACTAAGTGGCATCTTGGACCCCAGTTGCATTCGTTCACAAAGCGGCCATAACCTAGTAGAACCGTAGTCTCACCAAGTAATCTTTTCGTTTTCCTTTCTGTAGCTTTGAACGACAACTTAAGTTTATCGATCGCTGAGGCATATTTTATACGTTCCCTTTCAAGTATGTTTTCACGCAAATTATGTGGATGCGCGCCTTGCATTGGTTCTGTTGAATTAGGCTGTTTGCTTCAAGTAGTTCGGAGGCCTGCCGGTTTGTACAAAATTGCGCCAGCTTTATGAACTTCTTTTTATCGCGTGAACAAACGGTGCTTTGGTCTGTCTTAAAATAAATTCATGTTCTGTGTGTACATGATATATGTTTCGTTAGTGAGTTGTACTAGTTGTGTAATCGAGCTCGCCTCTCTGCGAAATGGTTTCGGTACAAGCGCGCTGCGCTGCGCGCGCTATTTCAGTCGGATGGCTGTGCGTGCGTATTAATTTTCTTGTGTGATTCCGAATTTCACGTCTCAATCCGCCTTAGTTGTCAGTAGATGTTAGTTTTACTTCCGGATCAGTTCCCGGAATTTAATTCACTTTGTACATGGCAAGGAATTATGTTTAACAGTCTTCAAATAGGACGTAATTGAGGTTAAGGCTGGCCCAGCATTTAGGAGCACTGCTTTAAAAATAAAAAAAAAGTCTTGTCACTGTTCACCGACCTGAAGCCAATATTTCATTAGTTGAAGTCAGTCATTTTAAAATCTTTTCCCATGAATTTTCCAGCTGATTGGAAAATATTGTATTTATATTTGTCTAGTTTTCTTTGAATATTTCTTTGTAACTCAGCTTCTTCCTCGGTCAATAAGACTCTTTCTGTTGTCATCAGTGCTCTTTCATAATATTCATTTTTTGAAGCTAAATATTTTTGTCTCCATTTTCCAGGTTGACTGGCAGGGATTGCTGAGATAAATTTTATACCTAAATCTTTGAAGGAAGATGTCGGCCAGTGGGCCCTCACCTAAGAAGGCGCGAAAGGAGGGTTCCGTTGAGGGAGATGAAGGAAGAGACTACGATGTTGAAACACAAAAGGCCCTTGAAGAAATTGATGCCTGTCAAAATGAAATTGATGTATTGAATGAGAAAGCCAGTGAAGAAATCTTGAAAGTAGAGCAGAAATACAATAAGCTGAGAAAACCGTTTTTCGAGAAGCGAAATGATATCATTAAGAGGATACCCAACTTTTGGGTAACTGCTTTTGTGAATCACCCACAAATCTCCGACATTCTGGAAGAAGATGAAGAGGATGCCCTTCACTACATGACAAAATTAGAAGTGGAAGAATTTGAAGACATTAAATCAGGCTACAGAATTAATTTCCACTTCGGTGAAAACCCCTATTTTGAAAATGAGGTTTTAACCAAAGAGTTCCACCTTGGATCTTCTGGAGATCCAGCATCACAAAGTACAGCAATCAAATGGAAGGGTGACAATGACCTCTCAAAGAAAAACAAAGAAAGAAATGGTGTCAATAAAGGCAGAAAAAGATTTATGGATACCAAGACCTTCTTCAATTGGTTTGCTGATCACACCGATCCTTCAGCTGATGATGTTGCGGAGTTGATAAAAGATGATCTTTGGCCGAACCCCTTGCAATATTACCTCGTGCCTGATATTGAAGTGGAAAATGGTGTAGAAGGTGATGAGGAGGGCAGTGGGGATGATGACTCAGTAGTTGTCGAAGTTGAAGGAGAGGAGGAGGAAGATGGCGGCGATGAGGGTGAGGATGGAGGTGAGGAAGGCGAGGGAGAGGAAGGTGTTGATGAAGAAGGTGATGATGAGGATGCTTGAAAAACCATGTGATGTTATGGACATGATCTTAAAACTGAGCGGACTGCATCAATCAAGTAGAAAACCTTTCCCAACTTAAAAATTTAAGTCAGTAGGGAAGCATGAGAAAACAAATTTTAATCTTATTTGATGTATAGAAACACTTCTGTGAATCACTTACTTGTAAAAGTTTCTCTTTACCTCTGTGCAGATTTGTTTTCCCATTTTTTGTTTTGCTTTGTTTATTTGGGTATTCCTGTTCATGCTGCTGTCTTGACTTGCTTTGTGAAATTGTAATGAATGTATGAAAGTGTGAGTGTGTGTAACAGGATTATTTTTATATTTTGTATGTATTTCATTTAGACTGTTTTTTGGGAGAAGTGCAGTGAGCAACTCCTATCCTCATTGTTCTCTGATGCTTGACATTTTTAGTGAATCTTTGATTCCTTTGTGTTTTTGTTCCAAATTAATTTCTTGTATTAGACTTAAAAATTTTGTCACCATCAGGACATTCTTAGATTAGCAGCATAATCTGTACTAGAGTTAATTGACCCTAATTAAAACATATTACATGGTATACTTAAATTTTGGCTGTCCTACTGGTCTCTCATTACCTTCAAAAACTACCCAGCTCTCACCAGATTGTTTGAAAAGTTGCTCAAGCAGATGTTTCGAAAATAGCCTGCCTGGGGTAACACATGGATCTGTTTCCTTTTCATCAGTCTAAGTTCCATAATTAACATTATCTTACGTTTTTTTTCCAATCATCACTACAACTAAAAGAAATGGGAATGAAAGTAATCGCTCATGTTTCTGCTCAGCATTGAGCTCCCTATCAAGTTTCTACTTTGACACTGGGCACCTATCAGTAATAAAACAATTTTCAGTAAATATGCCTCCTAGGCCGGGGTGGATGGACTGAACTAATAAATTCTCACGTTTCTTAATTATACTCTCATTACAAGTACATGCAGTCTGCAATATTCTAGAATACAATAAAATCACTAAGAACCTAATGGTCTTCTTCTTACCTTGTTTTCAGTTATATTTGTCAAAGTTGGCGGACTGTAAAGAACTGTGGATGCAGTAGTATTACGGATAGGAAAGTGTTCCTGAAATCTTGGCTTCACATTAAGCCGAATTATTCAATTTCATTTCGTCTGGGATTGTGTGAGCTCATAGGCAATTATTGTTTTGGGGAGTGTAAATTGAGGTGTCGGCTGGGAGATGTTGAATGGTTTTGTTTGCTGTTTGGCTTTCGCCCTCAATCTGTAATCAGGTGCTGTACTGGATTTCAGTAGGGATATAGTCCTCACCCACAATGTTATTTTGATTCAGAGAAGAGCTTACACCACATTAAACCGCACAAATAAAAAATTACCAATGCTCTTCAGTTGAATCCACAAAAGTTCAAGAACAAAAAGCGCTTGATACATGCTCGAGTTGAGCCATTCAAGTAAAGCTCATGATTTGTGTAGGGTATCCCCTAGTATTCATTTAATTCAAAAATGAGCCCCAAAATATGGTTGAATAAGGATTTGATTTGATTTATCAGTCTGACACCGCATGGGTGATGCTTAGAATGATGTTGAGGAAATAGTAGGTATAAATATTTATTTGCCATCAAAACAGATTTTAAAATTCTGCAAAAATATAGTTTTTTCATTAAAAGGCTTTATCATCTCAACCAGATATTAAGAATAGCTAAAGATTAGATTAACTTGACTCAATATTTCCCCAGATAGAGGGATCTCCCACAATAAGGAGATAATAAGTAAAGAACACATTATTCCACACATTACACACTCATATTCAATACCATTCATAAAAAGATCAGCATAATTCTAAGGAAATAAAGGTCCCATAGTACACTTGATATATTGAAATGAAAAATAAATCACATATGTACTGGGATAATAAGTTCACCAGGAATGGTAACACACTCATTCACACCACATTTAGACTACAATTCACATATGGCCATAAATTAGGCCTGAGATCCTAGATTTCTCTTTTCTTTTTGTATTTAAATCACATAGTTCTGTGGGAGTACCTCATCTGAAGCATGGTTTTGTTAAAATTGTATGGCATGGTGCATAGTGAGGTGATACCACAATACAACCTCATCAACACATCAATAGTTAACAATTTAAAATGAACATCTGGATATGAACCTCTAGGACTAGAAAAAATGATAGACTCCACGAGAACAAACAAGTCTGAAGAGGCTTATCCTATGTGAACCTCTATGAGGGAGGCAACTTCTAAAGAAATCATCCCAATTGCACTTGCAGTTACAAGAACATAAACATCTGTTTTACCGTGAAAGATAACATGGCAGGCTAAGTTGTAAGAAGTGAAAGATTTCACATTAACAATGTTGATCTGAGCAACAAAAAATAAAATAACAACAAGCACAACAAATTAAAAAAATATCCTTTTACGTCACTGAGATAAGAAGTTGAGCCGATTTGCCTCTCAGGCAAAACAGAGTTTACAAATCACAAAATAAAACACAACACAAAAAAAAATAATTAATTATTCTAACTAGGGTGCCACAAGGTGACTCAGAGGCCAAGCCTCTTCATTCCCACACCTCTGGGATACAATCTATTTTTACCATCACCACCATTCCATGATTTGCTTTTGGACCTAAATTTGCGAAGGTCACTCTCATGGTCAGGATGGTTCATAGGGCGGTAAGCCTGTGGATCACAAAGCTCTTGATACTTGGAATAAAACTGTTTGTATCCGCCATTAAGGAGATACATTTCAGGGTAATCCAAAGCAGGATAGCATTCCTTGTTGGTGTCACGATCAGAATTGCGTAAGAAACGGGATCTGAGAATAAAAGAAGTAAAATTTAGTGGCAACTCAAAAATCATAAAATATACTATATACAAATATATATATCTATATGCGAGTTAAATTGAAGAAAACTTACAGGTTTGGTCCTCTCTCAGATGAAAATTCACAATGGAAGATAAGAATTGTGCGTTTGGAAGCAGCCTTTTCATCTGAAGCGTCTGGCTTGTTGACTCCATCTTTGCTGTTCACAAATTCCTTCATGATTTGTTCCTTGGTATAGAAGTTTTTGGCTCCTCGTATGTGACCGCCTTCAAATTCATAAGGATACCTGGAATAATAATCAAAACAAATTAGACTCTGGGACTCAAGGACATTAACATTAAACTATGAAAAGGCTAACTATGAAAAAGGTTTACATTAATTGATAGCACATTTACTCACCTGCAGTCAACAATTGTGTAGCTTGCAATTTCATCTTTGAATTCACCCTTCATTAGAGATGCTAGGGTGTCAGCAGATATGCTTTTGAGATCTTGATGACGGCCTTCCATTAAGGGTAGAGCAAATGGTTTGCTAAAGTCACCAATGAGATCAGGATTGGTAGAGGCCCTCAGGAGAGCAGACTTGATGGTGGCTTCTGATTCTGAATGGCAACGCTGAAATTTGGGTGGAGTAGGTCTATCATAGGGTGAAAGACTATTCTGGGGTGAAGTGTTCTGGTTGTCTTGAATGCACTGTAGTGACTTCCTCTTCTTCACTTGGATGGGGCTGTGCTTGCCAGTCGGAGGCTCAGGGCGTTTGAAGGAGCCGTTCACGGAGAGGCGCAATGAGGAGAGTGCGCTAGAGGCCAACTGTGAAACAGGTGATGCTGCCTCAAGGTTGGGTGAGCCTGAGAAATCTGATTTGTCCAAAGTACGGACAACATTGGTTTGCCTAAAGAGTGAAGTGCGAACCTGAATAAGAAGATAAACAGTTAGTACCCTACTCAACATATCCAAAAAGATAAGTTAAGTACAAACAGACAAAAAAGATTTACCTTCACCACTCTACTGGAGGCAGGAGTAAAGCTATCATTGGTAGAGAGTGACCGCCGGAATGAGGGTTTAGGGACCTCATCTGACATGCTTGATTGGCCTACATGGGGCAGCATAGGACTATCAGAATAGGGCGAGAAGTCCATTGGTGATGCACTTGGGAGTTTTTCTTTATGGATGGAACCAGAGAGCAGGTCACTCATTCCGGTTGGGAGCTGAGTTTCCTCATCCTACAAAGAGAAGACGACACAAAAATTAAGTTCTGCTCCATTCCTACAATAAATTTTGCACAAAGAGGCAAAGATAACTAACCATTTTGTCACTCATAAACAATTCCATGAAGCCATCATCAATAGATTCACTGCCTGAACTAGATGTCCTGCTATACAGAGGGGATGGATGCATGGATGATGATCTCTTGCTTTGAGGTGAGGGTGTGAGCTCCTTCCTTGGTGAAGGCTCCACAGGTGTCTTCCGTGGGGCCATACGGAGGGGCTCAGCAAAGCGGAAGCTAGTCTTGCCATCTTCACTTGTAAAGCAGGCACCGTACCCACTGTCTTGGGAGTTGGGGTCCTGATCTTCCAATGGCTGTCTCACTCGTGGGCTGATGGTTTGACGGAGTGAAGCAAACTGCGTACAAGCAAGAGGCAGAGTTAGTAAAATGTTTATAAATACATTCAGTTTAGGCTTGGCTACCCTCATGCCCCGCGAATACTTACTTTGGCGGGGCTTGTGAAAGTTTTGGTGGGGCTAGCCAAGTACATCTCAGCCCCGTCCAGTGAGGTAACATTCTCCTTGTTGAAGTCACCCAGGACAGGGCTGGCCCTGTCGATCGTCAGGGACAGATTCATCCGTACTTGGATAGGGGCGGTCTCGCTCCGACTAACTGTGTTCTGCTTGACGGCCGTCTTCAGTAGCCTGGATAACAACAAGCACACACATCAGCCTGGTGTTGTTCAAGAGCAAGCGCCCTAACCTCACTCCGCCCGTGGGGCAGAGCGGCTAGCCACCCGGGAGTGAGTCTGCCCCGGCGGCACGGGGATCTGGTAAACGCACTCAGACACGCTCAGCGACTGGTCAAGCGGTGGTTTTCGCCCCCGCAACCCTTTCCGCGCAGCCCTACGCGTACTTACGCCGAGCCGGGAGAGGAGACCCTACGGCATCGCGACGCAGGCTGAGCTGTGCTGGGCACTGGGCACTCAGGCAGGCGCCGCCCGGGCCCCGGCCCCCACTGGGTCAAGCGAGATTAGAGCCCGTCCCGTCCCGGCCGCGCTATCGGGCCGGAGTGTTAGGAAATAGACAAGTTTTGGCGCGGGGGCCCAACGACACGGGCGCAACGCAGATCTCTGGGCTTGGGGACCTCTCAACCCGTTCCCCTACCAGCCCGCGCTCTGCCGAGCTTCGCACTGCAGCCAACCTGCGCGCGGCGGGCGCGAGCGCGCGAGCGCGAGCGCCAGCATCCGCCCGGGAAGTTGGCACATGCATAATGCCCTCTCCGCGGCAAACTTCGAAACGCGAAACGGGACGCTCTGACCGGAGGTGGTGGGTCAGTGACCAGGCCGGCGAGGGTGCGGTCAGCGGGGAGCACCGCGACGACGGGGAACACCTTCCCATCGGCCCCGTTCGAAACCGGCGCGGCGGTGGGCGGGGCGGGGCAGACCGAAATCCCTTGCAGCCGCGGGCGCGTATCCAGGGAACACCGAGGGCTTGAACCAGTGCGTCGCGTCGCTTGAGCAGGCGAGGTACCCGTACCCGCGCACTCGGCCGCGGCGTGGCGTAATCCAAGAGTAAATCCATGAGGCCGGTCCGGGATAAGTACCTGGTGCAACCTTCGCAGACTTCACAACTCTGACAGAGGGTAGTCCAGCTGAGCATAGTCTTGCTCTCGGTGAGCTGCTGGGCTGGGCTGCTGCGGGCAACTTCACGGGGAGCGCGCGTGAAGCCGTCGAGTCACACGGGAGTGACTCGGACTAGGATTGAGATTGTGTGATCAGCAAGAGCGGCGCAGCTCAGCTCTCCCTGTGAAGCAGGCGAAGAGCCCCGCGGCCGTCCTGGTGCGAGTCGAGGCGAAGACTGACGAGTTGTGCTCTGCGCCGCCGACGTCGACGTCCTCCCGGCCCGGCCCGGCCCGGCCCGGTCTCGCGTCCTGCCACACCCCCTCCACATGCGCCCCGCCCCGCCCCGCCCCGCCCCGCCCCGCCCCGCACCCGTGGAGGGAGGTAGCGCGGCGCGCAGCGGCATGCGCAGCGGACCTCGGCCTCGAGCCGAAGCGCGCCGAGCCGAACCCCAAACCGAAGCACCACCGGGGGCGGGGACGGCGAGGCGAGCACCAGAGTGTGAACGGAGTGGGGAGGAGGAGAGAGGGAGGGCGCTGTCTGGCCAGGGTGAGGGGCGGGGCGGGGCGGGGCGGGGTAGGAAACCACACGCGCACTCCAACTCACACACACACACACACATATGGCAGGCCGAATGAAAAACCAGGCCACAGCATAAGGCTCCCGCAAAGTCACTCGAGTAGCGATGAGAGCCCTACCCGTTCAGTTAATTACTCCGCGCCCTCGTTGAAGTTGGGGTCGCAGAGAGGTCAGACGGCCGGGGCTATAGGCGCTGAGAGGAGGCGCCAGCCACGCCCGTGGACTTGGTGAGGTAAAACGGCAGCAAGAGAGGAGAGATCATCCGCAGCGTGGCCACGGCGTGGCCACGGCGTGGACCCGCTAATGGTCCTTCCCCTGCCGCGGTGCGATGCGGGCCCATTGACCCACACCACGCGAAAGGCCTGGTGGAGCTAGACATTCGTTAGGGTGCGCGGCGGGGCGCGGCGGGGCGGGGCGGGGCGCGGCGGGGCGGGCAGCGGAGCGCGGCGCTCCTCCTGTCGTTCTTACCCGTCCCACCTCACCAGCAGCAGCCGACGACTCGCGGCCCAACGGCCAGCCCGGCCGCGCCGGACACGGGTGGGCATACATACTCGAGTACTTGCACGCCACCTTCCACATCGCGTGCCTCGTTCAACTCACAGACACGAACAGCACTGTTTTTGATCTCAAATTTTTATTTTCAGCACCTTCGGACAAAGCCACTATGAAGTTTCATAAAAGCTGAGGAAATTCTTAAGGAATATTTTTGAGACTTAGGGCGTGTCTGTGGGGACGAGGGGCGCGAGGTGGGACCCCGATTTGTTTTCCCGCGGGTAAGATAAAAATCCGTGTCTACGCGCCAAAGTAACGGTGTTTCCGCGTCTCCTTTCGATGCGGCCGGCAAGTCGGGCCCTCGCTCGTGATCCTCGCGGACCTCTATTCGGAAGGGATCTCCTCAGGAACCGCCCTGTGGGCCTCCGTGCCGTGCCGTGCCGTGCCGTGCCGTGTTCTGCCGTGCCGCGTGCCCTGCCCCGCGGGGTCCTGCCGACTTATTCCGAATCCCCGCTCCGTCTCTCTCGCACCTGTGCGGCGAGGCCCGTGAGTGCGAGAGAAACAGGGCGAGGAGAGCGCTCCGCGGAATACGTCGGCTGGGGATCCCCTCCCGTTCGCTCCCGGCGCAGAGCGCGCAGAGCGGGGTCGCAGCCGCAGCCCAGACGGGACGGGGACGGGACCAAGGACGGGGTCGCCAACAAAGGCAATCGAATCGAAATTTTAGCAGCTTGATTTTGGCGACAATGGAGGGAAGAAACAGTAAGACGGTCAGGGCGGGGCGGGGCGGGGCGGGGTGGGGCGGGGGTAGAGGGTCCCCCAACGTCTTGTACTCGCCCGGCCTCGCCTAGAAGCAGGGGTTGTTGGAGGCGCGCGGCGCGTGCGAGCGGAGTGGCATGGACAGCTGCGCTGCGGCCCGGGCCGGCCCCGCGCTTCCACACCAGTCGGCTGTACCGGCCCGGGGGGGTCAACGCAGCCCTGCAGGGCGATTCCGAACATTCTCCAGCGGTGCCCTCTCTCTTTCTCCTTATGGCCGTGCCAGAGATAAACGGAATTACCCTACTGGCCGCGCGCCCATCTGGACCCAAGTGCGCGCCGCCCGATCTGTTCTGACAGTAGACCAGAGTATGTACCGTACTTTCAGTGCCGATCTCCACCGTCGAAAGTTCCAAGAGTTTGACAGGAAAAAAAAACAGCGATGAAAGTTTATTTTTGATTTTGATTTTTTAGTAACCGCAGGAACAAGACTTAAGGTGGCCTTTACGATGGACCACTCTAGTGTCCATCCAGAGTCAGTCCAGTGTCCAGTGTCCATCCAACTGGATGGACACCTGACGATAGTACCGGACTGGTCCACTGTAAGGCCACCCTTAAACGCAAAAAAAAGAAGAAAGCAATATCTTTCGTCTGACGAAAAAAATGCAGGTGTAGTAATGTTGTAGCCAGGCGCAGCTAATTTTTGAGCTACGGTACCCATTTTCTAGCTACCCTGCTATTTATTTTTCCGCTGTATTCAGGCTTTCAGCGGTAGTGCTTATCTTTCACATCTAATTTCAGTTAAGCAATTTTTATATTAATGTATTTTTTTTTGCGTGTAGGCGTGCCTACGTCCAGCGTGGACGCGTAGGGTTTGGGTATAAACTGTGAACTCGCCGTGCGCGCCGAACGGGTACTTGCAAAGGATTAGCGGGGCGGGGCGGGGCGGGGTGGGGAAGGAAACCGCGGCAGCCTGCTGAAGGCGCGGCGGCGGAGCGGCGCGGCGGGCTCGTACGTTCGTTGAACCCTCCCCTCGCTGCCGCCCCGCCCCGCCCCGCCCCGCCCCGCCCCGCCCCGCCCCGCCCCGCCCCGCCCCGCCCCGCCCCGCCCCGCCCCGCCCCGCCCCGGCGCGCCGCGGTGTACGGCGCGGACTGTACGCGACCCGCACACCCCTCAAGCCGCCGCGGCGCGGGGGGAGGGGAGGGGAATTAATGTGGCACGTGCCCGCCGGGAGGGGAGGGAGGGGAGGGGAGGGGGAGGGGGCTGCGATAGTCGATAGGGGAGCACTCCCCCCCCCCGCTCCTCTCCCCTGCAGCGGGCTGAGGAGGGATTGGGTGGGGGGTGGGGTGGGGTGGAGGGATGAATGGTCTCCACATCCAGCCCCGCCGTATTGTTCGCGTAACAAGTGATTCTCGCCCGAGGAGAAAAAGGAAAAGAGCGAGAGAAAACGGGCGGGAGGGAAAGAAGGAGTGAGACGCGCAGAGCTGATGGTGGCGGGAGAAAGGCGAGAGAGGGAGAGAGGGATGAATCAAAGGGAGAGGGTTGCAGCAGCAGGCTGATTCCGAAGATCGCTCTCGCGCCTCTGTCCTTGTCGCACTCATGGGGCACTACCACCCCCAAAATGGGGCACCGCCATAGGTGAGACAAGGACGGAGGTACGAGAGCGATCTTCGGAATCAGACGGCCGGAGGAGGTGGGTCGGGCAGTGCAGGACGTGGGGCCGCGCGGGCGACCTGTACGCAGGGTGTACCCGGAGTGCCCGCCCGCCCACCGGGCCGCGGCCTGCGCGAGGACCATCTGATGAGCTGCTGTACTGTCACTTCACTTTTGACTTTCAATAAATCAATAATGTGATAAAATTGTGGGAAAATGGACGCGGCAGTCGCGTCCAAATGCATCTCCGGCAAACCTTTTCCATTACTGTGGTTGGCAGCCCTGCGCCTATATGCTTGATTTGTTTTGTGCTTCTCTCTCTCACTTGAGTTCCGTTTCCGCCTGGTTTCGTAAGAGGAGAATGATACGTGAGAGGGACGGCGCAGCGTGCTCTGATCTATTCCCGTGGTCGATGGAAATGAATCCGTATCAGGCATAAATGGAGTTGCATCGGTCAGTAATCTCTCGCGTATCGCAGAGGTCTGTTTGAAAAACGCGCGCTGACCGCTCAGCTGGCGCTGGCTGCGCCTGCGCCTGCGCCCTGCCGACAGTTATCCGCGACCCAGGCGGGACGGCGGGACCCGACCGCACCTACAACGATTGGTTCGCAGGCTATTTATCGCTAGGAGACCACAACGGCTGACTCATAATGTTCGTAAGTCGTAGGTTTTTTATTTTAGTTTTTAGAACGTGATTCTGAAATCTTTCTTTTACTTCTCAACGCGAAGCGGGGGCAGTCAGCGGGCCGCCCGAGTTCCGCTCAGCTGACGCGCAACCCCGTCGCCTAGAACGAGTTCTAGCCGTCTTGTCGCGCTTTTTATTCTCGCCACATTCCGCTACCTTTAATTTTTCTTTTCGGCAATGTGGACGCTTCATCTTAGCACTATGGCAGAGTATCGCGATGCGATGCACAGAACCCTGGCTTTGGACCCCAGAGGTAAGGCGCCCTGTGTGCAGAGGTTAGGTAGCTGATCGCGATCACCAGATCGCTCGCTGAATGCTGAAAGTGGACGTCCGGCAAGCCCGGCAAGGCTATCACGCTCCGATTTCACCATGGCGCACCGGACACGGCTAGACGGCAGGCTGATTCCGAAGATCGCTCTCGTACCTCCGTCCTTGTCGCACTAATGGGGCCCCGCCATCCCCAACATCGGGGACCGCCATAGGTGGGACAAGGACGGAGATACGAGAGCGATCTTCGGAATCAGCCTGCGGTCGTCAGCCCGCCCCATTTTTTTTCACAGCGTTTCTCGCGGTTTTTTGCCAAATTTGAGAGGTTAGGGGGATGCAACGAGGAAATGGAGAGGAAGGAATTCTTGGTCGGTACGGTTCGGTCGGTCGTTGCGAGAGAGATAGCATCCCTTTGAATAGACCACTCCGGTAAGGCTAAACGGGAGAAGAACTGAAGGGGGTATGAGGAATGTACGATGTAGAAAGACCTTTCTTTCTTCATCGTGATGCGTCGTCAGTTTCACCGTCGTACTTAGACGACTTCAGTGAAACTCACATAAGGTTAAAAACTGACTCATCATCGAAAGTGTCAATTTAAATTCAAACCAGCTGAACTGGGAGAGACAGCGCATGTCATATTTGCCACACGACGCTTTGCTCCTTCCGTCTCTTCAATCTTTTCGGTTCACTGGAATAGTCTTTTGAACACATCTGTCTCTCTCGCACAGACACGAATTAAGGATGAAGGTCCAACTGAAAAGTACCGCAGGTTGCCTACTTACAGGGGGTTTGTCGCGCTGGTTGCCTACTTTCCAGGCGGCTATCCAGTGGGGGCGATTGCCCCCCCCTCCCCCCTCAATACGCGCCTGCTCTCGCACCGACCGACTGAACTGTAACAACCATACCGACCGAGAATTCGGACAGGCTCCTAGACGGGTTCAAACGCACTGGCGAAATTGCAAGGTGACATATAGCCTTGCAGTTCTCTGGTGGTGTCGCGACGAACATGTTGCGGACGTTTGCCGCGATACTTTGTGTAGGTCGTTTCCAACAAGTTCCTTGGAGTGTTTGAGAAAAAACAAAAACAGGGGGAAAAAAATAGAGACCGGAATGGGACACACTCTTGTTGCGTTTTTTTTTTTCTCTTTTCAATATCCATAAACTTCTTCCGGAAAGGTAAAGGAGAGGAGGACGGTAGCTAAAAGAAAAGAAAGAAAAAAGGGCCTGCCTCCCCATCCCACCCTGGCGGGAATAACAATTTTTTTTGGCGTTGTGAGCTCCTTGCAGATCATTTACATATTCCCTCTCTGGAGTCGATTTTCTGCCAACGTGTATGCGCTCGTTTGTGATCTGAAAAAAAAAAAAACGGAATGACGAGATTTAAGAAAAAAATAATGAAGGACAGTTCGCCATTTTGGTTAGACTTATTACAACACCCGGACTGAACAATTGTTGCTTTCATTTTCGTCTTCTAGATTTTTGGAAATATAAAGAATAATTGTTTCTTGTTTTTCTTTCCCATTGGTCAGGGTCGAGGAGTCCCTGTTGGAGGATCCCTGGAGGAAGGTCCCTGGATGAGAGTCTCTGAACAAGAGTTCCTGCAGGAGAGCCGCTGTCGGAGAGATCCCGGAGGACGCATCCCCCCAGTGGTGAGTGAGTGACCATCTGCCATCCCGATCCGGCCATCCAGCTGCGACACATCCCTGTCACTATTCCTGTTTCCCACCTCTTTGGCGCGCTGCTCTTCCATGCGGTTCGCAGAGGGACTCATTCCCAGTCTCTCAAACGTGGTTGAATGACGTGCTTGCGAGCTCCGCGCGGCTCCGGGCTTTCTTGAGGTACTCTCTTCCTCGGGCGCCATCGCCCTCCTCCTCACTGTCGCCTGAATCCGAGGATCGCTCTTTTTACCTCCGTCCTTGTCGCACCTATGGCAGTGCCCCATGCGGGGGATGGCAGGGCTCCATGAGTGCGACAAGGACGGAGGCCCCTGGAGCGCTCTTCGGAATCAGCCTGCTGAACCTCACGTTAGTGGGTCACTATCTCCACGCTGCTGTGCCCCTGCTCCCTGCTTGCCCCTTGGCCGGAGCCCGAGGCACCACCCGAGCTGAAGGCGCATACATATGCCGGAGCCGCGAGAGACGGGCGCGCCGGTGCTTCTCACACTGTCAGCTGGCAGGGCGGGGCGGGGCAGGGCGGGGCGGGGCGGGGCAGGGCGGGGTGTAAAGTCATGCGACCCGATGAGAAATCGGCAGGACAATACGGACGGGGCAGGGAGAGGAGCGCCCGAGGCCGGGCGGCGGGGCTGCTCCATATCCGGACGGATCGGGGGTAGCCCTGCCCCGCCCTGCCCTGCCCTGCCCGCAGAGCGCCGCGCACCCCCTCTCACCCCCCCCCCACCCGCCCCCCGCACCGCTCGATCCAATGTCCCGAACCGTCCCTCCCGACCCGACTGGGCAGGGAGGGAAGGGTCCTCTCTGGTCCCCGACAAGGTCGCCGCCGACCTGCCCAGCCCGGCCCGGCCCGGCGAGGGAAGCTTCTTGGGAACCCATCTTCAACCCCCGTAGTCGGCGACCCACCCCCCTCCTCCCCCTATCTAGCACCCTCTCTGTGCCTCTTTCATTTCTCACGCTTGTCCCTCCTCCTCCCTCTCGCCGTCCTCTCACAGACACACACACACTTCTCTCTCTCTCTCTCTCTCTCTCTCTCTCTCTCTCTCTCTCTCTCTCTCTCTCACACACACACACACATGCACACACACGCATACAGTGTAACGCAAAACGTTTCCAGTTCACACGCGGGGGACCCGCTTCTTCGGCTTGACCGGGAGAGACCTAGGGAACAGGGGGTCACCTTTCGCCTGCTGCCGTGTCCAGTCGATCGAAAACCATGACCGAAGTCGATCTGATGCGAAAATTCTCTCTGCGCCGCCGCTAAAATTTCACCGCATCGCATCGAAGTGCTTAATTTTGGCAGTGTGTTTGTTGGGGATCCGACAGTCTGCCCTGCGCCAAAGCAAACTTGGGCGTCTCTCGACTTTTCACGACGGGGGGCCCTTCCTCACCTCCTCAGCAGCATCCTGGCAAACAAGAACCTTACCCTACCCCGTACCGACGGCTACTGTCTGTCTGTCTGTCTGTCTGTCTGTCTGTCTGTCTGTCTGTCTGTCTGTCTGTCTGTCTGTCTGTCTGTCTGTCTGTCTGTCTGTCTGTCTGTCTGTCTGTCTGTCTGTCTGTCTGTCTGTCTGTCTGTCTGTCTGTCTGTCTGTCTGTCTGCCTGTCTGTGTCTGTCTGTGTCTGTCTGTCTGTCTGTCTGTCTGTCTGTCTGTCTGTCTGTCTGTCTGTCTGTATGTCTTTCTGTTTGTCCGTCTGTCTGTCTGTATGTCTTTCTGTTTGTCCGTCTGTACGTCCGTCCGTCTCTCTGTCCCTCCCGCCCCTCCCCCTCTCTCCCTCCTTCTCTTACCTTGCTTTCCCCTTTCCCCTGTGTCTGGGTTGGTGGCCCCGAACTCTAAACGCCGGATTTACATACATTAATTATAGGCGCTGGAGACGAGGTATTTTGCGCAGCCTTCGTCAGGACAATTCATTCCGACTGGACGGAATTTTTTTCCTCCTGATTTTTAACCGTCTTTGTCTTTGATGCGATGACGGGTGGTGAGTCTCTAGACTCCAGAGACCGCGGTGGTAGTCTCGTCTCACAGGACTCCGCCACTGCTTGGCCGGCCGCCTTCGCGTGCTGGACCGGGCCCGGGAGTGCTTATGCACCAACCTTCCGTGTATGTCGAGACCACTGGGAGGCCCCGGCCCCGGTCGCCGTCAATAAGATGGTCTTGTTGGACTTGGTGCATTACCTGCGTCTGCAGAGTGATTCCGAACAGCGTTTTGTAGTGCCCTCTCTCTCTTGCTCCTTATGGCCTCGCCCCATGAGTGCGACAAGGACAGAGACACGAAACCACTTTCCGGAATCACCCTAAAGAACGGCGTGCGAGGTGGCCCCGGGCTGAGCGCCTCTGCGCCGCGCCCAGCACCACACCAGCCCGGCGGGGCCAGCGCGGACGCGACCCTGGGATACCCGTGGCCGACGGCGGCCTCCGAGGACGCCGTCTTCAGTGGTCTGCAGTCTCTCTCGCACTCGTGCAGTCCCACGCCCGCCGCTCGCTCCCACCCGACCCTGCGCCCTGGCGTCCCGCACGCAGCCGCGGCGCGGTGGCCGGGGTGGTTTCCCGAAGGTCCACGACGGCGAGCCTCCGCCCGTGACTCATGCCCAGCCGACTTATCCCGAAGAGCGCTTTCCTCGCCCTGCGTCTCTCTCGCACACACGGTCTTCGCCGTAAAGGTGCGAGAGTGACAGAGGGAGGACAGCGCAGCGCTCTTCGGAATAAGTCGGCAGCTGACGGTGCCCCGGCCCCGCCTCCGCCTCTCATCCGCGAGGAGGCGCAAGTCCTCCTCCAGGAGCCCCGTATCTCCCGGCGCAGCTGCCGGCAGTTACTCCGCTCCGCCCCGGTCCTGCGCCGGACCGTCCCGGCCCGTCCCGTCCGCTGGAAGGCTAATTCTGTTCCTTGTTTCCCACCGATCTCCCAGTGATCTCCCTCACGGGTCTGGGTCTCCCTGCCCGGCCCGGCCCGGGAGGACCGCTAGCTATTCTCTTTGGCCTGCAGCACCCTGGGCTGGGCTGCACCTGAGCCCAGGACCCGGGCCGCGACCGGGCCGGGCCGGGCAGCCGAGCGATTCCGAAGATCGCCTTCATATACCCCTGTCCTCGTCGCACTCATGGAGCACTCTCATGGCCAGTATAGGGCACCGCTGTAGGTGCAACAGGGACGAAGGGATGAGAGCGATCTTCTGAGTCAGTCGGCAGGTCCTGCCCTCCAGCCTGACGGGGTGCGGGGAGGAGGAGGGGGTGCTAGTTGCGATCCCGACGGCGGCGAGAGGTCTCGCCAAGCACGGCGCGTTACACTGCTCCAAACTTTTTCCGTATCGTCGCGGGCAAAACGTCCTCGATCCTGACCCCTGCGAGCTGCGGACAGCGTTAAGTTTTGTCCTCTCCCGTGCTCCTCATAGCCGTGCCCCGTCGTGCCCCATGAGTGCGACGAGGACAGAGAGTGGGAACCACTGCGGAATCAGCCTGCTGTCCCAGGGCTGGGCCGCGCAGCCGCGCACCTCGGGTTCGGGTTTCTGTCTCCGCGCCGCGCGCCGCGACACCGCTGTAGGAAGTGTGAACCCCCGTCTCTTCCCCGCCCCGCTCTCCTCCAGAAGTCGGCTGATTCCGCACGATGGTTTTGTCGCTCTTTCCTTGTCGTATCCGTGGGGCAACCCCCTCAGGAGCAAGTGAGAGGACACTAGGTACAAAACGGTGTCCGGAACCACCTCGCTGGCGGCGCTCTCGCGTCGGAACCGTCGCGGGACGGGACGGGACGGTCGCTTCCCAACTATGTTGCCCACCGCGCCCCGTGCGAGGCGGGGCGGGGCGGGGCGGGGCGGGGGTCTCTTATCACGGGCCACGGGCTGCCGTATCGGCAGGGCAGGCGCGGTAACACGAGCCGACGCCGCCGACGGTTGGCGGCAGGGCGGGGCGGGGTGGGGCGGGGCGGGGTGGGGCGGGGCGGTGTGGGGCGGGGCGGGGTGTGCGCAGGGCATGGCCACTGGCCCATGGCCCTATCCTAGACTTATTCCGCGGAGCGCTCTCCTCGCTCTGTCTCTCTTGCACCTATACGTAGAAGCCCATGAGTGCGAGAGAGACAGGGCGAGAAGAGCGCTCGGCGGAATGAGTCGGCTGGCCGCTCCCATAAGGTCGTGGGGTGGAGCCCTCAACAGTTTGCGGGTGGGCGCGGGGATGCGGGGGCTCTACTTGTTGCGCCAGCCTCGCAGCTAGGCGCCACCCCCTGAGGGCCGCCCCGCCCCGCCCCGCCCCGCCCCGCCCCGCCCCGCCCCGCCCCGCCCCGCGGGAGAAGGCGTGGTGTGTTGCGCTAGGGCGGGGTGGTCTAGTCTGGGGTAGGGTGGGGTGGGGCCGGGTGGGGCGGTCTGCGCTAGTCTGAGGGCGCGCCGAAGTCGCTCTCACCGGCCGCCTGGTTCCGAAGGTCACTCTCGCGCCTCCGTCTTTGTCGCACTCATGGGGCACTACGACCCCACAACATGGGGCACCATCATACTCGCGACAAGGACGGAGGTATAGGGAGAGCGATCTTCGGAATGAGGCGGCGGCCGCAGCCGGCGAGGGAAAGTGGGGTGGGCGCGTCGCGCTCCGCACATGTAACGCTAACGCACACGGCCAGCGAGCGCACAGTCTGCTGGTACCAGCGCGGCCCGCATGTGCAGCGCTTAGCACACTGCTGTGCCGTACAGGTCCGCGGGGGTGGTGGGGGCGGCGGCGAGCTCGGGGGAGGAACAGAGGGGTGCGGCCCTCCCCGGCGCTGCCCCTGCACTGCACACATGTCGCCTCTCAGACTGGTCTCACTTGGCCTCTCTCTCTCTCTCTCTCTCTCTCTCTCTCTCTCTCTCTCTCTCTCTCTCGCGGCTCGCGCGCGCGGCCGCGGACCCGCGAACGACCCAACGGTTTCACCAAAGTGTCCGCCGCGCTGTGCCTATATCGGGCCTTCCCCTCCCTCCCTTCCTCCCCCGCGCATGCGCGGCGCGATAGCAGACGACGAGACGCCGCCGTGCCGCGGAGGGTTGGCGGCGCCCTGCCCTGCCCTGCCCGGCCCCGCCCGGCGTCGTGTTTGTAGGCACTTTATTGGATTAGCGGAGCCGAACCTAACGGTTTTGCTATCCCAGTCGGCCCTCATGACTCCTGGATCCTACAAGTTTATTCCGAACACCATTTTGTAGTGCGTCCTGCTCTCTCTTGCTCCTTTGGCCGTGCCCCATGAGTGCGACGAGGAAAGAGCGACGAAACCAGTGCGTGCGGAATCGCCCTACTGTTCCTCCTGTAGCCGCCAAGCGCAAGGTGTCTGTCACTTGATCCCGACCCCTTCCTGGTCCCCGAGTCCCGAGTGTCGCGCCTAATGGGTTTTTTTCGCTTATTGTATACAATGTGAGGTTCGAATTTTCTGTGGAATTGAGATGGATGATGGATGGAAATTCACGCACTTGCAAGAGTGCGACGTTAGTTTACATTACGGACGGTGCGGCGCGGCGGTCGGTGGCCATGCGCAGCGCGTTTATCGGGCCTCTCTCCGCCACTCCCTCGCTACGTCTCCCTCCCTCCGCCCGCCCCCCCCCCCTCCCCTCTCTCTCCCTCTCTCTCTCTCTGTCTGTCTGTCTCGCCATGTGCGGCAGACAGACGTACGGCGGGACAATGCACCCTGATGAGTCGCAGGGGGATGGTGGAGCGGGCAGGGGCGGGACGGGTGGTGGGGGCGAGATGGAGGTGGGGGGGGGGAGGGGGTGCTTAATCGTAGCTCGGATCGATACTGCATGTACTCCTCCCGAGCGCTAGTTTTGGGTCACCCTCATTTTTCTCATCGGTGTATCTTATTTTGGGTGCGCGGGGCGGGAGAGGTTGCTGGAGGCCGCTGTTACCACCAAGTCTCCGCTTCCTTTTATCGCGTGTCCCTTGCGGGTGTGATGGCCTTCCTTTAGTTTCGGGCCACTATTGTGCAGAATAATAATGCAAGTTTCCGAGTCTGACTTGCAAATAGGGGAGTGTTATTCCGAGTGATCACTTCCTGTCTGTGTGAGTGTGTGTGTGTATGTATGTGTTTCCATTTCTGTTTCGCTGTCCGCTTTATAATGTAGGCGCCCGACTTTTTCAGGGGGGACTGTCCCCTACTGGACCCGCCTGTTCGGGCCCAGCTGAGCAGGGCTCCGCGGCTGGCATTGCTTGGCATTGCTGGCACGGAGGCAGTCTCCAGGTACAGTCGCTGTCGCAGCGAGTCACTGACCTGGGCCGGGCGCTCACCACACCGCCCCGCTCCGCCTTATTGTGGCTAAAAAGAGCGCACTCCGACTCACTCCTTACACACCATTAGTTATTTTTCATCGTCCCTATTGTCCGGTTTGAAAACAGGATGCTGTCGTAACTTATTTGTAGAGGTGGCGACCAGGTTTAATACGGCGGGAAAAATGTCTTAATTTTTCTTTTTTACAAACAGTGATTACAAAAATGAAGTACCTTTTTTTTTAAAAAAAAAAAAAAAAAAAAAAAAAAACTTTTTGATTTTTTTAAATATCCGAATTATGAAAAGAGTTCTTTCCCTCGTTTACTTTCATTAGGTCCTTTGGCCTTGACCGCCCGCTTACGATTCAAAAACCCCGCCGTTTGAATTTGGCGCGCGCCGCAGAGCCGAGCGAGCCCAGCCGAGCCCAGCCGAGCCGTGGCGAAGGTGCGCTATGCCGTGTTCCCGCCATCCCGTCGGAGTCCATTGTGCCACGCACGGTGCGGCGTCCACCTGTGAGCGCTCAGCGCGCCAAGCGAGGCCAAGCCCGCCGGGATCAAGCTCGCCCAGCACGGCAACAGTGCACCGGGAGTAGGGAGGGGCGCCGTGGCGCCTCAAGGAGCGCGTCAAAATGTACCGGGTGCGGGGACCCTGGGGACCCTCCACCAGGGCGCTCCAACGGCCTCGAGGACGCCGACGGAGAAAACGTGTGTGAAAAGCGTGGAAGAAGGTCTGGCTCCTGAATGGAGCCACTGAATGAATGAGTGGCGCCCCGGGACGGACGGGCAGCTCGAGGGAGATCTAGGTGAGCTAGAGGGAGAGAGAAATAGTCCAGAGCATATGGGACTCCAGGATGGCTCCCCAGGAAACACGAGCTGCAGACCGATACCGCAGAGGAGTCAGTGGTGTCCTCTCTCTCTCTCTCTCTCTCTCTCTCTCTCTCTCTCTCTCTCTCTCTCTCTCTCTCTCTCGCTCTCTTTCTCTCTCTCTCCTTAAGGCCCCGCCCCATGAGTAACAAGGACAGAGAGATAAATCCGTGGAATTAGCCTGCAGGGCGACTCGTTCGCGCCCTGGCGTCCTACGTGTCAGATCGCGCAGCTGTGTAGTCCGCAGCTTGGCCGCGCCTCCGCTAGCCAGCGCTGGCGTGCCGCTACCCCAGCTGAGCGCCAAAACTAGCGAAGGGCTGGCTGGCTGGCTGGCTGGCTGCGGGCGGCAGCGCCCCCGGCGGCTAGCGGACGAAGCTCGCCGAAGCTTGCTGAAGTTCGGCAGGCCGGAGGCCGGGCCCGGCGGGCGGCGGCCCAGGAGGGCCATGGCCAGGGCGGGGTGGAGTGAGGCCGGACAAGTTCATTCATCCCGACCCAACCCGCCTCTTCGCCTCACCCAGCTGAGAAGTGCGGGGCGGGGCGGGGCGGGGCGGGGTGGGGCGGGCCTCCACCTGACCGTACCTCCGGGGGAAACCGAAGCCCCGCCCGCAGAGGTGTCATGATCGCGATTCGCGCCAAAGTGTATAGCCTAAGTCTGCCCGACTTCACTGAGCACGCAGGGCTCGGCTTTTAGGCTGGGAGCTGGGTTATTCATTGGTCGGGATCCAGTGCTTGGCTCTATATACACAGTGCTTCACTCCCGTGCTTCTAAAGCCAATGCTGAGCGCCAGTGCTGAGCTCGAGTGCTTAACTACCGTGCTTAACTTCAGTGCTGCTGAGCCACAGCGCTGAGCGCCAGTGCTGAGCTCTAGTGCTCTTCAACTCCAGCGGTGTGCCAGTTTCTTATCGAGTGCTGAGCTCGAGTGCTCAATCCAGTGCGTAACTCTAGCTCTGAGCGCCAGTGCTGAGCTGTAGTGCTGAGCTCTAGTGCTCCTCAACTCCAGCGCTGAGCGCCAGTTTCTTATCGAGTGCTGAGCTCGAGTGCTCAATCCAGTGCGCGTAACTCTAGCTCTGAGCGCTAGTGCTGAGCCTCAGTGCTGAGCCACAGCACTGAGCGCCAGTGCTGAGCTGTAGTGCTGAGCTCTAGTGCTCCTCAACTCCGCAGCGCTGTGCCAGTTTCTTATCGAGTGCTGAGCTCGAGTGCTCAATCCAGTGCGTAACTCTAGCTCTGAGCGCCAGTGCTGCTGAGCCTCAGTGCTGAGCCACAGCGCTGAGCGCCAGTGCTGAGCTCTAGTGCTCCTCAACTCCAGCGCTGAGCGCCAGTTGCTTATCGAGTGCTGAGCTCGAGCTCCTCACTCCAGTGCTGAGCTGGCCGCTCGCTGACGGCGGGAGCCCGGAGCCCGCGCGGAGCGGCTCTTTGTCCGCACTATGCTCCCGCTCGTCCCGTTCCCGCCCAAGCCGGAGCGCGAAATTCAAAAACCATACGTACCGGCAACAAGGGGAATCCTCCTTAATTCTTGTCCGTTTTTATAGTTGTTACAATGGTCATTTCTCGAATTTCTTTAAATTTTTTTAATGCTTTTTTTTAATTTTAGATTATATAGTATTTTTTTTCAGAATTTATGTAAAGTTTTAGTTGTTATTCTTAAATTACTAGGTGTACGAAATTTGTCTAGTTGCATCCCCCTCGGACGTCACTCCTCGCGGGTCACTCCTCAATAAGCTCGTTGTGAACTGCTGCCGTTACAATCCAGGTTGAAGTTAAATGCGCCGCCAAGTTGTAGTGACAATTTTCACGCGTTTCCTGCGTTGGCGCTTGCCCCATGCCCCATAGCCGCGGCCGTGGTGCCAAACCAACCTTTTCTAGCTTCCCTGCGCATAGCAATGAGGTCTGCGGGGTTGGTGGCGGGGAGGGGCGGGGTGAAGCGGGGCGGCCTGTACTGGACAGAGAGGTACTGGACGAGGGAAGAGGAGCCTCCAGAGTAGACTCCAATCAGTGGGCATTGTGCGTACCAGCCAGCAGTGCCGGGTCCTTTGAAGAGCGTAAACCAGTTTTTGCCTCCAGTGCGATCATCTTTTTCCTTTCCCTCCTCCCCCTCTCAACCTTCGCTGCTCTCTCTCTCTCTCTCTCTCTCTCTCTCTCTCTCTCTCTCTCTCTCTCTCTCTCTCTCTCTCTCTCTCTCTCTCTCGTTCTAATTTTCTCACTTGCTGCTCTCTCACCCTCACGTCTGCACTGCTCGCTCACAGCACTCCTATTTATGAGCGTGAATTGTGGTTTGCGTTTTGTAATTGCAAGTGTTTAATGAATTCTCGCGATCGGGCAGATCGGGCCTTGCAGCAATCTGAAAACAGTTACGATACTTGCGACACGTTGCGGAGTTGGTCTTGACTGACCATGGCTGGAGTACAAATAGCTCTCGCTTTTTGAAAGATGGATTTAAAAGAAGAAAAGGGAATTTTTAATAGCTTGACAGGATCACCCTTTGGGCCTCTATATTAGTGAATGAATGAATGAATGATTGGATTGTGTGCTCAGCTAAAGTGTCTATAATGAAGACCTAAAAATATGGCACTATACTCTTATAAACGTTTTCCTCAAGTTTTCGTGCATAACTATGCTCAAGTCTGTTCTTCGTTCACAAAAATTTACTGAGTATTTCATTTTCGCGCTGGTCTGTATATAAATTTTATCGATTTTTATTCCATATAACAATAATTTTCGTAAAATGGCGCACCATAATGCCGAGAGCGCGCCTTTGAAATTTAATGACATTTTGCAGATTACTTTTAATGAAAGTGTTACGAAATTAAATGACACTCTGAAATTCATAACAATGTGATGGAATTTCATGATCATTTTCATTACTCTGTTCTGATATTTCATCTAATTTCTAAATTCATTAATTTTGAAGAAATTTTCATGACATAACGTAGTTTTGATTTCTGCTGCTAGATGGAGTTAGGGTAACCGAATGGAATTTATTGTGCACGGCTGACCAGAAACGGCAGCGAGATGACCTACACTGCCTATTTCCAATGCATTGGACGCAGAGGACGGTAAAATCCTCACGTGCGTCCTTTGTTTTTTGTATGTGTCAGACGTTGCACTTCTGTCCGAGCCTCTTGATCTGTACCAATCCTCCGCGGAGGACGGTGGTTCAATGTGATACCCACTTCTACATATTTCCGTGCTGCGTATCGCTCATTAGATGAGTATTTGCCGGAAGAAACTTCTGTGATAATTATGAGTCTTTGATTTAATGACACTTGTCATTAAATTTCATTACATAAAAAAAACGTTAACGCTAACGCTAACGTGGAAGCAGATGACTTAAACTTTTCGCTTTGAACTAGCGTTTTGCGCGGGGCGTAGAGCGCAGGGCGTAGAGCGCAGGGCGTAGAGTGCAGGGCGTAGAGCGCAGGGCGTAGAGCGCGGGGCGTAGAGCGCGGGGCGTTGAGCGCGGGGCGTTGAGCGCGGGGCGTTGAGCGCGGGGCGTTGAGCGCGGGGCGTTGAGCGCGGGGCGCTGAGCGCGGGGCGTAGAGCGCGGGGCGTAGAGCGCGGGGCGCTGAGCGCGGGGCGTTGAGCGCGGGGCGTTGAGCGCGGGGCGTTGAGCGCGGGGCGTTGAGCGCGGGGCGTTGAGCGCGGGGCGCTGAGCGCGGGGCGTAGAGCGCGGGGCGTAGAGCGCAGGGCGTAGAGCGCGGGGCGTAGAGCGCGGGGCGCTGAGCGCGGGGCGCTGAGCGCGGGGCGTTGAGCGCGGGGCGCGGCGTGGCGTGGCGTGGCGCGGCGTGGCGTGGCGTGGCGCGGCGTGGCTCGGTGTGACGCGACGAGGTGGACCAGGCGAGGCCGAGGCGCGCGAGGGGGCCCTAGCTTTATGGGTCGTAAACCAGCTATTGGAGCAGAGGGCTATAGGGCCACTAGGGCTGCGCATGCTGCGGCTGCAGACGGCAGCCGAGTACTGAAGCGTCCATTGTTTAAATCTACGAATTGCCGATAGCCTGAATATGTACAACGCTAGTCGGAACGGGGCGCGGACGGCGGGGCACGGAAAGGGCACGCTAAAGCCCGCTGCAGCCGCGCTCCTATATATACCTTTAGGAAACAACTTTAACTTTTCAACGCTTATCGCTGGACAACTTTCACTTTGACAACTTTAACGTTTTACTTTTGACGCTGATCACGCTAACTTTACAACGCTTTACGCTAACCACGCTAACTTTACTTCAGTACAAGCTGCTGATACTACGTATCATCTGCTAAAAATGAAAATTTCATTACACATTGACATGAAATTGTAATGAAAATTGCTTCATTACAATGTAATGAAAATGTAATGAAATTTTTTTTTCACAGTGAAGGTGCCCATCGTGTAGTAGTCTCCTCTTTGTTGTGAGGCGGGTACCTGCGGGTACCACTACCGGGAGCGAGGCCGGGTACTCGGTACCAGGGTCCCGCGCGCGGCAAAGAGAGAAAGACTCGTTCAGGGCTGAGATGGGGCGGCCGGCGGCGTGGCGGCGGCAGCGGAGGGCCTCGTTTGGTTCGTTTTAGTCCGGCGAGTCTTGTGCCCCTCCGCCTGCAGCTCCGACCGGACGCCTACCCCCCCCCCCCCCTCACTGCATCCGCCCAGCAGCGTCCTGCAGCGTCCTGCGGAGTCCTGCGGGGTCCTGCGGCAGCAGGCCACGGCCGCTGCATGTGCACCTCTCACTGGACCGCTTGGGATGCTGCGGGCAAGACGCGAACCCCAGGAAACATAGCTCCTCAATTTAACCACAAATGTAAAAGTACTACTCTTTACGGATAACTATGGTTTTCTCTACTTCCAACTCTAGTTTTCTACCCTTAAACTGTTCTTTTTCTACAATATGTCTGCTCCAGTTGGAACATACTAGTTTGAACTATGGTTTAACTGAGGATCCTTTCATCCGCGCGGGATATAATGCAGGCGTTCACAAAAAGAAATGAAACAACCAGTCCATCAAATAAATTTGACACATGAAAAAGTAGACTTGTTCTTTACCCGCGCGTCAGTATCAGTACTGCGTATGTTGAGCAGCAGGGCATTCGCACAGCTCGCTGTTGTGCGGGCAATCCAAGTAGTAACAAGATCCTTGGTCATGACCATGTCATTTTTACTGTATTACGATGCAGGTTGGACATGGTGCGCGCACTATGAGATACCCCTCCCCTTCCCTTCCCCTCCCGCTCCGGCCCGCATGACGCTCTGTGTTGTGGCGAGTGGTCCAGCACAGCATCCTCACTGCAACGGCAGCCAGCCGGGCAGGGCAGGGCAGGGCGGGGCGGGGCAGGGCAGGGCAGGGCAGGGCAGGGCAGGGCGGGGCGGGGCAGGGCAGGGCAGGGCAGGGCAGGGCAGGGCAGGGCAGGGCGGGGCAGGGCAGGGCAGGGCAGGGCAGGGCTGGGCTGGGCAGGGCAGGGCAGGGCAGGGCAGGGCAGGGCAGGGCGGGGCAGGGCAGGGCGGGGCAGGGCAGGGCGGGGCAGGGCAGGGCAGGGCAGGGCGGGGCAGGGCAGGGCGGGGCAGGGCAGGGCAGGGCAGGGCAGGGCAGGGCAGGGCTGGGCAGGGCAGGGCAGGGCAGGGCGGGGCAGGGCAGGGCAGGGCAGGGCAGGGCAGGGCAGGGCTGGTCCCGACCAGCGGGATGCACAACGGCCCCAGCGCGACCGCGACGGGCCCAGCCCAGCCCAGCCCGGCACCACAGGGTGTTCAGAGAGCGCAGCAGGTTGTAAACAAAGCTTATGGCCCCTCTCTCTCTCTCTCTCTCTCTCTCTCTCTCTCTCTCTCTCTCTCTCTCTCTCTCTCTCTCTCTCTCTCTCTCTCTCTCTCTCTCTCTCTCTCTCCTCTTGCCCTCTCTCTCTCCCTCTCTGCCTCTCTATACTTCCATCTCTCTCTCCCCTCCCTTCCTCTCCCTCCTAGCTCCTCTCCCTCTCTCGTATCACCTCTCCCACTCTCCCCTATCTCCTCTCCCTCTCACCCATCCCTCTTAATTCTCCCTCCCCCCCCCCTCTCTCTCTCCCTCTCCAAAGCGTCGTGTGTAGAGCCTGCTCTATGCTTCTCACCAACTCACGCGCACCCTCCCTATCCTCTCTACCCATGCATCCAGCTCAGCCCTCCCAATCATTCAATGTAGTAAGAGCATCATCAATAATTTTGTCTGATCGGAGTCGGACCGCCCCTAAAATTCCCCCTCTTTCTCTCGCTTGGTCTCTCTCTCTCTCTCTCTCTCTCTCTCTCTCTCTCTCTCTCTCTCTCTCTCTCTCTCTCTCTCTCTCTCTCTCTCTCTCTCTCTCTCTCTCTCTCTCTCTCTGCTATAGTATTCTATCTCGTTTGGCTGCACCGGCAGTGATTCCTCCTGCTGCCCTCCCCATAGCCCTTTGCTCCTCGGAGGTCCAGTGGCGTGCTCTCTCTCCTCCGACTGGCCGTCAGCGCATTCCAGCCAACCCTTCCTTCTCCCCCGTTCATCTCCGCCACGAAGGGCCCCACGCTACTTATATATACCTTTCGTTTGTTTTTATTCTGTGGAACGACTCGCTGCGCTACGCCGGGCTCTGCCGCGCGCCAGAGACCATCACCGAGTGCATCCAGCAGCTTGCTGCTCGGCCGGACGACACCCAAGTGTGCGAGGGCCGCACACTTGCTCGTGTGTTGGATTTCCATTTGCACACTTCCTTAAATAATAATTGATACTTTGTCGAATCAATTTTATTTTTAAAAAGAGGCAAGCTGTGGTTGTTTTTCTTACAATTGTGGAGCGGAGTTCTTGACAGAAACTACAGTAGATTTACCGGGAAACTTTTACGGGGCGGGCCGTGGGGACTGCGAGTTCCCTCAACGGGAAACACCAAGAAGGTTCAATGCTACATAAATACCGCCAAACTTGATTTAAATATGAAAGGCTACGTTTTGATGAATTTAGCCGTGAAATTACATAAACATTGATTTATCGAGCTGAGCAGGGGTTTCGTTAAAGAATTACGTTCTGTCAGGATGCAGTCGAGATGCGTTTATTTGTTCCACAAGTCGTCGGGGCTTTTTTGGGGACGTTTCTGTTATTAACCCCATCCGATGAAGGTGTTCGGAGACGGGACCGAGGGGTACCTCACCTTCTCCAATTAGTGTACACCCTGCGTTCCAATCATTATCCAGGCACACAATTTTTCGACAAAAAATCTATTTTAAGCACCTGAAAGTTGCAAAATACCGAAATGGTGCCAAGAATGTATTGCTTTCTTCAAAAATTTGTCAAATTTTCCTTCCATTCATGAAACAACCCTCCAATCAGTGTGTGTGTACGGGTGTAAGGGTGAGGTACCCCTGGGACGGGACCTCCCTCGCGACGCCGTGGGCCGCGCCCTGGACTGCGCCGGCGCCCTGGACCGCGCCGGCAGCCTGGGCGCCGACCTTGGCGCCGATGGAGAACGGTCCGAGGCCGAGGCCGGCGCCGAGCTCGCCGCCCAGCCCGGCCTGGGCCGCGCCCTGCACCGCGCCCGCCGCGCCCAGCAGCGCCTCGCCCAGCAGGGGAGCCGCCTGCGCGGCCTGCGCCAGCACGGCCACCATCACCACCAGCAGGAGGAGCTGCAGAGAGAACCGCAACAATGTAAACAACATCTGCAACAGTCAAAGAAGTGAAGAGATTTGCAGCGAGTGTAGAGTAAGAGAGCTTCAACAATGCTAGGAGTGAAATAATTTCAACAATTCTAGAAGTAGAAAAACTGCAACAATTCAAGAAGCTAAAAAATCTTCAACAAATTCAACGAGTCAAAACACAACAACAATTTAAGAAAAGTTTGTAAACATTTTCGTCCTTTCTTTCAAGTCGCGAGTTGTCTCGGGTGCCAGACAGGAGGAAACGCATCGACCCGGCGCGCGTGCAGTTTTCACTGGTAGAGCAAAGTTAGGATAAATCATCCTTCTTGGGGCACTATTTGCCAAAGGCATTAGTCTCTTTGATTCGTCGAAATTTTTTTGATGAAATATTTAATAGCCATAGTGCTGAGGCAGCAGGAGGAGCCGACAGGACAGAGGTGTGCTCACCGGAGTGAAGAACTTCATGGCTGCGGTGTGCTTGCTGAACTGATGCTGGGCGGCGGGCTGCCCGGAGTTATAAACACTGCTGGGCTACAGCAGGCTGATTCCGAAGATCGCTCTCGTAGCCCCGTCCTCGTCGCACCTATGGCGGTGCCCTATGCTGGGATGGCAGAGCCCCATGAGAGCGACAAGGACGGAGGAGCGAGAGCGATCTTCAGAGTCAGACGGCTGATATCCAGCTCGCGCGCGCGGGCCTCGAGCGCCTCGAGGGGCTACGGTCATCAGCTGGAGCTGACCGCTCGCCGCAGGCCTCGCCTTATCGTCTAGTTAAAAAAATAACGCCTATGTCTGCTCAGCCACGGGCTATTACTAGAGAGACTGTGGGGAAGAGAGGCGTTAACCTCACTGTCAAAAATAAATGTTGGAAAACAACACTGTCAGTCAGTGAAGTGACAACCATGCTGTTGACAGACACACAGGGATGGTCTTCGAGAACAACAGAAGTTGTCGAGGAACAGGCATGTTTGTGTTAAACTAAAAACAGGTAATTAATTGTTCCTGTACAACTTGTGTGCTGTTCATGTACATACTTGTGCTGTTTCTGTACAGCTTTTTTTTTCCTGTTCCTCTGCAACTTTCACTGTTCCGGACAATTTGTGTTGTTACTTGACGACAAACGTTGTTCATTGCATGTTTATGTTGTAGTACAACAACACAAGTCATTTAAAAGACTTAACAGCGAATTTGCTGTTAATTTACAGTAATATTTTTTGATGCTATGAGGATGGAAGGTACATACGAGCGGGTACGAGAGCAGTCTTCAGTCGGCTATATAAGGCTGGAGCCAGACGCTGACGACGCCTGGGGGTGGAGGATGTAGACTTTGGGACGGATTGTTCGCGCGGGTCGCGCATCTTACAGGAAACTGCCCCGACCCGTCAGAGCCGTGCGCGTCGATAAAAACCTGTCTGAGGAGGAAGCTGAGGATATCGAGAGACTTTTACGAGGAATAAACCCGTACCGAAGCGCGGGGCGGGGCGGGGCGGGGCGGGGCGGGGCGGGGCGGGGCGAGAGAGGCCCCTGCTGGCGGCGTGGGGTTCGATTGTGTGATGCTGCTACCAAAAAAATAAATTAAATAAAAGGCAGTGGCAGTGAGAGGCTGTAGTGCCCGTGAGAACCCTCTCGGTGTCCTCGGTGGACGCGGCGGCCGTGGCGCAGCCCTGCACTGGCGTATCGCACCTGCCAAAGAGATATGGAATTTACTCGCTTAAAATCACCCGCGACGTATTTTTTTTTTATTTTTTTTTTTTTTTTTTTTTTTTTGTGTATTCACTGGTAAACCAGGTGTGCAACTGTTCAACACTTGCAAGTGTGCAACTCGATGTTTATCACGTGAAAGTGTTCAACTAAATAGCCGTGTGATTGCAACTGCTGCTCAACTCCACAGCTATGCACTTGTTTGTGTTCGACACGGCAGTCGTGCTGCGCCGGACAACACTTTCCTCGTTGAACACTTCCAAGTGTATTACTGTCGAGTTACGATCGTAAAATTAACATGTTAAACACTTTCAAGTCCTCAACTCAGGGTTGAACACTTGCGTACATGTAAAACTCGGAGTTGCGCGCTTACAAGTATTCAGCAGTTGCACACTTGGTTTCTCAGTGTTGTGGATTGTGTCACGACAAAGTCCCGAGTGTTCATCGCTTTAGCGCCGGGCCGGGCCGCGGGGCACGCACAGGGGAGCAGTGATGATGGTGGTTAAGTGCATTAATTGCCACTTTTGTTTCTGTGTATGACGCCGCCCCACCGCCCGGCCCCGGCCCTGTGGCCCCACGCCCTCGCCTCCAAGTTGCTTCTCTTTTGAATAGAAGCAACACAACCCCCTCCTGTGGCCCTCGACGTGAAGAAGACCTTGGAGCAGAGGAATCTCAGTATGTGTGTGTGTGTGTGTGTGTGTGAGTCGGCCCTGGAGGCTCCCCGAGGTTCGTCGGGAATGGACGGGAGACCGGAGGGGACGACCACGCAGGGATGCCCTTCCCCCATCATACAGCTTTATCGTAGGGGCCCTGCCCTGCCCGGGGCCCTCTCCCTAGGGACCGACCGTCCGAGCTCTAACGCGGTGTGGGACCTGTCCGTTCCATGGCGGGCCTGGGCAGCAGCGTAGTGATTACAGACGCGCTCGGGGGCTCACAGTGTCCTGCGGGGCAGCCCCAGAGCATAGGGAGGGGTGCAGGCCGGCCTGCATGTGCCCGGCGTAACGCCCTGACGTATTATCCACTTTACACACACACACACACACACACACACACACACACACATGCCAAACACAGGCGCACGCATGCGTTCTTGATAGGCGGTCCTTCGATATGACTCACATCACGTCGGACCGCGGTGAGACTGAATCCATTTTTATTGCCGACCTGTTTTTTATTATTCGTTTAGATTTTTCGGATGTTCAGGTGTGTGCGTGTGGAGGGGGCCGGGGGGTGAGGGGTTGTAGGGGGGGGGGTGCTCTATGGGGGAGTGTTGGCGGCTCTGGTCGTAAAAGCCGGCCCAGGAGGGCAGGCCAGCCGACAGGTTCAGAAGATAGCTCTCATCCCTCCGTCCTTGTTGCACCTGCAGCGGTGCCCTATGCTAGCCATGGTATAGTGCTCCATGAGTGCGACGAGGACAGAGGTATGAAAGCGATCTTCGGAATCGTTCGGCTGCCTGTTGGGCGCAGACCTGTTGGTCTGGCCTCAGTCCTAGAGACGCGGTACACAATCGTCCTGGAGCAGGACAGCTCGACCTCCTCGAGGCGGCTCAAAGTCACAGTCGTATCAGCTCGACAGGACAGGACAGCGGAGCAGGACCGCCCTGCCGCCCCGCCCCGCTCCGCCCCAAGCCTTTCTAAAGCCGTGAGCCTTTTTAGTATTCTCCCGTAAGTCTGGAGGGGCGGGGTGGGGCGGGGCGGGGCGGGGTGGGGCCCCATGACAGGAAGAGGGGGGTGCTCCTCCTCATGGCGATGGACTGCACGATAATGGGAGACAATGACTCCCAAACCGTCGACTTGAGCGCACAAATAGACGCCGTAAAGGGCCCCGCCCCGCCCCGCCCCGCCCCGCCCCGCCCCGCCCTGCCCTTTACCCGATTTTATACTTCCTCTCAGCGGGGGCGGGGCGCGGATGATGCCGAGAATTTCGCTAGCGTTCCAGCAAAGACGCCTGCTTGTGTCTGGGCTGCTGGTCCACAACAACCTGGCTATACTTTTGTTATCGCAGAGTGCGCCTGGGCGGGGCGGGGCGGGGCGGGGCGAGGCGGGGTGGCCCCGGAACGCGGGAAGTCGTATAACCCGTAGGAGCGACAGGTAAATATTTTCCTAGATATTCCCGCTGTTTGTCGCCGTTTACCTTTTAAATTCTCGTTCCTGCTGTGCTGCCGGTCCTGCGGCCTCCTGCCTTGCTTCCCAATCACGATGGAAACCCACTCTGAAAATGTTGATCACCTTCTTTCCTTAAATATATTTTATGTCGTTGTGGGCAGTTGTCAAAAATTTGAGGAAACATTTTGAAACAAATAAGGGACAAATCTTGGCGCGTTCGTCTTCTATATTGGGGTTGTTAATTTCCGCTTTTGCCATTATTGAAAAGGTAAAAGTGTTATAATTTGACCCAGGAATTTCACACACTGTGGCATAACATGTACGAAATTAAATTGTTGAAGCAGTTAAGTTTGCCTGTTGCCCTGCCGTCAGAAGAGGGAGACTTTTATCCCGGCCGCTCATCTCAAAACTGGTCCACGAGAAGGGGAGATTGGGAGCAGGTGCTTGTGAGCGTGCGTACCGCCTCTCCTCTCAGATTCTCTGCCCCACGCTACCTCGGTCTAATTCGCACGCGCAGTTTGAGAAGGCGGCCGAGCTGGAGTTCAACAACCCGCCAGGAGTGCGCGCCGGCAGGGGCCTAAGTGCAGGGCCCAACTGGCTGGGGGCGGCCGGTGTTCTTTGCTGTGGTGAAAGCTCTGCACTGGAAACCCAAGTGTGCGAATGTCGCACACTTGTAGGTGTGCGAGGATTCATTCGTACATTTGGCCACTTAAACGTGTGAATTTTTCTAGGATATTCACACGTTTGAGTGCGGGCCAAGTGTACGAATGAACACTCGCACACCTACAAGTGTGCGACATTCGCACACTTGGATTTCCAGAGTATAGGTGTATATGCACTGCAAATGCAAGAGTGAGTTGTCTCATCAAAAAGGGGGGAGATTTTTCCTTTTGCCCCATTTTAGTGAGAGTTTAGGAACCTCGCTCTTATTGAGAAAGAATTCACAACATCACTCAAATGAAGTGAGATAAAGGATAAAAATCTTCACTCAAAAAGGGTGACGTTTCCCAATCCTCGCTCAAATGGGACGAGATTTTTGAGACTATTGCTCTAATTGAGCGAGAAAACCAAACCTCGCTCTCAAAGAGAGAGAGAAAATGTATCGCTCTCCTGAGGGTGAGAACCCTCGCTCTGGTATTTACAGTGTACCTTTTCTTCCTTTCGTGTTTTTTTGTTTTTGTTTTTATTTTGTTCAAAGTACGTTAGTTTTGTTCCCAATTTTCTTGTATGTTTCTTTTTCTTTAATTAGAATTTTTTTTACACCAGATTTGTCTTGTGCATTGTTCTCATTTAGCCATTTTTTTTGCCCCTGACGAACGAGGTGTGTTAAATGGAGAGCGCGAAAGTTTTAGGAGTTATATCCTCCCCAGCCTCCTCCAATAATCCCTAACTGCCAATTCGACACACTGGCACACTGTGAAAATTTGTTGTGTAAAAAAAGAATATATTTTTTCTTTTCTTCTTTCTTTTTCTGCAGATTGATAAACAATTTAATAGAATAACATACAGTCTCCAAAACAAAACAACTGATAAATCTTGTCAAGTTCCAGAATTCTCTTGTAAGTGCACAGGGATGAAAAGTTAATTCACAGTCGTTATCTAACAAAATTATTCACTGGTAGTTTCCTGTTAATCCACGAAATGAATTTACCACAGTGCAACTCAGTTTATTTTTCTTTTGTGCCTCTTTCTTGCTAAAGGCCGCACATTTTCAATTCGCGCGTCTTGTCGGTTTGGCAGGAGCAGCAGCAGGTGTCCAAAGTGAGGGGCGCGCCGTGGCAGGTGGGCCAAACTGAGCTGGACCAAATCAGGCCGGCGGTATGCTTGAACAAACCCCTCGTGTGTGTGTGTGTGTGAGAGAGAGAGAGCGCGAGGCAGCTGCCCTTCTCGCAGCAGCAGGTCCAGCAGTGTGACCAGCAGGTGAGCGGCCCCGCCGGCCCCGCCGGCCCCGCCCCGCACCGGATGTGTGCAGATGTGCCCCTCGGAGCCCAACGGCCAATCTGGAGGAGAGGAAGCCATTGTGTGGGCTGGGCAGCGCCGACAGCGCCCGGGGGTCTAGCGGGACGCGACGGGCTTTTTGGAAGGGTACCAGGTGGTTGGGAAAATTTTATTTTTTATTTTTTGAATTTTTTTTATGGATAGTGAAGTTACTGGTAAAAATGCAATGTACACTATTTTGGCCGCTTTTCTTTATCCGACGCTTTTTGACATCGTGTTTTTCGTTGCGAGCTGCTACTGGATAAAAACCTTGCCCATTCAAAAAAGTTTCTCCTAGTGGCGCGTGCTGGTATTAGTTCATCCAAGGGTGGGGGGTTCTCAAATTTTACGATCCAATGAATTTAAACTATCTAATGAACAAAAAGAAAAAAAAAAGAAAAAAACAAACTTTCTCCACTTTTTAAGAAATAATACACTGGAAAAACTAATGTGACATGTGTCACGTCAATTGATGCGACCAGTTTGGGTCACGCCATGTGATGTGACATGAGTTTTGGTCACATCACGTGATGCGACATGAGTTTTGGTCACACTTGTGATGCGACCACGTAACAGGCATAACATATAGGGTGTCACACCACAAACGCGACCAAAATCTCGGTCACATCACCAAACGTTACCAAAAGCTCGGTCACACGACAAAACGTTACCGACAGCTCGGTCACACCAGCACATGTGACATGTGTCACATTAGTTTTTCCAGTGTAACAGTTATTTATGAAAATTTTACATCGGTATCGGTCCGTCGATTCTCGTCACCGGTATGAATATGCACTTTTCTCAACGTTATTGCTGTCTGAAGTTATTCTAGACTCTAAATGAAAAAGGACAAATTTGTCCCCAGAAAATGTTGCGTTTTTGTACACATCATTTTCTTGGGACAAATTGTCGCACTAAATTGAGATAATTTGCATCTGAAATATTAAAAATTGTCCCAAATTATTACCCAAATTTGTCAAAAGGAATGGGTGATGGGTGTGCACAAAAACGCAACATTTCCTGGGACAAAATTGTCCCTTTCCATTTAGTGTGTACATGATCGCGTCTGGGAAACGAGGATTGCCGTTTTGCGGCTCTGTTTGTCCGCATTATAATTTGTGATGATGATGATGGGCTTTTGGTCAGCGCCCCGTTATCTTTCTGTGCCCTCTCTCCAACCCCCCCCCCTCCCCCTTTCCTCCCCCCCCTCTCTCTCTCTCTCTCTCTCTCTCTCTCTCTCTCTCTCTCTCTCTCCCGCGCTGCATGGCCCGTGGTCCTCGCCCCTCCGCGCGCAGCGCGCTCGCCCGGGGTTCTGGAGAACTCGCTGGAGCTGGAGCTCGGCTGGAGGGAGAGCAGAGGCGCCCCGGTCCGGCCTGTGTGACTTGACTTTGACTGGAGAGGACCAGGCCACAAATCACCATTCCAAGGGGGTACATGTAGCTCGCCTGTCGGTGTGTTAGTTTCTACGTTAGCACATATTCTTGTGCCTTCAAATGTGTTCAAGACCTTTGGAAATTCCCCTTTTAGACGCGTTCAACTGCACGCGCATAAAAATACACCCGACTGACTTGGTCGTGACCTCGGGGGGCTTCCTTGGCTGAACTGTAACTCGAAGGGAAATTCACCAGATGTTGACGCCGGCGTCGCGCTGCGTCTGGCCGCGGCCAGGGCGGCGTCACACGTGGAGCGGCCTCGGCGTCACCGTGGCAACAGCGCGCGCGGCCCGCGCGGCCGGGTGACAGAGACAGGCTTTCTCTCTCTCTCTCTCTCTCTCTCTCTCTCTCTCTCTCTCTCTCTCTCTCTCTCTCTCTCTCTCTCTCTCTCTCTCTCTCTCTCTCTCTCTCTCTGCCTCTCTCGGCCGCTCTCCTTCCCCTTCTCTCTCTCTCCACCTCTCCCCTCTCTCTCTCTCTCTCCCTCCCTCTCGCCCTCCCTCTCTCTCGCCCTCCCTCTCTCTTTCAGACTGCCGTACAGTGCTGCTGAAGGGTTGGTGCCAGGAGGGAGCAGGTCCCACACACGCCTGGCGCGAGGCCCACCACACCCACGCGCTCACACACACACACACACACACACACACACACACACACACGCACACACACACAAGAGGGCTGTGTCAACAAAGCCCCCCGCACGCACGCGGGCCCTGGAGCGGATACCCCACCCCCCCCTTTCCCCTTCTCTCCATTCAGACCCTAACAATGCACTGGCCAGCCCAGCCTCTCAGGTCCAACTCATCCCGCTCCAGCCCAGGCTTCACTACTGTCTTTAGCATTCAGCATCATCATTATTATTATTACTCTTTTTTTTCCGACTCTACTTTATCATTATTCCTCAAATTGACGAGGCGTGGGACTCGTTGTTTAATAAATTCAAATCGTGACCCTCGGATTTGAGGGAGAATCCTACGTGACGGCCTGGAGTCTCTCTCTCTCTCTCTCTCTCTCTCTCTCTCTCTCTCTCTCTCTCTCTCTCTCTCTCTCTCTCTCTCTCTCTCTCTCTCTCTCTCTCTCGCTCTCGCTGAGTATCTGAGGAAGGTTTCGATTAGTCGGTTATCAGGACCTTATCAGTTCTTGTCGCACAGTCGGCCGGTGAGCAGACAGACACACCTGATGTGAGAAGGCCAGGTATACTTATAGGACCCAGCCCCACCCGGGGCCTGCCGACTGATTCAGAAGATCGCTCTCATCACTCCGTCCTTGTTGCACCCACAGCGGTGCCCTACGCTGGCCATGGTCGTGCGCCATGAGTGCGACAAGGACAGGGGTATGAAAGCGATCTTCCTTCGGAATCGCTCGGCTGTGGGCCACCTCAGCGCGGAGCACGCAAGCAGAGAATCGAGAAGGAGCGAGGCGTTAACGCGTTTGATAATTACCATTACATTTTATTGAAATATATGAAGGCGTCGGTTTTATGTGTAAAGCCGTGAAATTTTAATGGGAATTATGTATCGAGCCGGGAAATTGAAGAAAGTTGACTTGTGGCGGTGCGGGGGGGCTGAGGAGGGGATTCGTAAAAGAATTGATGCAGTCAAACTGCGTTTATTTGTTTCACAGGTCGGAGGTTTCTTGAAGACGTTTCTGCCGTTAACCGTAACCGATGAATTTGTCCGGAGACGCGACCTCCCTCGCAACCCTGTGGGCAGCGACCTGAACTACTGCGCCGTCGCCCTGGACCGCGCCGGCATCCTGGGCGCCGACCTCGGCGCCGGTGAAGAGGCCGAGGCCGAGGCTGGCAGACACCGCGGCGCCCAGCTCGCGAGTAAAAATATGGACAGGTCAAATGCAGGGTAGGTCAACTGACCCGCTCCGTATCAAAAGGTGTGTTGCCGCCGGTTGCACCGGTTGCGCAGGCGTACGCCGTTGCCGTGCGCTGTCTCTAGTGTCGCTGGCGCTGTCACTGAGGTCGTGCTTGTGCTGGCAGGTGGTCACGGTGGCGGCGGATGCCGTGGTGGCTCAGGCGGCGCCCCTGCGCGCCCCGCACCCAGCTGCTGAACCTCATCAACCAGGGCGCGGTCCTGGTGGCCGGCGCGGGACAGCTCGCGAACCTGGTGGGTGGCTCCCTGGGGCAGCCGGGGCTCTTCAAAGGCGGCGCCTAGGGTATCGCCCAGGACATCGCCCAGGACCACTGCAAACCCTGGAATCCAATTTCTCACCCAAAATGGGAAAGAACACTTTTCCATGCTAAATTGGAGTGAGAATTTTTAACCTCACTCTTTTCGAGCGAGATATTTTTGAGCCTAGCTCTATTTGAGTAAGGATTTTTTAACCTCACTTAATTTGAGCACGAATTCTCACGTTATTTGGGCGAGGTCTCAAAATTCTTTCTCATAAAGGGCGAGGAAAAAAATTCTTACTCTCCAGAGAGTAATAAAATTGCCCTCAAATTCTCACTCGTTTGGGGCGAGAAATTATGACTCGTAGATTTTCAGTGAGATCGCCCAGGACATCGCCCAGGACATCGCCCAGGGCCAAGAGCTCATGCAGACAGGTTACTACACCGCCCCCGGAGCACCCCAAACGATGTCCCCGTTCCCAAGCTCCGTCGACGGCATCCCTGGAACCTACACCGCCGCCCCCAGCTCAACGAACAGTCTCCCCGCCGCTAGCTCCGTAGCTCCGTAAGTACCGCAGTACTGTACCGCGTAAGAATATGTGCGCGTAGATGAAGGACAGATCTACAATCTGTAGAAGAGATTTTTTCGATCTTTGGCCTGAGTCAAAAGTTCTTGTAGACTGAAAATGAGGTTTTACAAAGTGCAAAACGGCTTCAACAAAAAATTCAAAATCCCTTTCTGCGGTGACTGCGAGGGGGCCTCCACTCCGGCAATCTGGTGTTACACCTTGCAGCAATCCGATGGCAATCTTCAGAAATCCGGCAATCTGCGGTAGTTGACGGCAATCTAGGAAAATCCGCGCAATCTAAGGCAATCCGACACCATCTCAGGCAATCCGACGCAATCTCAGGCAATCCGACGAAATCTCAGGCAATCTGACGCAATCTCAGGCAATCCGACGCAATCTCACGAAATCCGGTGTAAATTCTGGCAGTCCAGAAATATTTACCCGCAATCCGTTGGCAATCACAAGCAACCTTCACTCCACAACGTTCGGGTGGCATCATAATTTCAATCCGAGGGGCCCACAACTCTGGAATTCAGGTATACAGGGCCACCGAAATCTTTGGAAATCATACTGAAATCTCATTGAAATCAGTGAAATCTTTGAAATTAGTTGAATTCTCTTGAATTCACGCGAATTCCGTTGAAATCACTTGAAATCTGTTGAAATCACTTTGAATTCACACGAAATCACATTTAAAAAGCGTCTCGGGCAACTCACTCAAATCGGTGTGGGGAGAGGAGGGGGGCGATGTGCACTAACAGCTGTTCGGCGAATTCGAGATATTTTAAGATTTTTAGATACTTTCATAACAGATTGAGATTCCTATTTATTCTTAAAGCTTACTGCCATTTCAATGAAAGTACTCAATGTATAAACATTTCAACAATTTCTTTTTGTTTAAATTTTTGCCATTGGAGGTATAAATAATAGTCCTACGCAAATCCACTTCCACAAATCTGATTTATGAGGGAATATTCATTTATTAACTGGAGCAATAAAACATAGTAAAAGTGCTAGACGACTAAGATTCTTTAAAATACCTCCTTGTTACGGCACAGTTGAAGTGAAATTCTCAAAATCGTGCAAAAAATACGGGGATTCCCCAGAAAATACACGCACAGCTGATCCAAATTATTCTCTCAATTACATGATTAAATAGGATTTTTACTACATTATTGTGAGTTATTTCGATTTATTCCAAATTGTTGGAAATTAACTTGCAACTGCGCAAAATAATCACAATTATTTCAATTAATTTTTTTAAAAATTCAGAAGCAAATTTTGCTCTGCAATTGAAAGGGTGGCGTGAAAACATGGAAAATTTTTGCGGCAGTAACACTGTAAAAAATTTCTATGGTAGATTTCCTATAAATGTATCTGACGCTTTTCACATATACATGTATAGGAATTTTCCTATACACGCGTGTCGTAATTTTACCATACACGATAGTATTCTTACCATACATGTATAGGAAATTTCCTATACACGTGTGTAGGGTATATACGATATATGTGTAGTGGTCCCACCATAAATGTATAGGAATTTTCCTATACATTTGCATCCATTTCAAAACAGAAAATAGTGATTTCTTCCTTTCCTGTACTGCTCTCAACTTCCTTTCATTTCACATTGCTTGTCAAAGTTAATTGTTACATGTGATTATGCATTGAACTTACGAAGAATTACCTTACCTGATGAAGAGTTGAACCCGGACTTCTTTGCTGCGAACCCGTCACGCTGACCACTGGACCACTGGGACGAGTTGGGAGACGCGCCACAGCGTGTCCAGGTCATCCCGAGGTCGCGCGCCCCTCCCGCCGGACCAGCCCCGGATCGGGGATGGTCCGGTGAGGAGGAGTGAGCGGCCCGGGAGGCGTGGCCAACTGTTTACAGTTCGTGGAATTTTCGACCAGATGTTTTGATGCTTTCGTGAACTTTCTACCACTGGCATGCGATATTGCTTCACTCTGAATATCTAAGAATAATATTTGGAACTGGCTTCGGACTGCTCATAACTACATCAGATACAATGTATAACCAAATGAAACACAATTTGGTACTGATTATACCAAATGTGTTTAATTAGATATGAACACAGAAGTCCGGTGATCTTTAATACCATAGTCCTCGGACATTGAGAGTGTCCTCCCTGAATGTACGACCGAGCAGTGAATTGTAAGCGCAATCAAATTTAATGCGGCGACCCATTTCTTTAAAGAACTAACAGTGTATAGCAAAATTTCCATATCGTCAAGTGATTTTCCTATACATGCATAGCAGCGTGTGCCCTCCACACATGTATGGCAAATTTCCTTGACATTTATAGTGGTTTTCCTATGTAGTTTGGGGATTTTCCCATACACGCTTCGAGGTATGGTAGATTTCCTATACATTTATGAGATTTTTCAGGTACCATACCATGTATAGGAAATATCCCATACAAGCGTATAGTCAAAATCCCAACATTTTTTACAGTGAAACCTCCCGAAGGAGGTTGCGGTTCCCGCCAGGCACAGGGCTTTTACCCCCTGTGGCAGCCAACTGCTTCGGTGTTCCATGGGAACCGGCGCTTTGCTGACTGCGATCCTATCGCGCAATTCGACAGATTTGATCCCCGTACCACCATTGGCCTACCCCTAGAGGTACGAGCGGTGTCAAGAGCGTTAGACTTCCTGAACCCAGTTTCAGAGGCCTTACCTCAGAGGGGTACGCGGGATTCGAACCCACAACCCCGAGTGCCGACACGTAGCCAGAACAGGAAGCGACCCAACGCCCAGAGCCACCGAGCCAACGGCGGTGAGACGAGTTTAACTTCTATTTGACCTGCCATCCAGCTGCGGCCAAAGGGAATGTCAAGCGCGAAAAACACTTTCCCGAGTGGGAGTCGAACTTCGGACCACTCAGTTCGGTGTTGCGCGCTCTACCAACTGAGCCACGACGCCACGATGACTGCGACGGGTTCGAGCTGTATTTGATGCGTATCCTGCAGCCTCCAGCCAGGAGGACTTGGCAAATACAACTCGAACCTGTCGGACTGTACAGTCATCGCGGCGTCGTGGCTCAGTTGGTAGAGCGCGCAACACCGAACAGAGTGGTCCGAAGTTCTACTCCCACTCGGGAAAGTGTTTTTCGCGCTTGACATTCCCTTTGGCCGCAGCTGGATGGCAGGTCAAATAGAAGTTAAACACGTCTCACCGCCGTTGGCTCGGTGGCTCTGGGCGTTGGGTCGCTTCCTGTTCTGGCTACGTGTCGGCACTCGGGGTTGTGGGTTCGAATCCCGCGTACCCCTCTGAGGTAAGGCCTCTGAAACTGGGTTCAGGAAGTCTAACGCTCTTGACACCGCTCGTACCTCTAGGGGTAGGCCAATGGTGGTACGGGGATCAAATCTGTCGAATTGCGCGATAGGATCGCAGTCAGCAAAGCGCCGGTTCCCATGGAACACCGAAGCAGTTGGCTGCCACAGGGGGTAAAAGCCCTGTGCCTGGCGGGAACCGCAACCTCCTTCGGGAGGTTTACTGCCGCAAAAATTTTCCATGTTTTCACGCCACCCTTTCAATTGCAGAGCAAAATTTGCTTCTGAATTTTTAAAAAAATTAATTGAAATAATTGTGATTATTTTGCGCAGTTGCAAGTTAATTTCCAATAATTTGGAATAAATCGAAATAACTCACAATAATGTAGTAAAAATCCTATTTAATCATGTAATTGAGAGAATAATTTGGATCAGCTGTGCGTGTATTTTCTGAGGTCGTCCCAAAAATACTTGAATTCGTTAGGAATCTCACGAAATTAATGGAAATCATATGAATTCGGTAGACATTTAACTGAAATCAATGGAAATCATAAATCAATGGAAATCACTCGAAATCATGTGAAATTTCGCGAAATCAGTGAATTCACTTGAAATCTTTGAAATCCGTTGAAATCACCTGAAATCATGTGAAATCTTTGAAATCCGGAAATCAGGTGTACAAAATTTTTCGGAGTTGTGGGCCCCTCGTTTCAATCATAATTTTTAGTCACGTTACGGTAGGATCTCGCAACTCCACCATCCACAAATACACGCAGGGTGGCCTAACCACAGTCAGGCGTGGTTTTAAGTCGAGCTCACGGGAGGGGCGGATCGGTTGACCAGAGTTGCCTATATAAAGGGGTTTTGTACCTCAAATTGCCTACTTACAGGCGGATTTTGGGGCTGACCGGGGCTGATCGCCCCTTCGCCCCCCCCCCATAAAACCGCGCCTGAACCACAGGCGCTATTCACGCGGCTCATCAAGATGAGCCCGTGGGGCTGAGCTCGCCCGCCCACAGTGGTCTGAGATCGCCCAAAAACGGGAAAAAACCCTCAAAATTCAAATTTTTTTTCGACGCAAGCGTTATACAGGTGGATAGGCAAGGGTCTAGGGTATTTAGAATCGCCTCAGGATTGACCTTGGCGCTGCCGGGGTGCTCCTGGGTGGAGCGCAGAAGTCACGAAGTTTACGACGTTGAGCGGCGCGAATGCAGCCTCTCATTGCATTGCTATTATTCAAGTGATGTAGCGACGTGTTGCATTCCGTAAAAATATAGCTAGATACTACACATATAAAAGAAGACCCAGCGATTTTTTGCCGAATTTTGTCAGTTTTATTTCATAGTTTAAAAAAAAAGTACCGAAAACTGCTCAAATTTGCACGGAACGCCAACTTTGATTTGGGTTTAAAAAAAATCCCTGCATTACCCTCCTGAGATTTTTGGCTCAGAAGCATGTCCTACTATAGTACAAACTAAGCCTTAAGAGGGAAAGTGCACCATTTTTGCGGAAACAGAGGTACAAGCTTCTAAAAGTGGCAAAATCGTTAAAACGCACTTTGTCAGGCAAACTTTCTGTTCGCCTTACTTGCTCACTTTTTGATTGCACAAGAATTTCAAGCCCGGCGGCGGGCACATCAACTCGCCCTCAATGCTTGACTTGCTTATGCTAAAAAAAATTATATTGTCACTGCGAAAAAAATCCGCCATCTCCAGCAATTTTTAAAAATTGTAGTAAATCCACTGCAATATTGAAAAACCCTTTAAAAATCAAAGAAAATCTTGGCAATCTTTAAAAAAATTTACGGCAATCTTTAAAAATCAACGGCAATCTTTAAAAATCAACGGCAATCTTTAAAAATCAGCGACAATCTCTAAAACTCTTAGCAGTCCCGAAAAATCCGAGCAATCCCGAAAAATCCGAGCAATCCCAAAAAATCCGAGCAATCCTGGAAATCTGGCAATCTTGGCAATCCGGTGTTGGCCCAAAAGAGGAGTGGAGGCCCCCTCGGGTGACTGTACGGTCTGGACCCACCGTGTGCTAAGAAAAGCACTGTGAAAAATATCCTCGTTAATTTACGACATTTTTTGTAATTTTGATATACAAAATATGTCGTAAATTTGCGACTGCCCATTCCTGCTTGTCGGTCAATTCCAAGTCGATAGGGAGTGCTTGTAAATTTACAATTTCAAATTGTAATTTTACGACTTTTATCATGAAAAATTTTCCCGTAACCCTTACGAGTATTTTTCACAGTGAGTTGTTCTGGACTCTAGCTACACCGCTGTCCCAAAACTCTACCGCCGACCCCCAGGGGCGGTTTTAGGTCCGACTGACGGAGGGGGCGAAGCACTTCGGGTTGCCCACATACAGGGGTTTTGTCGCATAATTTGCCTACTTTCGAGGCGGCTGTCCACAGACCGACCGATTACCCTCAGTACCCCCCCCCCCCCTTCCCCCCTAAAACCGCCTCTGCCGTCCCCGACAACGTCAACACCGTCTCCCCCGTAGCATACCCGCACGCGAACCAACCAACTTTCCTTTTTGCCTTCGTTATTTCGGAGGATGAGAAATAGATTTCCATCTAAAATCGCTCGAGCGTCCTCGTGTTAGCTTGACTATACCATGTTATTTACGTAACCGCAAAAGCGCCCGAATTGTCCTCTTCTGTTTGGTGTTTAATTTTATAGAAATAGCCTTGGCTTTGCACCTTCTCTTAAAAATGTAATGGATGTAAAAACCTCCCAAGTATATTTTTTTAAAACGTTCTCGATCAGTAGGTATACACACACTATGTCGGCCACACACGTTAGTCTGCGCGACAGTCAAGTGCACATGGTGTGTGTGTGTGTGCGTGTGTGCGTGTGTGTGCGTGTGTGTGTGTGTGCGTGCGTGCGTGTGTGTGTGTGTGCGCGCGCGCGCGTGTATGTGTGGGTGTGTGTGTGTGCGTGCGTGCGATGGGCGGAGGCCCACGGTGTTGACAAACGCGGCCCGCGTTAGCTGCATCTAAGTGACAAGCTATCCGTCTGCTGGCAATAAGCGGCCCCATACAGGATACAGGACTCTACCTGGCGCCGCCGGGCCCGGGCCGCCGCACCGCCTGAGTCTGGGCCTTGCGGGGCCTGCCGACTGATTCAGAAGATCGCTCTCGCGCCCCCGTCCTTGTCGCACCTATGGCGGTGCCCCACGTTGGGGGTGGCGGGGCCTCATGAGTGCGACAAGGATGGAGGCGCGAGAGCGATCTTCGGAATCAGACGGCAGCCGGCCTGCTCCTGCTGCTCGGGGTGCGGAGGTGAGGTGCCTGCAGCCGGCACAAAGGCCGTGGCCAGCACTTTGCGCCTCCAGGGCCGTGGAACAAACGTGACGACCGCCTCGGTGACGGACCGGTGACGGACGGACAAACGCGCCGAGACTCTCCTATCGGGCTGGGCATTCACACTCCATACCGTGTACACCCCGGCCCGGCCCGGCCGACACCATGTCTGAGGGATGGTTCAGTTATCTGCGCGGGGCGAGGGCGAGACAGCGCGCGTCCAGGAAGATGGGGTCCCTCTCCGCAACCTGCATTACGTGCCGCACTCTGCGAACTCAAGTGTGAGACAGTATCACACTCATTACTGCAGTACCACTGTGCCTCACACTTCCAAAAACGATTTCCTGTCGTTGAATAGCAATCGCGCTTTGGAGAACAGCATCAGCTTTGGTTTAAAATCCCGGTTCAAACGAGCTTCCATGTGATAGGGTTCTGATCGCAAACAACAACGAGCATATAAATTTTCGAAACCATTAATATTCGATTATTTGATGTTATTGTTGTTCCGAACCCCATCACATGGTAAGCTCCTTCCAACCGAAATTTGAAACCAAAGCTGATGCTGTTCTCCAAAACGTGATTGCTATTCAACGTCAGAAAATAGTTATTGGAAGTGTGAGACACAGTGGTACTGCGGTAATAAGTGTGATACTGTCTCACACTTGAGTTTGCAGAGCAACGGGCTGGGCGCCAGCAGGCTCCACCAGTAGTACCCGACGATGACGGCCTTTCGAAAGCTTTCGGCCGCAATTAAATGTGCGCGGAAAATGCGCATTCTCACCTCTCGGAGGTGTTCGGTCGGGCGGGGCGGGGCGGGGCGGGGCGGGGCGGGGCCGGGCGGGGCGGGGCCGGGCGGGGCGGGGCCGGGCGGGGCGGGGCCGGGCGGAGCGCGGCCTGGCAGATATATCGAACTATGCATCGCGCGGACGCCGGCGGAAGTCTGTAGAAAAGTGGTTCGTGGAATCCGCAGAAGCAGCACCAGCAGGGCATGATAAGCAGTTTGCGCTGCGAACCGCGTGACTTCCATCGACCCACCCCGCACCCCACCCCGTCCCGCCCGGACCGGGCACGCCCCGCACAATGCAATACGCCCCACAACAAATCTGACAGGTCATTTTTATTTTCATTCTCGCCCCTCTCAGCCGGTGCAACACGGGGGGAGGGGTCATGTGCTGCACCCGGAGCACCGCGATGTTCCGCTCGCTGTGGGGCTGGGCCGGGGCCGGGGCCAGCGGGGCGGGCAATAAAGTGATGCCAATGAAGGGAACAATCGGACCCGGCCCAGCCCAAGAAGAGAGCCACGGCTCTTCTTCACATGGGCGCCGCCACCACCCCGCCCCGCCCCGCCCCGCCCCGCCCCGCCCCGCCCCGCCCGCGCTGCGCTCTATAGGGATACAAATGGCGAGGTGGATTTTTACCTTCGGGACCGGCCGGGTCGAGGTGCGGCAGGCGGGCAGGCGGGTGGAAAGTACCGAGAAGTCTCTCTGGTCAGGTTTATCGAGTCCCTGATGCTCCTCGGGGATGCGCGTCCAATGCGTCGCCGACCGGGCGGGGCGGGGCGGGGTGGGGTGGGGCGGGGGCGCTTGCAGCCGCGGCCATGACCGCTCTCTGCCCGCCTCGCCCCCGCCCCGCCCCGCCCAGCCCCGCCCAGAGCCGCTTTGTGCTTGCGAGTCGGCGGCCACGAGGTGCCTGGGCCTCATATCAGAATCGCGGACTCCTCCGCCTCTCCGCCCTAGCTTGCCCCGCCTCGCCCGCCGCGCCTCTTGCGTCCTCGGGGCACGCACCGGCTCCTGGCCCGGGAGCTGGGGCGGGGCGGGGCGGGGCGGGGCGGGGCGGGGCGGGGCGGGGCGGCGGACATTCCCGGCCGAACCTGAGCTCCCCGTGCCCCCGGGGCCCCGGGCCGGGCACCTCCTGAATCTTGATGCCCGGCCAGCGAACCCCGACACGTTCTGCCCAGCAGCGCCCGTGGCGCGCGTATAGGGCGGGAAACGGGCCGTGCTTGGCAGCGCCGCAGCAGGGCGGGAACCTGGGGGTTGGCAATGTGGGAGGGGCGGGCCGTGGGCGGGCGGAATGCAGGGAGGGAGGGAGGGAGGGGTGAGATATGCCGGCAGCTCCTCCCTAAAGGATCAGTCGCCGAGTGTCGCAGAGGCACCAGCCGACTGATTCAGAAGATCGCTCTCCTCCATCCGTCCTTGTTGCACCTACAGTGGTGCCCTGTGCTGGCCATGGTAGTGCCCCATGAGTGCGACAAGGACAGAGGTATGAAAGCGATCTTTGGAATCGCTTGGCAGGGGCGGGGTGGGGCGGAGGCGCGTTGAGGCCAGGGCCGCATTGCACTGGGCGACCACCGGCACCAACTCTGTGGGCACCAACACTGTGCGCCGCTCCACTTGATCGGATACTCAGATAGCTGTGCCGAGATCAGTCGGAGGGGCCGGGGCAGAGCTGCGGGGGGGGGGGGGGGATCTTGGCACCCGTGCGGCGGGTTGAGGAGGAGCGGAGGCAAGGTGGGGAGGAAGCCGGTGGACGCTTGGTTTCGCGGTAGCAGCAGCACGGATTACACTTTGCTGAGCTAGAGGCGCGTAGGCTGCTGAGCGGAGGGCCGGTCCAAGGTAACTACAGCGTCCGAGGTCACCATGGTCGTCGTGGCGTTGTTGAGGCCGTGGCTGAGGTCACATGGTAGTCATGGTGGAGGTGCTGAAGTCGCGGCGGTAGTCGTGGAGGTGCCGAGGCCGTGGCCGAGGTCACGGTGGTCGTCGCGTGGAGTTGTTGAGGCCGTGGCTGAGGTCACGTTAGTCATAGTGGAGGTGCTGATGAAGTCACGGCGGTAGTCTTTGAGGTGCCGAGGCCGAGGCCCCGACCGAGGTCACGGTGGCCGTCGTGAAGTTGTCGAGGCCGTGGCTGAGGTCACGGTAGTCATGGCGGACGTGCTGAAGTCGCGGCGGTAGTCGTGGAGGTGCCGAGGCCGCGGCCGAGGTCACGGTGTTCGTCGTGAAGTTGTCGAGGCCGTGGCTGAGGTCACGGTAGTCATGGTGGAGGTCCTGAAGTCGCGGCCCTAGTCGTGGAGGTGCCGAAGCCGAGGCCGCGGCCGAGGTCACGGTGGTCGTCGTGAAGTTGTCGAGGCCGTGGCTGAGGTCAGGGTAGTCATGGTGGACGTGCTGAAGTCACGGCGGTAGTCGTGGAGGTGCCGAGGCCGCGGCTGAGGTCACGGTGGTCGTCTTGGTGGTGCCGAGGCCGGGGCGCCGTGCTCGTCCCGGGCCCGGGCCAGCAGGACTGTAGCAAACAGGAAGCTCTCGGCTGCGCAGGGCGGGCAGGATGGAGGCGGGTCCCGGCCAGGGCGGGTCCAGGTCGGGTCCCGGGCGGTGCGGGAGGAGACGAGAAGGGACGGGACGGCTCGGGAGAGCACCAGGACGAGGGGATGTCTGCCCGCCTCGCAGCCTCGCCGCCCCGCGCCCCGCTCCGACCTACCCTCCGGTTCTTGGAAGGCTCTGGACTTTGGTCGGGCCGAGGCGGCTCTGGCGCGGGGCAGCGCTGCCTATGGGAATGCCTGAGCCGGCCGCATCCCCAATCCCCATCCCTCCTCATCCCGGTGCGGTCCACTGGCCTCGGCCCGGTGCCACCCAGGAGGAGGGGGATCAGGTGGACGAGCATCCTGTCCTCCTGTCCGGCGGCGTCCCGCTGATCCCGGGCCGGGCCACGGGCCCTGGAGGCGGCGTGGCGTCCCGCCGAGGAAGGGGAACCTGAACCTCTAGTTCCAATAATACTGCAACGCGAGGCCGCCGCCGTGCTTCCGGGCCTCGCCGCGTGGCGCCACTTCCTTTCTTCCCATCTCTCTCTCTCTCGACTCTCGAAGTGACCCAACGGACGGTGAGGCTTCCATTGTCTGGTCCAGTCGGCCTGGAAGTGTGGTCCCTTCAACGGACGAAAAATCTTTAAATTTCGATTTATAATCAATGTGACTTCTTTTAAATGAGGTATTCCAGCGGTTAGAAGAAATGAAGAATCTCCAAGATGGCCGCTGCAAGAGCATAACAAACCGGCAATTGTTTGAAAATTAAAGTAACAGTTTAGCTCGCAAATTTGCCTGAATGTGAAATCTGACTCGACTCTGAGTCTAACCCGAGTCAGTGCACAAAAAAAAACAAAACAAAAAAAAACAATCTACTGGGACCTCACAGCAAGCGATTACAAGAAACGTCGTCTGCTGGTTTGTTGTCCTCCGCGGCGGCCATCTTGCGGATTCTTCATTTCTTCTAACCGCTGGAATACCTCATTTGGATTCATTTTAGGGACAGATCTTTTCTTACAGTTTATAAACCCCAGGCTATGTGATTTATTTCTTCTTCTTCCTCCTTTTCATTCTTCTTCTTCTTCTTCTTCTTCTTCTTCTTCTTCTTCTTCTTCTTCTTCTTCTTCTTCTTGATATTCTTTTCACCTTCTTCATCTTCTTCTTTCTTTTTAGGGGGGAGGGGGGGATAGGCATAGGCATTAGTTCCGCAAGCCTTGTAGCAGGCTGCTGTGCCATGAGCATGAGCACAGATGGACAATCCGTGCCTTTGAATACTCCTGTATGTGGCAGGCAGACTCTCCACACATGAGTCTACCAGTTGCCAAGTAGGCAGGCGGAAACGGCTGTCTGCCACTCAAAGGTGTATTCGAGGGAAATTTGCCTACTTTTGGCAACACCGATGCGTACGCGGCACGTCTTGCCTTTAGTCTCGTCTATGTAGCGTCTTGTCTGCCTCGGGACCCGTCTTGACGCCATCTTGTCTCCAAGGGGCGCAGGGTAGGCAATGTGCAGCACCCGAGCTCGGTCCAGATTGCCTATCCTCGGCTCTGCAGGGGCACGGAATGGGGTCATGTTGCCTCCGCGCGGCGCTGGGTAGGCAGCGTGCTGCTCCCGCGCTCGGTCCAGATTGCCTATCCTCGGCTCTGCAGGGGCACGGAATGGGGCGCCATGTTGCCTCCGCGCGGCGCTGGGTAGGCAACGTGCTGCTCCCGCGCTCGCTTCAGATTGCCTATCCTCGGCTCTGCAGGGGCACGGAATGGGGCGCCATGTTGCCTCCGCGCGGCGCTGGGTAGGCAACGTGCTGCTCCCGCGCTCGCTTCAGATTGCCTATCCTCGGCTCTGCAGGGGCACGGAATGGGGCGCCATGTTGCCTCCGCGCGGCGCTGGGTAGGCAACGTGCTGCTCCCGCGCTCGCTTCAGATTGCCTATCCTCGGCTCTGCAGGGGCACGGAATGGGGCGCCATGTTGCCTCCGCGCGGCGCTGGGTAGGCAACGTGCTGCTCCCGCGCTCGCTTCAGATTGCCTATCCTCGGCTCTGCAGGGGCACGGAATGGGGCGCCATGTTGCCTCCGCGCGGCGCTGGGTAGGCAACGTGCTGCTCCCGCGCTCGCTTCAGATTGCCTATCCTCGGCTCTGCAGGGGCACGGAATGGGGCGCCATGTTGCCTCCGCGCGGCGCTGGGTAGGCAACGTGCTGCTCCCGCGCTCGCTTCAGATTGCCTATACTCGGCTTTGCAGGGGCACGGAATGGACCTGCCCTGCGTCCCCGCGGCGCCATATGTTGCCTCCGCGCGGCGCTGGGTAGGCAGCGTGCTGCTCCCGCGCTCGGTCCAGATTGCCTATCCTCGGCTCTGCAGGGGCACGGAATGGGGCGCCATGTTGCCTCCGCGCGGCGCTGGGTAGGCAACGTGCTGCTCCCGCGCTCGGTCCAGATTGCCTATCCTCGGCTCTGCAGGGGCACGGAATGGACCTGCCCTGCGTCCCCGCGGCGCCATCTTTTCTCCGAAGGGCGGCCGGGTAGGCAATGTGCAGCTCCTCGGCCCAGCGCGGTCGGCCTATTTCGCCGAGCACAGGGGCTCCTATCCTCTTAGCTCCTTTGGGGACCGAGGCAGGCCGCCGGGAAGGTAGGCAGCGTGCGCAACAGGCAGGCATGAGTCTTGCCTACTCGCAGCAGTGCAGGGGCCCGGCCCGGCCCGGGGCTGCAGCAGAGTGTCCTGAGCGCCTGACAGGCGGGCCGCCCGCACTCCCGCGCGCCGTGCGTCCTGCCTACCCAGCGCACCGCAGGGGCTGAGGCTGCAGAGGGGCGATTCCGCCTGCCAGGCGCTCTCCTCGAGTGCGAGAGAGACAGCATTATCGCACCCCTCCTTGAGAGCGAGAGAGACAGAGCGACGAGTGCCCGGCAGCGGAATCGGTCTGCTGCTCGGCCCGTCGTCAGGACCGGATGAGCGGCCAGTAGACTGACTCCGCAAAGCGGTTAGTAGTGTCCTCTCTCTTGCTCCTTATGGCCTCGCCTCATTAGTGCGATAAGGACAGAGAGACGGAACCGCCTTGCAGAACCACCCCCTACAGGACGGACGAGTGCGTACCGCACTGCAAACCCTCGAATCGATTTTCTCAAGCAAAATGGGTGAGGACACTTAACATTTATTCCACGCTTCAATGGAGTGAGAATTTTAAACCTCACCCTCCTCGAGCAATATATTTTTTAGCCTCACTCTATTTGGGTGAGCATTTTTTAGCATCACTTTATTTGAGCACGAATCCTCACTTTATTAGGGCGAGGTTACAAAACTCTTTCTCAAATAGAGCTAGGAAAAAATTTCTCACTCTCCAGAGAGAAATAAAATTGCCCTCAAATTCTCACTCTTATGGGAGCGAGAATGAGGACTCGTACATTTTCAGTGCGGGTGTTTCTTTGAATGCGTAACAGTGTTGCGGGTTTTGCCTACCCCATTCGCCCGCAAGGCGCCATGGCCCCTGCAGCGCTGGTAAGTATGCAATCCCGCAACACTGTTACGCATTCAAAGAAACACCCGGCATATCGTGACTCATCGTGTACTTTTTTTCTTACATTTTTTTTGTGTTTATATCAATGTATTTCTGTGTACTTTGATGTATTTTTGTCTTTTCCGAATATTGTTGTGCACATTCGCACAGGATTTTCGAGTTACAGTCGCCCCCTGGCTAACCGGGAGGAGTGTCTGTCAGTTGGTGTTGCGCCATTCTGAGCTGGTCGGACGGCGCGGCCGCCCCCAGGTCGAGGTCCCCCAGGCCGCCCCCCGGCGTCCCACCGCGCCGAGGCCGCCGAGGCCGGGCGGGCGCATTCACACCCCGGCCTCCGCCAGGCCTCCGCCAGGCCTCCGCCAGGCCTCCGCCACCTGCCGCTGATTCCCACGTCGTCGTCGACCGGGAGGCGGAGAAGAGGGAGGAGGAGGCCGGGGCCGAGCCGCGACCCTGGGTACGGAAACGCACTCAGTAAACTGTTCCATTGATTTTGTGATCTAGTGATATGATGGCACATTTCCCTTTGCTTCATGGGAAAGAGGGAAATTCTGATGGGATAAGAATTCCTTTTGAATGAGGGAAGGTTCTGTCAAAATCGTGACCAAGAAATCTATCACTCTATTTGAAAGGAAATTTTCATTGATGTAAGGTAGCCGCCATTGACTGGGCGGAACCATTTTCTCTGAGCGCGAGTTGCGTCTTGGCGGCCTGGCCCAGTGGCCCCGGGGCCGCGACCGTGGCCCGCCCGCGCCTACTGTACTCGAAGAGGGCGTCGACCGAGGCCATGAAGGTCAAGACGAACGCGCGGACCTCTTCCCCCCCCCCCCTCTCTCTCTCTCTCTCTCTCTCTCTCTCTCTCTCTCTCTCTCTCTCTCTCTCTCTCTCTCTCTCTGTCTCTCTCTCTCTCTCTCTCATGAACATAACTCGCGCCAAAAAGACCGGTTAGGTGTGCTGGTGGCCTACTGCAGGGGCCCGGCCCGGCACGGCCTGTACGCTATGCGCTGCTCGGGGCCTGTACGTGTACAGTACAGTACAGCCATAGCAGGGCCGTGCGGGCCTGCAGCACCTACAGGGTCTGCGCGCACCTCTCTACCTGCTGCTCGCTGACCTGCTCCTGCTCTTCCTCCTGCTCCTGCTCTTGCTCCTCCTCCTGCTCTCCTTCTGCTCCTGCTCCTGCTCCTCCTCCTGCTCTTGCTCCTCCTCCTCCTCCTGCTCCTGCTCCTGCTCCTCCTGCTGCTCCTGCTCCTCCTCCTGCTCCTGCTCTTGCTCCTGCTCCTCCTCCTGCTCCTGCTCCTGCTCCTGCTCCTCCTCCTGCTCTTGCTCCTCCTCCTCCTCCTGCTCCTCCTCCTGCTCCTGCTCTTGCTCCTGCTCCTCCTCCTGCTCTTGCTCCTGCTCCTCCTCCTGCTCCTGCTCCTGCTCCTCCTCCTGCTCCGCCTCCTGCTCCTCCTCCTCCTCCTCCTGCTCCTGCTCTTGCTCCTGCTCCTCCTCCTGCTCTTGCTCCTGCTCCTCCTCCTGCTCTTGCTCCTGCTCCTCCTCCTGCTCCGCCTCCTGCTCCTCCTCCTCCTGCTCCTGCTCTTGCTCCTGCTCCTCCTCCTGCTCCTGCTCTTCGCGCTGCTCACTCGGGGCCGGTACGTGTACAGTGCAGCAGGGCCATGCTGGCTCCTGCAGCACCTGCAGGGCCTGCGCGCTCATCTCTACCTGCTGCTCGCTGACCTGCTCCTGCTCTTGCTCCTGCTCCTCCACCCCGAGCTGCTCACTTGGGGCCTGACAGACCGCCCCACCCCGCCCCACCCCGCCCCACCCCGCCCCACCCCGCCCCGCCCCACCCCGCCCGCTTCGCTTTGCTTTGCCCTGGCCTGCCTGCTATGTTGGCCTTCCAAGAGGAGAGGCGAGGATCCTCACTCTGTCCAACAACAAAGCGAGCTTCTCCACCTCCCCGACAGCCTCCCCCGACAATGACCCGCCCGGCACGCCGCTGTCCGCCCCAAACCGTCATTTGTTTCCAATGCGCCGAGATTACGCCCCCCCCTCCTCCCTTTCCCCCAACCTCGCACCGACCTGCTACTCTGGAAACCCAACTGTGTGAGCAGTGCCGTTCACTTGTCGGTGTGAATTCCGATTCGTGCATTTGAACTGGCGAAGAGGCGAATATCTCCCACTTGAAAAGACGCAAGCAGAGATGTAATAGCTTTGAGCGTCGTGAGTTGTTAAAGGGCATAGTTTTAAAAAGGTTTTGTGACAAGCAAACTCAATGTTTCCAATCTCGATTTTTTTCTTCTTTTACTATTAATGTCAAAAAACTCACACTGTGAAACAGTCGTATTTTTTTCTGTCTTTGTTGAGGATCAGAGATTTTTCCTTTTAATTTTAATCACCCTTTGTGCTAGAAATTTGATATTGATGATGGTATAATGTTGCCCTTTCCCTATTTTTAAAAAAAAAATGTAATATTATGACACACAAGCTGCTGCTCTGTCGGCTGCTCTCTGCTGGCTGCTCTCCTCCCTTGAGGTTGCTCGCTGTATGACAGTACAAGCAGGCTGATACATTTTTGTATCATCGGCTAAAAAATTGCCCTCTCCTCCGCCGCAAAATTTCGTCGCGTCCTTTAGCAGGGTACTGGCGGATTTGGTAAATGGCCATAGCTAACACTCTGCTCTGCGGCTGGCACTGTTCTTTCTTCGGAAGGATCGCCCGTGCGGGGGCGGGGGGTGGCGGGAGAGCAGGTAGGAGCTGACTCACACCGCCTGCCCGCCGCCCCCGAGCCGAGCCGAGCCGAGCCGAGCCGAGCCGAGCGGAAGGCTCCTCGGGGGGGTTTCCCGCCAAATCTTCAGCTGATGAGGGGGTTGGTGGCGTGGCTGACTGCTCGGTCCGTCCGGCCCGGCGTGGCGCGGCCGCCCGCTCAGCTGATCCTGGCTCCTGGCGCGCGCGCGGGAAACTCAAGCGAGCCAGCTGATGCGGCCCCGCCGGCCGCCGGCCTTGCCCGGCCCGGCTGGTCGGCCCGCCACAGCGCTTCCGTCAGGCCGGGCAGACCTGCCACCCGCCTCACAGTTGCCAAAAACAGCTGTCCGCCAGTTCCGGCTCCGGCGGCCGTCAGACACGGGGAGGAATACTGGATTCCACTTCTTATCGGCTAGAGATTTATGAACCATTTGAGAAATAGGGGGAATTGTAAGCGTCTAAAATTCATCAGTGTAGTGTACACTGGAAATCCAAGTGTACGAATGTCGTACACTTGGAAGTGAGCGAATATCGTTCGCACACTTGGAAGTGTGTGAATGGATATTCGCTCACTTGGAAGTGTACGAATGGGTATTCGCTCACTTGGAAGTGTGCAAACAGATATTCACACACTTGGAAGTGTACGAATAGATATTCGTACACCTGAGATAAGCAAGGTGAGATACCCGTTTCGCACACTTGGAAGTGTACAAATATCCATACGCACGCACACTTCCAAGTGGGCGAATAACCATTCGTACACTTCCAAGTGAGCGAATATCCATTCACACACTTCCAAGTGTGCGAACGATATTCGTTCACTTCCAAGTGTACGACATTCGTGCACTTAGATTTCCAGTGTAAAAATATATTTAAAGAAAAATTTCTTCAATTCGGAAACTAAAGACATATCGTTACAATTAAATCATTTGCGTTTGTCTGTGTGTATAGCATGTCCGAGTCGTGTTTAAAAGGGGAGAGCTTGAACGAAGATAAAAATAAAAAATTTCCTGTTTTACAAGGAATGTTGGCAGTGTGCGCGACATTCCTCTGCTGCTGGTATGACTCACACCCGCCCCGCCCCCGCGCGCACAGCTTCCCTTAATGAAAGAAAGTTTTCCTCTTCTCTGGAAACTCCAACGCCGGAGTACGCCGGAGCAGTCGTACTACATGACTTATGGCTGAGTGGCAAACGGCTGCTGCTGCAGGCGTGCAAGTCTCTCCGGCCTGGCCAGCCCCTCAGTGCGGCGATTGATGAAGCTGCATGTCTGTATTTAACTTTTAAAACCGCCGGTCCTGCCCGGCCGGGTGTCCCTTTTATATGTACCATATGATATCAGCCGCTACCGCTGGTCGGGGCGCGCACCGCGCACGCGTTGTAACGGTGGCCGGCGGGCCGCGACCCTCCCGGGCACGTGCCCTGGCCCCGCGCCTTTCATATCGCGGCGTGGCGGGGCGTGGCGGGGCGGGGCGGGGCGGGGCGGGGCGGGGCGGGGCGGGGCGGGGCGGGGCGGGGCGGGCGCGCTCCCTCTCCGCGGCTGCAGCTGCCGCGGCCGCTGGACCGGCCCTCCTGCCCTGGCCCGGCCGCGGCCGGCTGGGGCTGGGGTCGCCCTGCTACTGTACCCCGCGCCGCGGGGTCGGCTCGGGGGTCGAGTCGTCGAGTGCGAGAGAGACACAGCGCTCCTACTACGGTAGACTCCCAGAGAGCGAGAGAGACAGAGGTATAGGAATGCGCGGCAGCGGGATCGGTCCGCTGCTGGCGCGGTGCTCAGACCGGCCGCCGCAGAGCGAGAGCGTCCCGTGTCCACGACTCGCCCCGCAGCACCCCCCGGGTCACCGGCGGAAGGGCCCGCGCCGCCCGGGCCCGGCGAGATGAAGGATTGTCTGCGTATCCTTGTCTCCTCCTGACCGTTCACGAGGACCTCCTCCTCCTCTCCCTCCTCCTCCTCCTCCTCCTCCTCCTCCCCCTCCTCCTCTTTCTTGCCTCCGACCTCCATCCCTGTCGCTCTTATGGCGGCGCTCGTATGTTGGGCATAGCAGGGCCCTAGGGCCCTCATGCGCGCGACAAGCACCAAGGGTCTAACACTTTCAAAAATCGCGTCGTACGATGATTATAATCAGTCACGATTATGATGATTTTCAATGATTATTTGAGTTTATCTTTAACATATTTACTGATTTATTGGCCAGTAATCACGCCACTTTTCTTCAAATTTGATAATATTTTTCCATATTTGTAAAAATTTGTCGATATTTGGAAATTTTACATGATTACGATTATGTGATCATCAGTGATCATCTATAGGGACGTGCGAGGATTATGGAAGTGGTAGACCCTTGACAAGGACGGAGGTGCGAGAGCTATCTTCGGCATCAGACGGCAGCTGCCGCGCGGGCACCCCCACCCTGGGGGCGCGCGCCCGCGGACACGTGGCTGCCGACCGGACCGCGCGGAGGCCGAACTCAACCCCTTGCCGCCCCTCCCTGCCAGCCGGCCGTCCTGCTCTTTCTATGATGGTCATGTTGCCTCTGTTTCAGGAGAGCCCTCCTCCACCTCGGCGGCGACGTGCACGAGGACCCCGACCCGACGCCGGACCGCACCGACCAGGGCCGCTGACCTCCGACGACCCTGCCTGCACCGAGGTAAGACACTACTCTACTGTTCCCCGTCCGCCCAGCCCCGCCTGGCACCGCCGGGCACCGCCGGGCACCGGGGACCATCCTGGGTGGGTGTCTGGGCGACCACGGCTACCTCGGCGCTGACAGTAGCGTCTGGTTGTGTCCTCTCGCTTGCTGCTCCCGGCCGCGCCCCGTACGAGCGACAAGGACAGAGAGAGACGCAACTCCACTGATGTAGGAGTCACCCTATAGCTTTCGCGCTCGGTCGCTGCACGGCGGGTTGCGTACCCCGCCGGCGTCGAGCAGGACCGCGTCCAATCGGACCTCGCGAGGGGGCGGGGTACTACAGGAGGGTCGGGGCCAGGGCTCGCCGACCTGGGCAGGTCCGCTCTCACCTTGCTCAAAGCTCTTTGCGACGTGCACAGGCACACCGGAGCCAGTCCCGCTCAGCTGATTGTCTCGAGACAACTTTATGGCCACCATAAGTTGACGCTGACAGTGCGCCCTGCCCCGCCCCGCCCCTCCCTGCCCCACCCCGCCCTGCCCCACCCCGCCCTGCCCCACCGCGCCCCGCCCCGCCCTGCCCCGCATTGAACGCTGAGACCTGCGCTTCGCGTTCGTTGAGCGGGATGGCCTTTTAAAAAATCACGCAGCACTGTCTGCTTGTCGACGTTGTTCCGGGAAACAAGTTGACTCGTTGGAATATAACGAGCAGGATGGAGCCCTGTAAGGAGCTCTCTCCGGAGGGGAAAGAAAAAAAATCAGTCTTTATTAAGCGCTAATACTGTGCGAAGGCCGCGTCAGGTGCCCATTGTGGCAATAAAAGACTGACGGCGACCGGGACCCTCCAGGATGAAGGTAAGGAGGACCCAGGACACTCAAGGGCGCCGCTGTAGACAATCGCTGGATGCGACCCGCCTGCTGCAGGATCCGCAGGGCGCCTGCAGAATGTGTGCAGGGCTCCTCTGTGGACACGCGCAGGACACGGGCCGTCGCAGTGGTGCCTGTAAAATGTGTGTATGGTGCCTTCAGAGAGGGCTGCAAGAACGCCTTCAGAACCTCTCCAGGCAGCCAGTGAACTGTCTACAGGACGCGCTCAGGTCATTTCCAGTGAGAGAGGCCCCGCTTTTTCCCTCCAAAACGGCGTTGGTGCGGGAGGCGACCGCCTCAGCTCGGGGTGGGGATCCTCATGTGGCCTGGGCGGGCCGCATTCCGAAGACAGCTCCCCTCCATACCTGTCCTCGTCGCACACATGGAGCACTACCGTGCCCATCATAGGTCGCCGCCGTAGGTGCGACAGGGACGGAGTTATCTTCTGCTGCTGAATCAGTCGGCTGAGGGTCTTGCCCTTGTTGCCAGGCGTGGCTCGGCCTCGGGCCCGGGCCGTTGCTGGCTGAGGCCTGGACGGGGATGGGGCTGGTGGAGGAGGCCGTCTTTGTCTCTCGGCAGGGCCGGGGCCGAGGCCCTCGCCACCGCCACCCTGGCAGCAGGCCAACCAGCACCTCGTCCTGCCGGTCTCCGCGCGCTCCCCACCACAATGTACAGCATGTGTATGCATATTGGCCCGTCCCGTCCCGGACGGACAGTGTGCTCGGCCTCGGCCCCGGCACATGCATTCGTTATGCACACAAAGGCCGTGCTCCAGTACAAACAAAACTCGCCAGGCCTTCCTCGTGCGCGCTTCTCGCTAAACACGCGCTCCTTCCAGGCACGCTGCCTCGCCCTGCCACGCCCCATCACACACGGAATATATTCGCCCTACTTTCCGCTCCGTGGAGTGCATCGGCGTGCTCCTCGGAGGCCTCCGGGCTGCTGGCCGAGGCCTCCGCGCTCCTGGTTTCTTGCGGCGGGTGCCGGGCTGAACCCGTGGAGGTCAGCGGGTCACCTCCGGGGCCTCCGGGCTGGTGGCCGAGGCCTCCGCGCTCCGGATGCTGAGCCGAAGCCGGAGGTCAGCGGCACTGGCCCGAAAGTCCGCACCTTTGTGCCCCTCCCCGCCGCCACGTCAAAGGCTCATTCTCGAAAGGTCGGGGACCCCAGGACACCAACAATACATTTTTTTCTTCTTTAATGCGACTGACTCCCCTTCTACTACATTGTAGTGGTGATTTGTCGTATATCAAACCCCTCCGCTCCGAACTCTGAACGCCTTTACCTCGCAAATTACACGTCCGACGGGGGACGCGGTCAGGAAACCGATCTACAAAATTCCGCGCGCGTTTATTTTTAAAAGCCATATTCATACATTTATATGTATATGTAGGGGTCCGGCCGACTGGGGTCGCAATTCATCTTTCACGTCAGATGTGAAATTTATTCCCCACCACATTCGGCCGCTCCTGCTTATTGGGGGCCGTGTGGGCCCCTCAGGCCTTGGTCCGGGCCCCGTGAGAAGCGATCCAGTGGGCTCTGCTCTGCCCGCCACGCCCCGCCACGCCCCGCCACGCCCTGCCACTCCCCCTTTCATACCTTCGGACAGAATCAAGGGGATGTGGGGGGGGGAGGGGAGGTAAGGGGAAGACTTGTTGTCCAGTCGCCTCGATCGTTAGGGTTGAGTCGGGCCGACAGCACTTTGATACGCCCCCTCCTGCCCTCGCTGCTCCAAAAGGCCGGCACCGCGCTGAAGGGGAGCACACAGACAAGTGGCGAAGAACAAGTGCCATACAACCGGGGCACCTCCGCTCCGGGGGCCCGGTCGGGTCTGGCTCCGGAGCCCGGAGCCTGCCCGGAGGAGGCCATGGCCCGGCCCGGCCCGGCCGTATCTGATTCCGAAGATGTTTCTCGCACCCCCGTCCTTGTCGCACTCATTGGGATCTACCATCTCCAGGCCAGGGCACCGCCATGTGGGCGCGACAAGGATGGAGGTAGGTATACGAGAGCGATTTATTCTGAATCATACGGCTGCCCGGAGCCACCCCGACTACAGTATATATATGTTCGGGTATGGGAGGACGGGGAAGGGGGGGGGGGGGGCTGCCGTCCCCCACTCGCTGCATTCAACTTAACTTAAAAAACAAATTTTCCGACTGGCTTCTCTTGGGCCCTGTCCGGTCCAGACAAGCGGGGGGCACACAGTAGACAGTTCACCTCGCTGAGCACCGGCAAGGCCTCGCCGTGCACAGTAGCAGGTCGCTTGAGTGACAGGTTGTGCTGCGTACAGCAGAGCGCTCAGCACAGCACAGGGCTCAACCAAGTCTGCTGCTCAGCATTCACGCGCCATTGAATGTGAGCAGAGAGGAAAAAGCAACGGCGGTGAAAAGTTAAAGGTCTCGGAACCATCGAGACTAGCCGGGCGGGGCGGGGCGGGGCGGGGCGGGGCGGGGCGGCCTTTTGGTGGGAGCCAGCTGATGTGGGCTGCTTCCCGCCAAAATGAGTTGGCCTCAGCCTCGGCGCGACCAGACTCAGCCCCCTCTGATACGAGAAGAAAGCAATCTTCGAATTGTGGCTTACACAAATTGTGGCTCAAAGTTTTGCTTAATTTGCGAAGAAGATCATATTGTTCAAAAAATTTTTGGTTTCATATTAGCATTTTTTACTCGTTTTAATTGCTAGAGAAAGTTAGGTGTGTATTCCTGCGGTTTTTTTGAAAAATTTAAGTTGTCTTCAAAACTTGGACTTTCCTTAAACACTTCCGTTTTTTCGGGTCTACCTGTTCAAAGTTATTGCGCTGAGTTTGACCCCCCCCCCCCTTTAAAAAGGGAAGGCCGTGTTTTCTGAACCTTTAAATTAACACTGGTAAAACAAATGTTTAGTTCTATACATCAATTGGTGTTTAGTTCCAAATGTTCAAAAGCTATACACCAGCTGGTGTATAGTTAGACCAACTAGACATCAATTGACGTATAATATGTTCAACTATACACCAACTGGCGTATAGTTTTTAAACGTTTTGGAACTAAACATTTGTTTTACCAGTGAACAAACGCGAGGAAATGTCTTTGTGAGCCGTTGCATGTCAGGCCTAGGCCTACCTACCGCTGCCTTTGTCGTCAGTCGAGTTGTTGGCTTATGGGCTGAGGCTTTTGGCGGGAAAGCGAAGTGAGGAGAGGGGGCGGGGGTAGAGGGACCTGAAATGGCACGACCCGCCTGGCCTGCATTCTTCCCGAGCTTTTGCGCCGGGACTCTCGCCATTATATTTGCGCTGGAATGAATAGGCGCCACTTTGCCCCTGACCGCAAATTGGCGCGCACGCGAGACTTGCGCGCCGGGGCGGAGCGGGGCGGGGCGGGGCGGAGCGGGGCGGAGCGGGGCGGAGCGGGGCGGAGCGGGGCGGAGCGGGCAGGAAACGCCCCGGGCGGGGTTTGTCTAATGGCAGCCCCGACCGAGTCCCCACTCATTTAGGTCATCTTACTGCTCGTAGTGCTAACATCGCAGTGACAAACGGAGCCCAGTGCACAGGCGCCACAGGGCCCCGGGGCGAGGCGAGTCCAGGAGGATCCAATCAGACATTTATCGCTACAGGTAGAAAGTAGAGGAAGGGTCCAAGGGTCCTCTCAAGCGCCGCAATCTTATTTTATTTTCTCTCCGGGGGATGGATAGGCTGGCGGTGGGGCTGAGCAGGGGATTCCTATCATTTTTTTTCTTTAAATCCCCGCATCGGCGCTCATCTTTGTGGTGACCGGACGTATAACCTGCGAGCAAAACAACTAGAGGGTTAACAAGAGCCCCTGACTGTAAGGAGGGGGTAGGGGTTGGGGTCTGTGATGATTGGCAAGGAAAAAAACGCGTATTAGTGTGCAATGCGATCATAACTCAAAGAGTTTGTCGCCCGTTGCGGCTGCCGGATCACCGTCAGGGGCCTACCTGCAACCCTCCCCCCCCCTCCCCTCCGAACTCAACAAGTCCGACCCCCAGGAGGCACGAACCCCAACATCCGCCGCCCCCGCACCGCCCCCCAAAACACCTACAACAACAAGAAGTTCCTGGGGTCGTTTAGCTCCCATGCATCCCCCGAACAACCATTATCCAGCAGGGAAAAAAAGAAAAAAAATTGGCGCGAAACCAACCGTTTTGGCACTGCACAGCGCGAAACGGGACGAGCAGAGAGAGAGAGAGAGAGAGCAAAGGAGAGATCTGTGGTGGATCTGCGAGAGGAAAGCGCCGCTGACAAAGCAGTGTAGGTGGAGGCGGATGGGACAGGCAGGACCCCTCGTAGGCGCGCCTTGTCTGGGCTGCGATGGCCTCGGCCTGGCCTCGGCCCAGGCTCCTCAGAACTGCCCCGGCCCCGGCCCCGGCCCCGGCCCGGCCCGACCGGAGCCCCCTGTCCGCCATTTTTAAAAGGCAAGGCCCCGGCCGGCCGGCCGTTCCCACAACAACAATACTGCAGCAAGTGAGCACTATGTCATCTTCAGCAGCAGCAGCAGGTCCCCCGACCCGACCACCGGCCCCGCCGGCCCCGCCGGCCCCGGCCTTTTAAACTTGTTACCTCGGCTGTATCCGCACTTCTGTGGAAGTGCACGGCGGTCAGCTGAGCGGGGCGTGGGCGGGCCGGGGCCGGGGCCGGGGCCGGGGGTGGGACAGGTCCAGCCGTGGGTCCCCCGTGCCTCTCTGGTGGGGATTAGAGCTGCTGTTGCTAGGCTGGCTGGTGCCATATACCCGAGACCCCGCGGGAATACCGCATATCGCCTGCGACAGTTGAGCTGAGCAGGTGAGGCGAGGTCACTGTGAATTGGCGATTTTGCAAATTTGACGTCAATGAACATCAAAACTGGTCCTGGAAGACTGCTGCAGGATTCATCGCAGCTTACAGTGAAATTATTCTCCGTAAGTTGTTATCACTGATCTGCGATGAGAGGTTCTCGTGGTTCCAGTTTGCGAGCTGCTGCTGCTTCTGGCAGTTGACAAATGAATAGGCCACGTTACACAGTGTTTGAGACCTGTCGCCTAGGTACAAAGGCACTCACAAAAAAAAAATACAGACATAAAAAGAAATTAATAAAATTTTAAAAAAATACGGTGCAACACCCCCTCCAGGGATTGAACCCGTAACACCCGCAGCAGCCCACCCTCCCGGTTCTTAGAATGCCTCTAATAAGGGATCACCTTACACCGCACGCACTGCCATCATCGGCTCGACGAAAAACTGTGAGCTGCATGAGAGGGAAACAAGTCTTACATTTCTGCTCATCACTTAGTTCAGGGCAAGAAAGTGAGCAGTAAAATTCACGATAACTTTATAAAATTCGGCCCAAAAATAAAAATGTACAATAATCCGAACAATAATCTGAAAGACTTTAAGAAAATTCGAAGCCAAAACTGTAAAAAAAAATAAAAAAAAATAGCAATATTCTGAAAAATCCGCAACTTTTGTGCACCAGAATTTATAGTTTTTTCTTCCTCATTATTTGTAGCACGAGCGGTGACGGTCAATTTCTAACATTTTTCGTTAAGCCCTAATGGTGGTTTTGTGTGTTCTGCACTGCAGCGTGCCTGTGCCAATGATTAACGCACGCAAAAGCCCCTCCGCGGCGGAGCCAGAGGGGGAAACGAGAAATGTCTTTGAAACGCCCTCTGATGGTTTTATGCCCGCCCTGCCCCGCCCCCGTACCGCCTCCCGCCGCCGCCTCCGCCTCCTCCTCCTCGCCAAGAAGACCGTGACGATCACGGGCAGCAGAGGGGCGGGGCTGCGTGCCCAGCCGGGGGTGCGGCGGGTGCGGCAGCGCTGGTGCTCGAGAGGGTAAGGGCTCCTGCAGCTCGCTGCCGACCGAGGAATTTCGTTATTAAAGGGCCCCATATCAGGGCCGGTCAAATTCGTGGAGGGAGCGAGAGAGAGAGAGAGAGAGAGAGAGAGAGAGAGAGAGAGAGAGAGAGAGAGAGAGAGAGAGAGAGAGAGTAACCCATGTAGGCGCGGAGAGCGGGGCCTCAACCAGGCATAAATAAATCAGTAAACAAAGTGGTGTTAGATGACTACCTGCCATGGTAAAGGCTTCGCCCGCCGCAGCCCCGGCCCGGATCAGGGGTGCATTGTAAGACCAGCAGTGCCGTGGCCCAGGTAATTGCGAACATTGAAAATAAAGCAATCAATCAAGTGGCGTTCGATATAGTCCGCTTAGACAACCGCGCTTTTATATGGGGATTTTTCCTACTATTGTCGTCTGCCATGGATCCGTAAGCTGGGGTAAACATTTGTTCTTCCCAATTTTAAAGAAAGGTTTTTGATGAATCATGAAATAAGTGTCGTCTTGAGCGTCATTTCTCTTTTAGCTAGACTTCTTAATTAGCTGGTGGCGAACATATAAGCTGCTCACTGCGACTTCTGCTCGGACTCCTCTCATGCTCTCTCTCTCTCTCTCTCTCTCTCTCTCTCTCTCCCTCTCTCTCCCTCTCTTTCTCTCTCTCTCTCTCTCTCTCTCTCTCTCTCTCTCTCTCTCTCTCTCTCTCTCTCTCTCTCTCTCTCTCTCTCTCTCTCCCTCTCTCTCCCTCTCTCTCTCTCCCTCTCTCTCTCTCTCTCTCTCTCTCTCTCTCTCTCTCTCTCTCTCTCTCTCTCTCTCTCTCTCTCTCTCTCTCTCTCTCTCTCTCTCTCTTCCTCTCTGGGTGGACAAAGGAGCCGGGCCGGGCTGGTTTTGGCGCGCTGCAGGTGGAGGGGGGCTGCTCCCTCTGGAGGCGGGTCGCTCGGGACGGCGCGGCGACGCTGCTTCTCCCGCTCTCCTCTCTCGTTTTGTCCCTTTTAACGTGAAACTGGTTTTCTCTCGTGGCTTAACTGAATCCCGGCCGCCGCCGGGACAAAAGCAGCATATTATAACCCCCTCTGCGGTCTCTCCGTGTGTGTGTGTGTGTGTCGGGTTGCCTGCGCGCCGGGGGCGCCAGCGGCGATCGGCTCGGGCGATACTGTGTCCCGTCCGTCCCGGCGGGGAGGAGGAGGAGGAGGAGGAGGAGGAGGAGGAGGAGGGCCTGCTCCTGCTCCGCTCGGCCCGCAGCAGAGGAGTTTACTTGGAAACGACATCATAAGTAGAGAAAAGGCGGCGCGGACGCTGACAGGTCTGAGGTGCATCAACCGACCGGGTCCCAACTTAAAAAATAATAATAATGATGATAATAATAAAAAGAAAATCAGGCTCAGCGAGGCGACATGACACGCTGCAGGTTGCCGTTTAACCCCATCTCGTGTCAGGGCATGGTCGTGGCAGTCAGGTGCCCCGCAGTGCCGAGGGGAGGGTGCCCCGCCCCGCCCCGCCCCGCCCCGCCGGGCCAGGTACCCGCCGACGACACGGTCGTGGTGTGCTTGAAGGGCGGGGCGGATGAAAAATCTACAACACACGACTCGCCCGTGAAAAGGGGTTATTCTTACACGTTTTGGCGCGAAAAGGGAACACAGCCCGCGCTGACAGGCTCCTTGGGATCAGCTGTGTGGGTATGTTTCACGCTCTCTCTCTCTCTCTCTCTCTCTCTCTCTCTCTCTCTCTCTCTCTCTCTCTGCTGCCCCGGTTGCTCGCTCTGTCACTCGGCAATGGATGATCGTCGCAAAACGACCTGGGAACTCAAAAGGGTGAATAGGCACAGGGCGTATCATGGAGAGGCAAAAGGCAATGGGGCCTCGGAGAGTGTGTCGTCCGGGACAAACGGCTATTTGGATTCGGCGAATAGAGAGGAGGGGGAGGGGGTGGGGGGAGTGCAGCACAGGGCAGCCCAAGAGGATAACAGACAGGTAAACAACCTGCAGCCTCGGCAACGGCTGTCAAACACACACACACACACACACACACACACACACACACACAGACTAGCACCACAAACACCTCAGAGCGCCGCCGCGCGCCTCTAAAAGGAATCCGAGAATCGCTCGCCGCCGTGCACCGCCGTGCACCGACCGCACATTCACATTCGGCCTCACCTTGCTGCAGCCTTGCTGCTATCCGGCAATAAATTTCAAAAGGAGGTGAGGAAGTATCTTTTCTAAGGAGCCACAGCGCACAGTATGGGCCAGGGCCGGGCTGGGCGGGAGCCAGAGCACTGCAACGGACAGGGTTTTGTTCGCAGGTTGGATATATATCTTTTTTCTTCTCGCCGGCTTCCATTGAAGACTTTACTCGGAAGTATTGACGGGGAGCGCCACCTCCGCGGTGCACACTAACTGGATTTGTAGCTTTCATTTGCACAAAGTTAAACCTACGCTTTATTTGCACAAATTTATGCACAAACTTGCACCTTTTTATGCAAATCTATGCACGAAAAAGTACATTTCTTTGCACAAATTCCTGCGAGTCGAATTGTATGTTTAACTTTGTGCGAAGGTTTGCACAAAAACCTTCAAATACAGTTAGCGTGTGGCCGAGGGCGGCGGGAATCGAACCCAGGCCCTCGGGAAAATCTGGAGGTTCTCATCTTAGAACGCGGTTCGTGGTTCAAATGAGTGTTCGCGTCCTCGAATAAAAAGTGATTTGCGAAAATTGCTTTTCTACGTAGCCAAGCCGAGGGGTTCCCCGCACTCCCAAAATAGGTGTCCAACGAGTTGGCGAATTGATGCTTTTTTGCGAGTTAGTTGCGAGTTTTCACGAGTTGAACGGAATTTTTTCGCGAGTTTAATGCAAGTTAATCGCGAATTAATGTGAGTTTTGCAAGTTAAACACGAGTTGAACGCGAGCTGGGCTCGGGCAAGTGTACAAAGAGTTGGTGAGTGAGGGACCTCTCGAGCCAAGCGATTTCAATGCATTTAAAAAATATATATTATTATTATTTTAAAGTTTGTTTTAAATTTTGTTATGCGGTTATGAGCGTGAGTGCCAAAAGTTAAATTTTAAAGAGAAAATAACCACTTCAAAAAATAAATAAAATTGCACCTCAAATCGAGAGCAAAGAGGGCCTGAGACTTTACGGCTCTGGCGGTAAGTGAATCCTCCTCTACAGCCGGTGCGAGGTATGCGGGCCTGCGGGCAAGGGGCTAGAGGCCCACCGCCCGCCCTCGATACTATCGCGTTTGGAGTTCGATAAAATGTTGCCTAGGGCGATAGTGAGGCTGCCAGGGCGAACGGAGACGGAAAGAGAGAGAGAGAGAGAGAGAGAGAGAGAGAGAGAGAGTAATTGGACGGCGGAGAGTCCTGAGAAAGGCCCGTCCGAAGGGTGGGGCAGGGTTAGGTAATGTATTTATTCAGAGCGCCGATGACTCATGGAATGCGCGCTTATCAGAGATTACGGCCCCCGAGAGGGTCTATCGGGAGAGGCGCGGCGGCGTTCTGATGAGGAAGTCGACGTGTCCGGGCGGCTGCAGCGCGCGGGAGCAGCACCGGCTCCATTCAGCCCCCCCTCCCCTCCCCCTCCTCCTCCCCCATTCATCCGCCCCATTCATTCCCCGTGCGGCCTTGTAGTATACGTGTGTGTGAGAACAACTTATTTTTGCGGAGCAAGTGAGGCGTTGCGCGCGCGGCTCTCTCACTCACTCACTCGCCCACGCCGCGGCAGGTCACGCATTCCAGACCCCACACCGCACAGCACCGCACGGGCGGCGGCCGCTACAACATCAAACGTGCGTCAGATTAGCTTGATTCGATCTGATCCCGGGCGACCCTACAACATGCCGGCGGAAGAGAGCAGAGCACAACCGCACATTGCACAAGTACGTCATGTGGTGCATGACCTGGTCCCCGCCCGGGTCCCCCCGGGCGAGGCGGGACGGGGGGCACATACACGAGGATTTTGGCATTGAGCTGCCGTCCCCCCCCCCCCCTCGCCCCCATTCCCCCCTCGGGTGCCCGCCGGCGGCCGGGCCCGGGCCGTGGCGAGCTGGGACTCCCCCCCCCGGCAGCTCGCGCGCCATGTTTAAAAGGACCCATGCAAACAACAACTGGGCCGGGCGGGGCGCGCGCGCCGCCGGCCCGCTGCCTGACCGTGACCCGCACCGCACCGTGTGCCTCAGGGGCAGGGGCAAAGCCGGCGTGGAACGTTACGTGTTACGTCACGCGTTACGAAACGCGTAACGGTATGAGCGCACCAATCCGCGACCGGAAGAAGAAGGAACCTCTTTTGTGAGCGATTTTTAAGTAATTTCAGCTGACAAATAATATTATCTGACAATATGCTTCATATATCGTGTGTGTGTGTGTGTGTGTGTGTGTGTGTGTGTTACTGTAGTGCGTTTCGTTAGAACGCTTCTTGTCTTTCGTTTGCGTGTACAGTAGCTTGGGAAGGACCACCCCATAACATTTCTGTTGAGCAAACGATGCGGAACACACTTGGCTCGTCCGCGGCGCGCCGTGCATCCCCATGCATGATTGTGTTTGCATTGAGTTTTCCCGCCTCAGCAGACGCGCAGCGGCGGCGCGGCGCCTGATGCTCTGTTTGGATTCTTGCGCCGCTGCAGGGACAAAGCCAAAGCCGGGGGGGCCGCAGGTCTAGCAACAGGTGCCGGGCCAGGCCGGGCCGGGCCGCGCAGAAACAAGTGCGTGTCATTTCACTCTTGGCTGGAGTGGGCACTGCTCTGGCTGCAGAGCGATTCCTCCGGTGGGAGCACTCGTAGGCCAACTCTGCGAGTGCGAGAGAGCCAGAGCGCAGGCTTCTTGAGGGCGAGAGAGACAGAGCGAGGAGTGCGCGCACAGGAATCGCTGTGCTGCTCGCTCTAGTCTAGTGGGTCCGGGAGCCTCTGGACCCCCCAGCAGCACTGCTTGTTCAGGACGGCGGCGCGCTGCGGAGGTCCCCGGGGAAGGCCGGGACACTATGGAGTGCCCGTGCCCGGCCCGCTTGTCTTCCAGGAGGCGCCAAATCTCCCAACGGACGTCCCGGATCCACTGAGGTGGAGCCGAGCAGCAGGCTGATTCCGAAGATCGCTCTCGTCCCTCCGTCCTTGTCGTACCTATGGCGGTGCCCTGTGTGGGGGATGGCAGGTCCCCATGAGTGCGGAGGAGCGAAAGCGATCCTCGGAATCAGCCTGCAGGGCAGGGCCTTACTTCCTCCCCCGTTTTCTCCTCCTAACCCTCCATTCTTTCGCAAATGCAGAATGAATTAGCTCGAGCTGGGCCGAGCAGGACCGTCCTGAGCGACTGCAAGGGCACCGGAGCAGGACACGCCCCTGGCCCCGCCCCGCCCCGCCCCGCCCCGCCCCACCCCGCCTCGCCCCACCCCGCCTGGGACCCGGGCGGGCCCAGCCTCCTATAGGGCCGCGGTAATTCATCGCAGATAATTTGTTGTTATTTCGGTTGGGTTGGGCTCCAGGCCCGCAGGCCTGCAGGCCCTGCTGCCCCCGCTGAGCTCCTCCCAGGCTTTTGGACCCTTGACTTTTTATTGGGCCCGCAGGACACTGGGGGACACGGCGCGTTCCTCGAAGTGGCTGCGGGCCGTGTGGGCCCCACCCCGCCCCGCCCCGCCCCGCCGTCGGGATGCATGCGTGGGACTGTGCGGCGGGCCAGGCTTTTGTGCACCGGCTCCTCAAGACTTCATCTTGTGAATGGCCCTGTGAGGTGAGGTGAGGGCTGTGCTGGCCGATTGTCCGGCCCGCAGCTCGGGGGCCCGCCCCCGGGAGCCGCCCCTGGGCCCGCCCCCGCGGGGGTGGCATCTCCCCGCCGCCGCCGCCCGGCTAGCTCCCTTATCCCGGATGGATTCCCGCGCGATCGTTTGTTGGGGAGGATCGCATCGGACAGGATGTCTGGTCATTGATACATTCAGCGGACAGTCGAGCCGAGGCGTCTAGGTCGAGCTCTTCCTCGCCTCCTCCCCCTCGTCCTCTTCCTCGTCTCCCTTGTCCTCCTCGTCCTCCTCCTTCTCGTCCTCCTTCTCTTCTTCCTCCTCCTCCTCCTTTTCGCCCTCTCCTTCCTCCTCGTCCTCCTCGTCCTCCTCGTCCTCCTCCACGTCCTCCGCCCCCTCCTTGTCCTCGTCCTCCTCTTCCTCCTCGTCCTTGTTCTCCCCCTTTCTTCGCCTCCCCCTCCCCCAGTCCTCTTCTTTCTCCTGTTCCTCCATATCGTCCCTCTCGTCCTCTCGTATTCCTCCTCCCCCTCCTGCTATTCCTTCTCATCTCCTCCTCCTCTTTCCCTCCTCTTCGGCGCACTCATCCTCGGGTCCGGTGGTGTTCGTTTCGCACAGGTCCATGGTCAGGTACTTCTCCGCTCCGCTCGGCGGGGGCCCCGATTGTCTTCTGTTTAAAGGGCCAGCGGGTAGGGAGCGAGGACCCCTCCGGGCCCCGCCGGGGCCCCGCCGGCCCCGCCCCGCTGGCGCCGCCGATACACTGTCCGCATTTAAAAATGGCGCGGGGGCCCCCGGGCTCCCCCCCCCCTCTCTCTCTCTCTCTCTCTCTCTCTCTCTCTCTCTCTCTCTCTCTCTCTCTCTCTCTCTCTCTCTCTCTCTCTCTCTCTCTCTCTCTCTCTCCTCAGGGCTCCTCCGGGTAGCTGTACTTTACCCCTAAACGAGAGGCCCGTAGAGTGGCGGTGGTGGCTGTTCGAGAGAAATCGACGAGGAAACTTTCGAGAAATGGATACACAGGGGAATACTTTTGCCTTGTCTTTTCTCTGTGCCTCTAGAAAGGAGCTACAGCCTAACCTTTTAATTTTTTTTGTCGCATCTTTTTTTTTATCACGCAGGTAGTTTGTCACCATTGGACTCGATCGTTAGTGTTTAGTGTTCGTCAGCTTGGTCACACTCTCACCATGGGACAGGCGAGATAAGGGGTCAGCACTGAGAAATAAAGAATCGGCCGACCAAAGAGGCGCACCCTCACGACAAATGTGACACGCTGTGTAAACTGGGAATGGAATGGATTTGTGTCCCTCCCCCGAATAATTTCCGATGAGATATTATGTGGTTTGTTTCAACCCGTCGTCAAGGGGCCGTAGGTCCGTTGCTAGGTCCACCGCGTCGGGCTGCTGCAGGGGCGTCGGCGCGCGCGTGAGCGTGGCCCTGCAGGGCAAGAGGCTGGCCGTGCAGCGGGAGCGGGCGCTCACCCAAAGGGTCGGACCCGACCCGGCCCGGCCTGGCAAGGAAGGAATGTTGACGACCCGGCGGCGGTGCAGCCCGCCTACCCCCCACCCCGCCCTGAGGAGCCGGGCGGCACCAAGCCGGGATTTTTGGCGGGAGCTGCAGGCAGAGTACGGTGCCTCTGTGTTACAACGCCCTATGTGTAGCGCGCTTCCCGAATTTAAAGTGTCAAGTGCGAGGGGGAATTTCCCTTCCGTAATACACTGTACATTTTGTAAATCCTATACATATATTACGTGGCATAAAACCCGTAATGTAATACCGAAAAACACAAAAATATGTCCTTAATTGATCAAATACTGTCCGTAATAGCGCTGTATAATACCGTGTAATGCCGAGCAGTCTGTAAAAGATTTTCCGATGTTAAGCCCCCTACGGTCAAGCGTTACGGGAATTGTGAAGTGTTTCGCCCTAGTTCCACAAAGATCCATCTATCAAACACTATGACCACTTTGTGCGGTGGGAATGCTACTAGCAATGCTCACGCACCTGTGCCGAGGTGTTGCCTAAATAGGCTGGCGCAAATGCAGCCAGTTGCGTTTGGGCAGCTATTTAGCGCCCAAGTTTCCTGGCGGCACGATAAGGGTGCGTCCCAATTCTCGGTCGGTCATTTGAATTGCACGCATCTGTCTCACTCGCTCCTAGGCCAGTCACCGAAGGTTTTAACCTCGAACAAAAATATGTCAAGCTGGAAATAGGCTAGATCGGTGCAGTTCAATGTGCTGAATCACCTCCTGAAAAGTCTAGTGAGCCAACCCGTGCGCACACACTAAACCCTTATGCACTTTTTTGTGCATAAGCCTTGCAGGATTTTACACAACCATAGTTATGCACAACTTTTCCTGCATAACTATGCTTAACTCTGTTCCTTATGCACAAATTCGTGCAGAATTATGCACAACGTGCAACATAGTTATGCATAAAATGTTGTGCATAACTATGGTTGTATAAAATTGTGCATAAGGGTTTAGTGTGCATACACCGGAAATTGAACAAAAGGGCCTAAATGCAGAGGTTTGGGGTACTCGCTGTAGCTCTGGAACTATATGTGCGATTTTCACGGGACTGGTCTCAACACGTACGGAAAGAAACAAGGAACAAATCCACTACTACACATAAGTCCCGATCCACTCCCCTCTAGTCAAAAACTTGACTGGAATGAAAAATTTCAAATTTGAGCACAAGTTTTTTAAACATATCAAGTCATTTCTCCGTAACGCGCCACTGGACTCAAAAATGTCCCAAATAAACGACGTGCGCTCATCCTTCAGCTCCATGAGGCTGCTTTTAGATTTGCGGCACATTGAACCGTTTAGGTTCTATCCGCCTTGAACTGAGCCCGTGCAGAGCCTCCTGCAGCCGTGCGCGGCAAACTCCCGCTGGAGCACGGCTCCCCCCTCCACCGCTCCGGGTGCGCCGTCTCTCTCCCACGCACGGGAGAGACAAGGAGAGAGCAGCGCGCCTCACCCGGGCCCGCCCGGGCCGGACGGCCGATAGAGCGAAAATTGAAACGAAAATATAACGCGTTTAGAAAATACTGAGAGTATTTTGCTTTCGCGTATCGGAAAGAGCTCAACGTCCACTACATCCTGGCCAAAGTCTACCCGGTGGTCTCTCAGAGGAAGCGAGTGAGACGAGGAAAACCCCAAATTTGCACCATTGGCTTTGAACGGTTCGTTCGGGTGAAAGGTGAAAGGTACAAAACCACTCGTAGTCGCTATTTGACGCAGAAAGTCCATACTTTCGAATGGTGTACACAACAGTACCCAAATGTTGAACTGTCTGGTGAAAACACGGGTTGCAATGACAAAACGATATTTTTTTGAAATTACGGAATATTGTGTCGGCTTGAATTCACGATTTCTGGACGGTTTTTAATGTCATCTTTACCGTATTTTCATGGACCAATACATACATTATGAATTTCTTTGGGAAACACTGATGAAAACCGCCAAGAAATCGTGAATTCGAGCCGACACAATATTCCGTAATTTCAAAAAAATATCGTTTTGTCATTGCAACCCGTGTTTTCACCAGACAGTTCAACATTTGGGTACTGTTGTGTACACCATTCGAAAGTATGGACTTTCTGCGTCAAATAGCGACTACGAGTGGTTTTGTACCTTTCACCTTTCACCCGAACGAACCGTTCAAAGCCAATGGTGCAAATTTGGGGTTTTCCTCGTCTCACTCGCTTCCTCTGAGAGACCACCGGGTAGACTTTGGCCAGGATGTAGTGGACGTTGAGCTCTTTCCGATACGCGAAAGCAAAATACTCTCAGTATTTTCTAAACGCGTTATATTTTCGTTTCAATTTTCGCTCTATCGGCCGTCCGGCCCGGGCGGGCCCGGGTGAGGCGCGCTGCTCTCTCCTTGTCTCTCCCGTGCGTGGGAGAGAGACGGCGCACCCGGAGCGGTGGAGGGGGGAGCCGTGCTCCAGCGGGAGTTTGCCGCGCACGGCTGCAGGAGGCTCTGCACGGGCTCAGTTCAAGGCGGATAGAACCTAAACGGTTCAATGTGCCGCAAATCTAAAAGCAGCCTCATGGAGCTGAAGGATGAGCGCACGTCGTTTATTTGGGACATTTTTGAGTCCAGTGGCGCGTTACGGAGAAATGACTTGATATGTTTAAAAAACTTGTGCTCAAATTTGAAATTTTTCATTCCAGTCAAGTTTTTGACTAGAGGGGAGTGGATCGGGACTTATGTGTAGTAGTGGATTTTTTCCTTGTTTCTTTTCGTACGTGTTGAGACCAGTCCCGTGAAAATCGCACATATAGTTCCAGAGCTACAGCGAGTACCCCAAACCTCTGCATTTAGGCCCTTTTGTTCAATTTCCGGTGTATGCGCACGGGTTGGCTCACTAGACTTTTCAGGAGGTGATTCAGCACATTGAACTGCACCCATCTAGCCTATTTCCAGCTTGACATATTTTTGTTCGAGGTTGGCACCTTATTTTGTCTTCGGTGACTGGCCTATCCGGCCGTTCCCATACCGCCCTTGGGACGCACCCTAAAAGTGAGCTGGTCGCGCGCATCAAGGTGGATATGGGATGCCTTCCCTTTTTGGCGCGAAAACGGTCTGCTGCCGCTCACGTCAGCGGCGTGTGGTGAGGGTGCGGGCACCAGAGTTTTCATTCGGGCGGGTACTGGGACCCGGTCGCCTCCGAAAATGACAGGTGTGCGCAGGATGGAGCTATAGCCAGGCTCGTGCATCTCACTCCCACCCGTCGTTTTCGGATGCGTCCGGGTCTTTTAACCCACCCGGATGAAATGTCTCGCGGGCACCAGGCTGCGCACCAGGCTGCCGTGTCGCGCCGCGCTGTAAATCTTGCGACCTGTCCGGATTGTAATGCGCAACATCAATAGTGCTGTAAATACGTCAGGTGGCGCTGCGGCGGCTCTCAGCCTGGCTGGAGGGGATTGTGGCTGGCCAGGACGGCAAAAGGGAAGAAAAAAAGAAGAGACAGCAGAAACAAGCCGAAATCTATGCTTTATATATCTCTCGCTTTTCAGTATTGCAGCTGAGGAGGCCTTTGCCTCTGAATCACTCAATGAAACGGAAACGAGGACGTTTAGCTAATCATAAAAAGGAAGTCACACACTTTACAAGGGCGCTTCCTGCGCCAAAATTTCGGAACCGTTGACTTTACTTCTCAGATAGGGTTTGCTTTCAACATTCCTGTATTGGCGGTAGGTTTTATTTATTTTATTTTTTTTGGGTGGGGGGGGGAATTTCATGAATGATGTTATGGTGACATACCCCCGAGTACCTGGCGCTCGATCCGAAACCCTCTCATCCTTCTAAACTTGAACTTGCGAGCAAATTTATTTAAAAGCGACAGGACCTGACATCGACCATCTCGGATTCTGACATATTTGGTGGGCAGGTTGCGTACCTAGGCGGGAGTCTCCAACCAAAATTTTAGATCGAAAAAAAAAATTATTGACTGAGCTGTAGGCAATTAACGTTTTTTTACCCTTCATTTTGGGTATTTTGGATAACGTCCAGGTTTTTAGTCCGAGGTGGTTAAAATTTGGTTTCCCCTTGTAAAATTGGCCAAGGAACAAGAATATGGCCACATATTCGACCCATCGGTCGTGCACGACGAATGAAGTCGATATTTTGGCCAAAAAACGTCTAAATTTGCTACAAAATACCCAAATCTTGGGTATTCGAACTTTTTTTCGGAATTTTGACATTTCCTTGACACCTTCTAGTAGAAAAAGAGCCAAGGAATCCAATGAGCTTTAGCTCATATTTTTAGGACAAACCGTTCAGGAGCCACAGCGCAGCAAAGTTGGGACTATCTTGTGGGATCTTAACGAAGCCGGTTTTGGGCATCCTGGAGCATGCAGATCTGCTCCCTGAATTTCTCTGAATTTTTCAGAATGTTCCTGATTTTTTCTGATTTTTTTGAATTTTTCTAAATAACAAGGTGTACAAAAATCCAGGTTTGTTCCCCCCTCGGTTTTCCGCCTTCTTTCGCGCCGCACTACGATTGCCGGAGGCAGGGAGCAGATCTGCATGCCCCAGGACGCCCAATACCTGCTTTGTTAAGATCCCACAAGATAGGCCCAACTTTGCAGCGCTGTGGCTCCTGAACGGTTTGTCCTAAAAATATGAGCTAAAGCTCATTGGCTTCCTTGGCTCTTTTTCTACTGAAAGGCGTCAAGGAAATGTCAAAATTCCGACAAAAAGTTCAAATACCCCAGATTTGGGTATTTTGTAGCAAATTTAGACGTTTTTTGCCCAAAATATCGACTTTATTCGTCGTGCACGACCAATGGGTCGAATCTGTGGCCATATTCTTGTTCCTTGGCCAATTTTACACGGGAAAATACCCAAAATGAAGGGTAAAAAAACGTTAATTGCCTACAGCTCAGTCAATAAATTTTTTTTCGATCTAAAATTTTGGTTGGAGACTCCCACCTAGGTACGCAACCTGCCCACCAAATATCGTCAGAATCCGAGATGGTCGATGTCAGGTCCTGTCGCTTTTAAATAAATTTGCTCAAAGCGAACATGCTTCTCATGGAGTAGCGCAAAGGGGAACAAATAATCGGAAAATTAATTATTCGGGGTTGATTAGCGGGGCCAAATATCATCAATTACATGTATCATTGCATTGTTACTTCATATTATCAAGTATTTTGCACTTAATCCACGTAGAAATAGAAGGAGACGCTTTCGTGGGTGTGAGGTATAGAAGTGCCCCTCCCAGCATTTCGCAGATGTCTCTGTTCCCCGGACAAGCGCAACACCCTGGCAGGCAGCAGGTCCCCCCGCCCACGCCGTCCAGACCGTGTTTGTCGTTGCGTCCCTTTGTGCCACCCGGAAGGGGCGAACACATTGCGCTTCTCAGAAGATGTTTGGTGCTGCCGGCCCCGCAGCCCCCGCCTCCACCGCCAAGAACGCCCCCATTAGTCAAGCTCACTGATGCGGTCATGATCGGCAGTGTGTACAAGTAGAGCACTGGACGCCACCACGCCCGCCCCGCCCCGCCGCGGGACCCACCACTGCGCCGCGCCAATAGAAAAAGGCGCCCTTTTTTATATTATTACTTTCCACTTCGGAGGTGAGTTGGAGAAGAAAGGTGAAATGTCATGCGAATTATCCTGGAGGGCGTCGGGCTTTGACGGCGTTAGGACCTCCCAGGCGAGGCCTCGCTATCGGACCATCCCTGTTGCTCCGGGAGGAACTCCTGTGTCTTTTGGCACGTATGATATTCTTATCGTGTAAAGACCTCTCGTGAAAAATATTCGTAAGGGTTACGGGAAAATTTTCCATGATAAATGTCGTAAAGTAACAACTTCCAGTTGTATTGTAACGATGATTTTTTTTTACACAAGGTATCGACTTACTTTTCTTTGACGAGGAAGAATTTGCTGTCGTAAGTTTACGACTGCGCTCGTTAATTTACAACTCTGTGTCGTAATTACAAATTACGAAAAAAAGTCGTAAATTTACTAGTACTTTTTCCACAGTGACGTGATCTTGGTTCCATCCACACTGTGAAAAGTATATAATATCGTTGCAGATTTTGACTAACCAAAAATGTTGAAAATTTACGACAGTTCATTTTCGCTCGTGATTGATCGATAAGTAGTGCTTGTAATTCTACTACTTGTAATTTTAAGCCTACAACTCCGCTTCGTGACATATTTTTTTCGTAAACGTATGTTAGGAAAATTAAGAAACCATGTTTGAAGTGGCGATAAGAATTCTTCATTTCTTATTTTGGTTTGGGGAAAAAACACTCAGTTTGGACGCAACAGATCTGCTTTTGAGCATTTTTTTTTTTAACGTTTTGATGCGACAAATTTATTTTTCACGTAAAAATCTTTTTTGACGCGGAGCTTGCTGGCGTAAGGCGTGGCCACGTAAGGGTAGCCAATCCCAATCAGAATCAATGAATGAATGTATGAATTTATAAATGGATATGAGCAAGTGAGCGAGTTGCAGTCGAAGTGATTACTACACCGCAGGCTTGACGACTTGAGAGAACCAGGCCACAAACGACACAACTCTGCTGCAGGTCAAAGCTCATGCGCTTTTAACTCACCTTTGTTTGATACTTTGTAAGTAGTCAGTATTGTTGCGGGTTAGTTGTCGCCTCTTGCAACACTAGTAGTCCTTTGTTCCCCGTTTGTGTACGACACTTGTTCCGCGCAACGGTTTCATATGCGCAGATGCATTAATAAACAGTTTACTCCGGTTGTCTTACGCGCACTCGTGTTACTCTGTGTGACCCCGCGCTAGTCGCTGGGATGCCAAGTGTGCAACACTGTGAAAAATATGGACGGAAATGGACAACTTGCCCAGAGTGGCGGAGCGTAGTGGGAACCAAAACAAAGCAGAAAGGACTGTCTAAATAATTCACACTACGAGCGTAAAACATTATTTTAAGTGATCCTAATGAATGTCGAGTCCTAACAGACACATGTTTTTGACCTCAGTTACACTAGAATTGAATCTAAACCAAGATTTAAACCAGTTCTTTACGTAGGTTATGGTGCTTTGTTTTGGTTCCCACTACGCGCCGCCACTCTGGGCAAGTTGTCCATTTCCAACTAAGTCATGGCTTTAAAGGATCTGGGGTACTGCGGTTAACTGTAAAAAGTGTTTAACAATAAAGGGTTTAACAACAAAAGGGTTTAACTTGAGGGTTACACGAGCAGATTCGGACACCATGAAGTGTTCAAATTTTCTGGTTTAACACTTTTAAGTATGCAAATTTGCAGTCAACACATTTGTGTGCTCAACGTAGTGTCGAACACTTCAATTGCTTCAATGTGCACGCCATTTGAACACTTTTATTAATAGTGTACAAGTGTTCAACCCAACAGTTCAGCTATTACAAGTGTTCAACTCGACAGTGCATCTGATTAACAAGGTAAGCGTTTTGCGGCGCGTGGTCCACTTACATACAGTACTTGCAATTGCAAAACTCCCGTGTTGGACACTTAAAAGTGCGTAGCAGTTCAACAATTCAATTCCACAGCTGTTAAGCTCAACTCTTCAACCTGACCGGGAGTTTCACACTTAAAAGTGTTGAACAGTTTTCCTCCCGGGTTAACAGTGCTTACAGTTTCAGAAAAGTTCTCTCGATAGGAGCTCATGTTGTTTTCAGAAATGACAAGAGCGTATTCGTACTTGAGTTGATAATATCTTGAGCACTTGAGAATAGTTTTTCAGATCATTTTTGAGGCAAGAGCTCCTTATCTATATACACCAAATGCCTCTGATCCATGTTAAAATGTTCTTGGCACATCTGAGCATTTTCTCCTTCCTAATCGAGAAACGGCTTTTTTGGGGTGTGCGTGACCGCGGTAGCGTTACGCATCACGCGCCTCAGCGTGTGAGGCGGAGGTCATCATACGAATCTGTTTGATATAGTAGTTGTGTGGGAGGATGTATATAGCGTAATTCGATAATGATAGGAGTTATTCAGACGGAAGGGCCCCATTGTCTCGGCTAGACCGGGGCCGCCGCCGGGGCCGCCGCCGGGGCCCTACACTGGAAAAACTAATGTGACATGAGTCACATCAATTGATGTGACCAGTTTATGTCGCATTTCAAAACGTTACCAAATTCTCGGTCACGTTTGGTAATGTGACATCAGGTGCCACGTGTTATGTCTGCCTATAGTAATAACATGGAGGATGTTACATTACAAACGTTACCGAAAATATGGTAACATTACGTGATGTTACCTAAACTGGTCACATGTGCACATGTGACATATGTCACATTAGTTTTTCCAGTGTACTGCAGAAGTCCTTCCTTCTACCCACGTGTGAGAGCTTAATGAGACCGTGTCACCCCAACAAGACTATTGCCAACGTGACGCGCGTAATGGGCGGGCGGGCGGGGCTGCAAACTTTATTGTTGATTCACGCCAGGAAAATTGGGAAGAAAATAATTCTTGTCTTTTATTATTTAGGCCCCAGTGCGATAGCATCCATAGGTGCAAGCGAGGATACAGTGGGATTACTTTTCCCCTTGAAGTATGTTCTGAATTTATCTTTTTATTTACCTCTTCCTCTATCAGAAAATTCGGAAATATATTCAGAAAACACTTGACAATTTTTGGACAGATTTTGTGAAGTAATTGTTTTTTTTTTAAACTCAAATTTTAAGCGGTACCTTCCCGCTCTCTAGATAAAAGACTATCAGGTGTACGGAGCCTGGGCTTAAAATCGAGGGTCAAAAACTCTTTTTACTAGCCTGCCACCTACAGGTGGTTTCGTGGCTGGGGATAGTGTACTCCCTCCCCCTCCCGAGGGAATAAACATTCCCTGGCGTCCGGGGGAGTAAAGATTTCCTCGCTGGATATAGTGTCCTCCTCCCAGGTCTGTGGAGTAAAGATTCCCTGGCTGGGGATAATGAACTCCCCCCCTAGTCTGGAGGAGTAAAAATTTCCTGGCTGGGTCCGGGGGAGTAAAGCTTCCCTGGCTGGGGATAACGTATACTCCACCCTGGTCGGGGGAGGGGGTGGTGGTGGTGGTGGTGGTGGTGGTAAAGATTCCCTGGCCCTGAAAACAGGTCGCAATGCTTCAAAATTCTTTGCTGTCGGGCTCGAGGGGCGGCCAACTCGAAAAAAAGATGTACACAGAAATACCAGTGTATTTCTAGAAATACACTAAAATACAAGGAAATACTCTACAATACACATAAATATATCGAAATTCACTGCAAACCCCATAATGACGTACGTTATCGCAAAAGGGATAACGTGCGTAACTATCTAGTTTTAGTTGAATATTTTCTAAGCAAGTTCCTAAATATTAATTTTGACGGCACCATTCAATTCCTCGTAAAATTTCCGTTCGAACGAGCATACATGTCATAGGGTTCCAGGTTCAAATACAAACACTGGCAAGAATGCTTACAACAGCAAGTGCTCGAAAAGTATGGGTGGGATACTAGTCACATGTATGCTCGTTCGAACGGAAATTTTCCAAGGAATTGAGTTGTGCAATCAGAAATACAATTCAGGAGCTTGTTTAGAAAATATTCAACAAAAAGTGCATAATGTCACGCGTTATCCTCTTTGCGATAACGTGCGTCATTACGGGGTTTACAGTGAATTCTCAACAAAAATACGAAAAAAACACCGAAAAATACATTAGAAATACAAGAAATACAAGGCAAGTGTACATAGAAATACATGAGTTGGCCGCCCCTTGGTCGGGCTCGCGGGATGCTGGCGGGGTTCCTCGCACACTGCCACCACAAGGTCAGCTTAGCGATCGTGTCAAGTTGTTAGACGTTTTAAAGGAAGTGATGGTAATCTTAGGCGCCGCCCTCAAGCCCATCACGCCCTTGTAGGCGTCAAAACAAAACCAAAAAAAAACAAACACAAAAAAACACAGACTTCATGGAATTCCTCGTGGCAATCAACCCTCAGAGCCCAGCGCGGCGCCGCCCCCGGCGCTCGGAGGGCGCGACCAACACCCCCGCCCCGCCCCAGGCCCAAGAGCACGCCCCACCCCACCCCACCCCGCCCTAACCACCTTCTTTAATGGCCAAAGGGATACCAACGTGTTGACGTGTGAGTCTTTCTGGTCGCGCAACTTTTTATTGTTATTATATTTCTTCCTCCTCAAAACTTCAATAGAAGTGAGGTTGGAGGCCGGCCCCACCCCACTCCGCCCCGCCCTGCCCCGCCCCGCGCGCCTCACGTGTAAGGACGAAATATCAGCCCCTCGGGCCCCTTTTAGCCGCCACAGCGCCGCGCGCGCCGAGTCCACCAACGGGTTAATAAGGTGTGCGTGTGCTTTTTGTGAATATGTGTGTGTGTGTGTGTGTGTGTGTGTGTGTGTGCGCGCGCGTGTGTGTGTGAGGGGCGCGCGGAGGGCATGGCCAAAGGGATGATGCCAGGGTGAGGACAGGCCCGGCGGTATGCACCGGCACCGCTATGAATATCCTTACACAGGAGGAGAAACGCCGACCTGCCCAAGGCCAACAAGGGGCGCATTGTGAAGGTGCGGGAGGCGTCCTATGTATACGGGATGCTGCTGGTGGCTGCGGGGCTGGGGCGGCGGCGGCGCGGGCGTGGCGGGGCGTGGCGGGGCGTGGCGCGGGGATGAAGCGATCAGGGGGCCGAGGTACGGGCACCGCGCGGGTACCTGCAAGTGTATGCCAAGTGTGGCACACATGCGAGTGTATTAATTTCCATTCGTACATTTTTATCCCGTCACATGTGTAAAATAATAATAATAAAAAACTGTATATTTTTCAAAATATCAAACTTTTTGTTTTGTTCTATTCTGATGCAAAAGAATGTCAGCTAAAATTTTAGTCGAATACCAACACAAAACGCAGTTAAAAATTTAGACTACATCGAAGGTTCGTGAAGTTCTAGAAAATGAAGAAAAAAATAACAATAGGATTCTCGTCCCCTAAGTCTCTGAATATGACGCAAGAAAATGGGTTTAACGTGACATCGAATCGTCCGCCGGAGGCAAGGTGCGGGTGGTGTTATTCAGGGAGGGAGAGTAACGTGATTTACCGAAGGTCCGTTACAGGGGCGCACCGCTACTGCTGCAGGACCCCCTTCTTGGACACCCCCGGGCGTGGCCAATCGCAGCGCGCGAGTTATGGGGCAGCGCAGGCAGCGGGGGCAAAAGGCCAGCTGATTTGAATTTATGTCGGGATATATCGGTCTGTGGCAGTAGCCATGTAGGGGTATATCACCCTACACGGTACCCTGCTCACGGTACCCGCCCGGTACCGTATATACCTCAGGAGCGGGACACCGCCGTGCTTCCTGCTGTGCTCTGCACTGAGCCGCGGCCGCCCTCTCGTAAAATCAGTGTACGGGTGTTTCTTTGAATGCGTAACAGTGTTGCGGGCTTGCCTACCCCGATCCCGTAAGGCTCAATGGCCCTTGAAGCCCCAGCGAGCATGCAATCCCGCAACACTGTTACGCATTCACAGAAATCTCGGCAATACACGGAAAATACAGGGATATTTCTAGATTCACAGAAATTCAACAAAATGAATTCTTTAAAAATGCGAGAAAAACCGAGGGGGCCTCCACTCCTCTTTTGGGCCAACACCGGATTGCCAAGATTGCCAGATTTCCAGGATTGCTCGGATTTTTTGGGATTGCTCGGATTTTTCGGGATTGCTCGGATTTTTCGGGACTGCTAAGAGTTTTAGAGATTGTCGCTGATTTTTAAAGATTGCCGTTGATTTTTAAAGATTGCCGTTGATTTTTAAAGATTGCCGTTGATTTTTAAAGATTGCCGTAATTTTTTTAAAGATTGCCAAGATTTTCTTTGATTTTTAAAGGGTTTTTCAATATTGCCGTGGATTTACTACAATTTTTAAAAATTGCTGGAGATGGCGGATTTTTTTCGCAGTGACAATATAATTTTTTTTAGCATAAGCAAGTCAAGCATTGAGGGCGAGTTGATGTGCCCGCCGCCGGGCTTGAAATTCTTGTGCAATCAAAAAGTGAGCAAGTAAGGCGAACAGAAAGTTTGCCTGACAAAGTGCGTTTTAACGATTTTGCCACTTTTAGAAGCTTGTACCTCTGTTTCCGCAAAAATGGTGCACTTTCCCTCTTAAGGCTTAGTTTGTACTATAGTAGGACATGCTTCTGAGCCAAAAATCTCAGGAGGGTAATGCAGGGATTTTTTTTAAACCCAAATCAAAGTTGGCGTTCCGTGCAAATTTGAGCAGTTTTCGGTACTTTTTTTTTAAACTATGAAATAAAACTGACAAAATTCGGCAAAAAATCGCTGGGTCTTCTTTTATATGTGTAGTATCTAGCTATATTTTTACGGAATGCAACACGTCGCTACATCACTTGAATAATAGCAATGCAATGAGAGGCTGCATTCGCGCCGCTCAACGTCGTAAACTTCGTGACTTCTGCGCTCCACCCAGGAGCACCCCGGCAGCGCCAAGGTCAATCCTGAGGCGATTCTAAATACCCTAGACCCTTGCCTATCCACCTGTATAACGCTTGCGTCGAAAAAAAATTTGAATTTTGAGGGTTTTTTCCCGTTTTTGGGCGATCTCAGACCACTGTGGGCGGGCGAGCTCAGCCCCACGGGCTCATCTTGATGAGCCGCGTGAATAGCGCCTGTGGTTCAGGCGCGGTTTTATGGGGGGGCGAAGGGGCGAAGGGGCGATCAGGCCCGGTCAGCCCCAAAATCCGCCTGTAAGTAGGCAATTTGAGGTACAAAACCCCTTTATATAGGCAACTCCCCTGGTCAACCGATCCGCCCCTCCCGTGAGCTCGACTTAAAACCACGCCTGACTGTGGTTAGGCCACCCTGCGTGTATTTGTGGATGGTGGAGTTGCGAGATCCTACCGTAACGTGACTAAAAATTATGATTGAAACGAGGGGCCCACAACTCCGAAAAATTTTGTACACCTGATTTCCGGATTTCAAAGATTTCACATGATTTCAGGTGATTTCAACGGATTTCAAAGATTTCAAGTGAATTCACTGATTTCGCGAAATTTCACATGATTTCGAGTGATTTCCATTGATTTATGATTTCCATTGATTTCAGTTAAATGTCTACCGAATTCATATGATTTCCATTAATTTCGTGAGATTCCTAACGAATTCAAGTATTTTTGGGACGACCTCAGAAAATACACGCACAGCTGATCCAAATTATTCTCTCAATTACATGATTAAATAGGATTTTTACTACATTATTGTGAGTTATTTCGATTTATTCCAAATTATTGGAAATTAACTTGCAACTGCGCAAAATAATCACAATTATTTCAATTAATTTTTTTAAAAATTCAGAAGCAAATTTTGCTCTGCAATTGAAAGGGTGGCGTGAAAACATGGAAAATTTTTGCGGCAGTAAACCTCCCGAAGGAGGTTGCGGTTCCCGCCAGGCACAGGGCTTTTACCCCCTGTGGCAGCCAACTGCTTCGGTGTTCCATGGGAACCGGCGCTTTGCTGACTGCGATCCTATCGCGCAATTCGACAGATTTGATCCCCGTACCACCATTGGCCTACCCCTAGAGGTACGAGCGGTGTCAAGAGCGTTAGACTTCCTGAACCCAGTTTCAGAGGCCTTACCTCAGAGGGGTACGCGGGATTCGAACCCACAACCCCGAGTGCCGACACGTAGCCAGAACAGGAAGCGACCCAACGCCCAGAGCCACCGAGCCAACGGCGGTGAGACGTGTTTAACTTCTATTTGACCTGCCATCCAGCTGCGGCCAAAGGGAATGTCAAGCGCGAAAAACACTTTCCCGAGTGGGAGTCGAACTTCGGACCACTCAGTTCGGTGTTGCGCGCTCTACCAACTGAGCCACGACGCCGCGATGACTGTACAGTCCGACAGGTTCGAGTTGTATTTGCCAAGTCCTCCTGGCTGGAGGCTGCAGGATACGCATCAAATACAGCTCGAACCCGTCGCAGTCATCGTGGCGTCGTGGCTCAGTTGGTAGAGCGCGCAACACCGAACTGAGTGGTCCGAAGTTCGACTCCCACTCGGGAAAGTGTTTTTCGCGCTTGACATTCCCTTTGGCCGCAGCTGGATGGCAGGTCAAATAGAAGTTAAACTCGTCTCACCGCCGTTGGCTCGGTGGCTCTGGGCGTTGGGTCGCTTCCTGTTCTGGCTACGTGTCGGCACTCGGGGTTGTGGGTTCGAATCCCGCGTACCCCTCTGAGGTAAGGCCTCTGAAACTGGGTTCAGGAAGTCTAACGCTCTTGACACCGCTCGTACCTCTAGGGGTAGGCCAATGGTGGTACGGGGATCAAATCTGTCGAATTGCGCGATAGGATCGCAGTCAGCAAAGCGCCGGTTCCCATGGAACACCGAAGCAGTTGGCTGCCACAGGGGGTAAAAGCCCTGTGCCTGGCGGGAACCGCAACCTCCTTCGGGAGGTTTACTGCCGCAAAAACTTTCCATGTTTTCACGCCACCCTTTCAATTGCAGAGCAAAATTTGCTTCTGAATTTTTAAAAAAATTAATTGAAATAATTGTGATTATTTTGCGCAGTTGCAAGTTAATTTCCAATAATTTGGAATAAATCGAAATAACTCACAATAATGTAGTAAAAATCCTATTTAATCATGTAATTGAGAGAATAATTTGGATCAGCTGTGCGTGTATTTTCTGGGGAATCCCCGTATTTTTTGCACGATTTTGAGAATTTCACTTCAACTGTGCCGTAACAAGGAGGTATTTTAAAGAATCTTAGTCGTCTAGCACTTTTACTATGTTTTATTGCTCCAGTTAATAAATGAATATTCCCTCATAAATCAGATTTGTGGAAGTGGATTTGCGTAGGACTATTATTTATACCTCCAATGGCAAAAATTTAAACAAAAAGAAATTGTTGAAATGTTTATACATTGAGTACTTTCATTGAAATGGCAGTAAGCTTTAAGAATAAATAGGAATCTCAATCTGTTATGAAAGTATCTAAAAATCTTAAAATATCTCGAATTCGCCGAACAGCTGTTAGTGCACATCGCCCCCCTCCTCTCCCCACACCGATTTGAGTGAGTTGCCCGAGACGCTTTTTAAATGTGATTTCGTGTGAATTCAAAGTGATTTCAACAGATTTCAAGTGATTTCAACGGAATTCGCGTGAATTCAAGAGAATTCAACTAATTTCAAAGATTTCACTGATTTCAATGAGATTTCAGTATGATTTCCAAAGATTTCGGTGGCCCTGTATACCTGAATTCCAGAGTTGTGGGCCCCTCGGATTGAAATTATGATGCCACCCGAACGTTGTGGAGTGAAGGTTGCTTGTGATTGCCAACGGATTGCGGGTAAATATTTCTGGACTGCCAGAATTTACACCGGATTTCGTGAGATTGCGTCGGATTGCCTGAGATTGCGTCAGATTGCCTGAGATTTCGTCGGATTGCCTGAGATTGCGTCGGATTGCCTGAGATGGTGTCGGATTGCCTTAGATTGCGCGGATTTTCCTAGATTGCCGTCAACTACCGCAGATTGCCGCGGATTTCTGAAGATTGCCATCGGATTGCTGCAAGGTGTAACACCGGATTGCCGGAGTGGAGGCCCCCTCGAGAAAAACACAGAAAAAGACAAGTAATACACGCATAGTGTGCACAGAAATACAAGAGCTACCTTTGGGCGGGGCTGACCTCGGGGAACAACCCGGAGAACACTCGGAACACCTCGGTGAACACCCCGGTAAACAACCCGCTGAACACCCCGGGGAACTCCCCGGGGAACACCCCGCGCACGCGCCCCCGTCCTGCCACGCCCCGACGCGGCGGCTGTCTTCTCGGAACGCAAACCGCCAACAGCAACAACAACAACAACATATTATCGGGAACAAACAGCGCCGGAGAAACAATAAGGGGACAGTGTCAACAAAATAAAGACAGGTAAGGCTCCGGGGTGCGTCTCTGCTCCGGGACCCGCCGGAGCCGTGCCGGAGCAGCGGGGGCGGATCAACAATGGGGTGTCCTCTATAAAAGCGGCAAAAAGCTCCCCAGGGCACTGAGATCTCATACGGGTGGGTCCGGCTACCCGGAGCGCGTCCGAATGCGCAGCAGCAGGTGAGAGCGAGACGGAAATACTTTTCGGTTCCAGTATATCTCACTCGCACCTATACGGTTTCGGACGCGTTCCGCGGGTCGCGAACTCTGCCCGGAGGAGAGCGTTCAGAAACTGACTACCACTCCGTGAAAATTGGGAAAAAGTGGAAGAGAGTGAGGAGGTGGTGGAAGGGATTGTCGGCCATTCATTCCCGGTTGGTATTTTGTATCGGAGGCGATTGGGATCACCGCCGCCGCCCTCGCTTATTGATATCGTCGCTGGCGTGTGTAGCGTCGTTTGTTATCTTATCGTGCCGCACGGGGACCCGCCGTCGCCTACTCTGGAAATACAAGTGTTTCGATGAACCTTTTTGCACCTATGATATAAAGGTGTGTGAATTTTCCATTCGAAATAAACTCGAGAACGAAAAATGTTATTCGTTTTTCCATGAATGTCTGCAGGGCTACGAGATGACACCCACGAAGTGATTCACCCCGTGCGGTAAAACAAATGTATACGTAGTTCTATGCATCACCTGATGCATAGCTCCTAATGTATAATACTTATACGCTTTCACAGGAAAAACAAAGGTGCGAATACCTACCTTTAAAAGGCACTAATAAAGTTTAGTGCCTTTGGAAAGGCACTAAAGCTTAGTGCCTTTGGAAAGGCACTAAGTAAGACTTTTCACACCTTTAGCTGGATAACTTCATATGAGTTCCGTACAAGTTTAGTGCCTTTGGAAAGGCACTAAACCGCGCCCTTGACTTTAGTGCCCCAGGAAAGGTGTTGTTTAGTGCCTTTGTTTTTCCAGTGTTGTCATGCATAGCTCTAACTATCCCTATGCTTTGACATACGAAGCCTCATCCAAATGCGTACTTCTATACAACACAAAATATTTAAAATCTATACATTTGAAGAAAGTCACAGATGTTAGGCATGTTTTCTTGTATAGTTCCTACTGTCCACCATAAATCGTGCTTGGAAGTGCAAACTACACCATGGTGTATAAAAACTACTCATTTGTTTTGCCAGTGTACAGGGGGCTAAAGCATCGAGCGGTATGGTCCTAACGCGGGCTTAGGGTAGTCTGTTCGTCCGGCATCTTCAGTAATAATAACTGTACAGAAGTAATATTATTATTCGGGTAGTAACATTACAAGAATGGGACAAAACCATAGACACCGGGCGGGTGAGTCACGTGCGTAGAGAAGAATACAGTAATACTTTGGTAGCCTGCTGTTGAGATTGCTTCTCCCTAGGACGTGCAGGGCCTCGCGGGGCGTGGCGTGGCGTGGCGGGGCGGGGCGGGGCCCCAACAGAGGCATACCAACCGCGATGAGGGAGCTGCGAGCTAAGCGGGAGCGACGGAGACGCCCTCTACGCGCCCAACACAGTAACACACACACACACACACACACACACATTTACACAAGCACATGCACGCACGACTCGTGAGGTCCCGTAAGAATGTGTGTCGGTTGCTGTGCGTGACTGCGAAGCCTCCCCCCCTCCTCTCTCTCTCTCTCTCTCTCTCTCTCTCTCTCTCTCTCTCTCTCTCTCTCTCTCCCTCTCCTCCACCCCCGCCCTCCTCCCTCTCCTCCGACCCCTTCCAAGTGGAGCAGGAGCGACGCCGACCGGAAGTGACTTTATTTCGCTGGTGCTGGCCGGGTCTGGTCTGGTACCAGTGCCCTGCTGCCGCCGCTGCTCCAGACCGAGATTTTAGTTTTGTTTCCCCCCCCACCCCTGCTCCTCTGGCCCCCATAGTGTATCCCCCATAGTGCATGTCCCCCTGAGGTTGTAAACGCCCCACCGTGACCAAGGACTGAGGGGTCTTGGTCCTTTACCCCCCGGCCGTAAAGGGTTCCGTCAGTCAGGTAGTCACGTCATACCCTGTCGCTCCAACAGTGTGCAGGACGCCTGGAGGTCGGGCGGGCCAACCACGCGGGCACCAGGGTCCTAAGCGTCCCGCCACGCCCCGCCACGCCCCGCCACGCCCCAGACGCTGTACCGACCCAAAGCTGACACACATGGCGTGGGGGAGACGTTGTTCCCCTCCCACTCGCGCTCGAGAAGCTTGACGCCCCCGTGGTTTTGCCAAAGTGCCAGGCACCCCAACCCCCCCCCCCCCCCCCCCACTTTCCTTCCCTCTGCCCCCTTTCCCCTGTGGACGCTGGACGGCCAGAGTAGAACACTGTTGCCAAATAAGTTCTAAGCCCCAGGAAATTAAAAATGATTTTCGAAAAAAATCCCACGAAGACACCCAAGGAAGGCGGGTATCTCCGCCCGCCTACGAGGCAAAAACTAGTCTCAAGAGTTGCACTGTCCTACTCTCGAGTTTGCATCACAAACGTGACCGAAAATTTTGTTCACACCGTACCTGCGACCTGCGAGCTATATATATATATATGCTAAGCAGTGTGACCACATGTCGCATTTTGTTTTTCCCCTCGGTCGTAGAAGGTGTATACACTCGGTCTGTCGCCCCAAAATAACACACAACAACCATAGCCAGCCAGCCAGTCTCGATCTTGGTCGGCTCAGCCTCAGCAGCTCCCATGCGAGCGCGGCGGCCATTTAAACCTTTGCGCCGGTCCTGCCCGCCGCCAGGGCGCGCCGGGGCACGCCAGGGGCGCTTCCCAGAAGTGCTAATGATCCCTATGAGGCTGTAGGCCTGGGAGGATGCGACCTGCCTGCCCTGCATGCCTGCACGCCCTGGTTATAGGTCTGTCTATGGCTTTTCGCCGCCGGCCGAATCTTCTCTTCTTCCCGAAAAAAGATATAAATGGCGATCGTTTTTTTATCATTCAGTTTAAAAGGAGCACCGGGAGAGGGGCCGCAAGCAGGGCCCCGTATGAAAGCGATACGGCGGGCGCGCGGCCATTCAAACTGGTTTTGAATCGCAACGGTCACGGCCTTGGTGTAGGCGGACAGAGCGAGAGAGAGAGCGAGAGAGAGAGAGAGAGAGCGAGAGAGAGAGAGAGCGAGCGAGACACCTGATGCTGTCTGCCTGCAGGGTGACGCACTGGCGCCACAGGGTCGCACCCTCGCGCAGCTCAGCACAATGGACCCCAAGGGGATGTTTGTAAAACAAAAACAAACTGCAAAAACCCTAACGCAGCACAAGCAGCAGGGCCGCGCGTCAAGTCACGACGACTCACGTATCGCTCTGTGAGGTAATCCAATAATCCATTGGTGTGCTCCAGCGGGCTCCAGCAGCTCCAGCAGCTCCAGCACCGCCCTCCAGGCTCCTCGCTCCGCCAGTCTGGCACCAGTTTCACGCATGTGTGATTTTTTGTTGTCTCCAAACTCCCCGGTTGCGGTCAGGTCAGGAGTGATGGCATCATGGGGACCTGCAGCGGCGGCTCCGGGGCGGCGTGGCTCTGCCTGGCGCAGCAGGAACATGCAATGCGCTTTTTCTCGCCGGAGGGGGGGGGGGGGGGCAGAGGGCAGAGGACCACCTACCTCAACGCCTACACTGACGTGACGGTTTTGTAGCCCATAAAACGGCTGTGCGGGTGGGGCGTCTATGCGTGCTGCTGGAACACCAGCTCCGTGTCTATATGGCGCTCACGGTAAAAGCACTGTCCGAAGGGCATTCTAATATTTGGGGACAGCTCAGATTTTGAGGAAGTCTTCTCAAGAAATGAGAGGTTTTCGAACATTTTATGAGAAATCATTCTCATATAGGAGTTCTCATCATGAAATTTATTGAGTCCCTCAAAGTTTTGACCCCCCCCCCCCCACCCAGCAGAAGTAAAATGGGCAGAATCTTTTCTTCTTCCTTGTTTGTGATAAGAGATTAGATTAGAGACTGTACGAAGGGGCGTAGCGGCGTAATATCAAATCACTGCAGGATGCTGAAACATACCTAAATGCTAATGGGATGCTGCGTCAGATTTCAGAGCTTTCTCGTGTCTGCTGCTGTTGGTCAGAGCCCCGCCCTCCCTTGTGTCTCTCGCTTTGTCGGGATCATCCCCTTTTCACGAGGAGAAATCCCCTGAATTCCTAGCGGGCCGTTGGACGGTGTCGTGTTGCGCCCACACAGGTGCCCCGCCGCCCCGCCCACGGGCTGTGCTGCTGCGATAAGTGATCGATCTTGAGAGATAGATCGATAGATCGAAGCGGTGCGGAGGGCCCTTCTTTTACAATGATAATTAATTCAATCCTTTTCCATCCCATACCTACCTACCTGTCACCCCAAACATGCGCCTGTCGAGTCGAGGCTCCCACTGGAGGTTGCCAGGCCAAATGGCAGCCGATCTATCACGCGGCGCTGAGGACTGCGCGTGTGTATGTGGTGTGTTGTGTGCGTGTGTGTGTGCGTGTGTGTGCGTGTTGTGTGCGTGCGCGCGCGTCCGTGCTTTTTTAACGGCGGTGACGTGGACACTCTGTTCACCCGAGGGCGACGGGCCAGACCTTGCCCACATTGACTCTCGAAGAGGCTTCGTGAGTCGCTGTTTTCATTATTGGCGTGGCCCAAAAAAAGCGGAAAGGAACCCAACGCGAACGAAAAAAGGGCAGTCGGCTCACAACTACGCTCCGCAAGGCTATTGTCCCCACGCATTTAAATAGGAGAAAATGAGCTCATGAGCTCTGCTTGTCCGCTTGAATAAGGGCGTACGGACTCGTATGCTTCAAGAAAGGCGGACAATCACGCTTTAGTTTTACCAGTGTTCAATATTTATTCCTCCATTCCCTAACCTATCCTCCAGGTGCGGAGCCAGGGATCTCCCTTTTTCTTCCCCCCTCCCCTTCCTTTCCTCCATTATTTCATGAGCGAAACAGTGCCAAGTCCACGAATTTCGACCACTTGTAGGTTTGTGATTTTCCGCTCACGCACGGCTTACACAACAGTAACGGCGTGAATTTTCTCAAGAATTCCGCGCGGTTCAACGGATGCGAATTTCACACTTGTACAAGTGCACTGTTAAACCAAGTGTGCAACTGTTCAACGCTTGTAAGTGTGAAACTACATGTTTATCACGTGAAAGTGTTCAGCTAAACAGCCGTGCGATTGCAACTGCTCAACTCGAAGGCTGTGCACTTGCAGGTGTTCAACTGCGCCGGACAAATCTTCCTTGTTGAACACTTCCAAGAGTATATCTGTCCAGTTGAACACTTATAAGTGTTCAGTGAGCGACTTGAACACGCTCAAGTGCTCAACTCTGGGTTGAACACTTGTACATGTAAAGATGGGAGTTGCACACTGACAAGTGTATAGCAGTTGCATACTTGGTTTCACAGTGTGTGCCGGAACGCGCAGTGTGTGGCTGGCCGGCTGGCCGCAGTGCACGAGGGTGTGAATACTGTAGGAGCTCCTGTTTGCAGCCCAGCGCCTCGCCCGCCCCGCCAGGGCGCGGAGCTTATCGTTATCACAGCGACCGTTACAGCGGAGCAAGGTCAGCGCGCAGTCACGCCTCGATCTTGCGGCTTTTAAAAAGGCCTGGGGTGGCTATCAGCAGTCAGTATCGAGGCGTGCTCTGCAGGTCTTGGGAACGTTAAAAGTTATCGATATGAGAATTACATCTCACCAAATTATGATAGAGCGAGTCACCTACTTATCACAAAATTCATTTTTTGTTTAAGTTACTAATCTTTCTAAGCAAACCAATGACATTTCAGGATATACTATCGCGTTCCTCGCAAAATTACGCGTCAAACGAGCCTACATGTGATGAGGTTCTGATGAGCGGTCAGCTAATGAAAAGCAAGTAAAAAAGCACTAAACAGTACATTAATATCTGCCATTTTGGAATAGAACCCCTTCACATGTAGGCTCGTTTAAAGCGGAATTTCGGGTGGATTTCAAAAATAAGCTTTAAAATTTCACGTTATTCCATAGGACAGCAATTATTTCGAAAAAAAAAAACACTAACTGTAATGCCTTTGGAGCTTTAATGCCCTTTACATTGGATATCCTACCTTTGTTTCACCAGTGTTGACATATATAGAAACTACACTGTGAGAAAAACCGTACCTCATACAACTAAACAGCGGTTTTGAATTAACGGTTTACGGTTTTTGTAGCCGCACGCCGCTAATTTACCCTATACCGGTAACAATTTTAGTACAAAATTTTATTGTACTTCGAAATAACGGTAAAAAATTGAAGTTAGATTGTAGTTTTTTCTCAGAGTGTATACTTTTGTTTTACCAGTGCTAGTCCCCCTCTGCCAGGCGTGGCGCAGAGTACTTCTGCCCTAGGGTTGGTGTACTCTACCTATTCTGCCCTAGGGATAGTGATAGTGCGGGGAGTGCCTCCTCCCGGGAGTAAGTTCACTGTTATTCAATTACTGTGACGTCACATGCTTTTTCATGAGAAAACTGTCACATATTCCTTTTAATATTAATGTCACATTCTTTTGAATGTGACAATAAAATTTAGCCCGCGTATTCTGGCCGATTCACGTTGAAAAGAATGTGACATTACATTTTAAACAATATTACACTTTCCACATAAAAAGAACGTGACGTCACAGTAATTGAATAACAGTCTAGTGTTGTCACGTTGACTCCAGAATGCATCGGGCGATGACATGTGTCTCTTAGAGTCATCCTAGAGTCTCTTGTTGCCGTATCCGGTGCACCCGGATGTTGGCACCACCGCGCACCGCTATAGTGAGGTTCAGCGCCAGGGGGACGTCCTCGATGCGACCGGGTCCGCCGGCGGGGATCTCGAAGCGCAGACGCGGCACGATGGCGGCCACCACCGTCTTCATGAACATCATGGCGTACCGCTGGCCGACGCAGTTCCGGGGCCCGCCGCTGAAGGGCACGAACGCGAAGGGGTGGCGACCGCGGGAGTTCTCCGGGAGGAAGCGGTCCGGGTCGAACTTGTCCGGCTCCGGGTACCACTTGGGGTCGCGGTGCGTGTACGGCAGCCAGAAGGCCACCTCACAGCCGCGCGGTATGGTGAACCCCGACGGCAGGGCGAGGTCCTCGGTGACGGTGCGCCCGAACAGCGGCACGATGCTGAAATAGCGGAGGACCTCCTTGATGACGCACTCGGTGTACTGCATGTGCGCCAGGTCAGAGTGCTCCACGGCGCGCCCAGGACCCTCGCCGAGCACACCGCTCAGCTCCTGAAAGCGAGAGTAACATTCGTGAGCGGCATAGCCGAGGGGACATTCACTCTTAAAATCTGTGACCTGACTACGTCTATTACGCTCCGAAAATTTCCAGATTGGCCAAAGTCAGGCAAAACCAGGCAAAAACAGCATAAAACGACCCCAAAATGAGTAAAATATGGAGAATTGTGGCCATTACACTTCTGTTACGCTCACTATTACGCCTTTATTACGGATAGAGAGACACGAATAATACGCAAGTGCAGGCGCCATCGGGTATATAGCCGAGTATAGCACACCATTTTCGCGAGTGCGATCGCATTTTCACTTTGCTTTGATATTTACATCTCGAACTTTCTCCTGGATGTCCTGGCGGATGGCCAGCGTGTAGATAGTGAGGGCGATGGCATCCATAGAGGACCCCGACGCTACAGCGACGATGGTCTTGACCTCCTCGACGAGCTCGTTCTCGTCGAGTGCAGCGCCCTCTGCGGAGGCCAGCACGTGTTCAAGAAACGCCCGGCGCCGCTTGGGCCGGGATTCGGGTTCTCCAGTTTTCTGCACAGTCTCCTTCTTTTCTCGGACGATCCTCTGTATGAAAGAATTCGTATCGTTCAGTATCTTGACGTAATCCCGGTAGCGCGTCGGGTGCAGAGAGTAGCCCCAGCTGCTTATGAACCAGGGCCGGAACACGCGGTACATGAAGTGGTCCAGCGCCTTGGGGATGTTGCTAAGGAAGTTGCGCTTGTCCGGGTCGTCGTCGTCCAGATCGGAGGACATGACGGTCTCGCAGATGCTGTTGTTGGCGCAGGCTCCGCACAGCGGCGTCACGTCGAACACCTCCGCGCTGTCGGCGCGCTGCTCCAACTCGCTCGCCAGGCCCACGCCCTTCTTGTAGAAGATGTGCACGAAGTCCTTGAGGATGTCCAGGTGAAGGCTGGGCGTGATGGCCTTGCGGTGGCGCCGCCACTCGTCCCCGTTCAGGGTGACGAGCCCCATCCCCATTACCTGCATCAGCACGGTGTACGCCAACGACTTGTTCTGGGCCTTGGTGCTGGTCATGACGGCCTCGATGTCGCGTGGGTCCATGACGCATACAAAGGTCAGGTGCCCCAGCGTGACACGGGTGAGCGGGCCGTAATCGGAAGCCACCTTGTGGATGCGGTCGTAGAGCTCGTCCTGGCTGCAGGCCAGCAAGGTCGCCGTCCCGAGCAGGGGGTACTCGGCGGGGTGGGGCAGCTTGGCCGTCAGGCGACGGGCGCGTCGCATCTCGGCCACGGCGGGAGAGCGGCGAAGCGCCTCCAGGGCGACGGCCACCAGGACCAGGGCGAGGGCGAGCACCAGCATCGTGACCACCAGGCCTAGCTGAACTGGAACACGGTAAAACTGGCGTCGTGGTTTTCAAGGTTACTTTCTTGATTTTCAAGACTTTTTGAAAAATAAAAATAAAATAAAAACATGAGAGGATCCACGTCAAACCAACTGGTGATTTGGACGGATCCCTTCGAAATGCTCCGAAATGGTCATAATCGGTACCTCTTACATTCAAACAAGTCCCGACCCAAGGGTTTTGAATTTTATCAACATTTGGCCAACTTATGAGATATGAACATTTTTAGCACTTTTTGAGCGGAAAAGTTAAAGTTCTGGTAAGGTTCTGGTAGGTTTTCAAAGTTCTCAGATGAGTCACATATCCTCATGGGCTTTCAAAAGGGTATGCTTCAAGGAGTCTAAAATGATGGTGTCGTCAAAAAAATGTGTCATGATTTATCGAAACTTTTGTTTTTGAACAAATGTATAAAATAGTAAATTTGATCCCTTGCCTCAATTTTTAAATTGTCATTAAAATTACTAACAAACCATTTGCGTTGAGATGAAAAAGAGTATGGGATGGGGTATTTTGTTATTTGGGAAATATCTCAGAAAGCGATACTTTATGGATGGACAAATTGCTTAAACTTTATGTGGGACCCACTAGACTATAGGTGGCCCTCCGCAATGGAATACGGCACCCATCACCCATCATTCTAGATTTATAATTAATTGGCAGAGCCCATGGGTTTGCTAACGTAATCTAGGTTGTTCAGCGAAACAATAAATTTTATTTTTACTCAGTGTGTAGATAATTTGATGCCCTTAGACTGCACTAGCAAACCCAGGCTGAGACATTTAATTCGAAATCTGGTTTGATGGGTGATGGGTGACGTGCGGTGCTGTGTTCCATTGGAGGGCCTCCTTTTGTTTTGAAGCATAGTTTTAATTTTTTTCGTAAATCTAATTTGTGGGGGCTCAAAATTGGATTCGATCCGATTCGCGCGCGAATTTAACAAGGTTCGATTCGAAGGAAATTTGAAGAAATTCGATTCGATTCAAACCCAAAAATAACCTCGATTCTCTGGAAACGCAAGTGTGTACTTGAATGCAGTATTTCCTGCATACCTACATGTATTCAGGAAATAATGTGTACTTAGTCAAGTGTGCAGGAAATAATGTGTACCTGGTCAGGTATGCAGGAAATCCTGTGTACTTGACCAGGTACACACTAAATCTCCCCCATAAATGAATGGAGGTTTTCGTGTGTACCTGGTGAAGTACACAGGATTTCCTGCATACTTGACCAGGTAAGGGAGAGTGGGGCAGTGTGTAACGGATTTTGGAATTTGGTTGTTCCAGTCAAACTATGCAGACATTTTGGGAAAAATATAGATGAAATGTTAGATTGGACCTTTACCGAGGCTGGAAGTTGCTCGAATGGATTACTGAGCGCATTGTGTATGACCTAGAGCTTGTTGAATGAAGGTCTGCATTTGTTACACACTGCCCCGCCCCGGGGCAGTGTGTAACGACAGTGGGGCAGTGTGTAACAAAGGGGATGATTGAGATCAGAAGACATCTAGAAAGGGAGGAAACAGCTTCTGCTTGCTTCCTTTGGTAGCTGCTGATTTGTTAATAGTATTTTTCAACAAAATTAATTTTGTGTTAATGGAATTTTCCTGCAAATAGTAAGCTTTTAATCAAAAATGGAAAAGCATAACAATTATTTTGTATATTTTGTGAATATTAACTAAAAACGGACAAAACTGCTTTAATGAGACTGTTGGAGCATATGCATGTCACTGACATAACCAACTAAGATCATTCGTATTGTTACAAACTGCCCCAGAGTTTTCTGTTACCATCTGTTACACAGTGCCCCAAGGTACACTGCCTTGTAAGTGGCCTCGTAGGGCGAGAAACTTCGAGGTTCTGTTAGCGACAACAACCATTTTGCAAGTGTAAAGCTACATGCTTCGAAAAAAAAAATATTTTGGGGGTAGTTTGTAACCAATAGACTTCAACCCAAAAAGATTATGTCGTAAAAGTACAAAAATTACATGAAAACCGGGTGATTCTAACTTTGCCGCCCGTTTACCACCATGACACCTTCTCGACCATGGCTATCTCGATTGCAAATGAACTAAGTCAACCAGAAGATATAATATACACATTCAGATTCGGTTTCGGACGCGCCATATTTGAATTACGGACCTCTGTTACACACTGCCCCTGTTACACACTGCCCCACTCTCCCTTACACATTATTTCCTGCATACTTGACTAAGTACACATTATTTCCTGAATACATGTAGGTATGCAGGAAATACTGCATTCAAGTACACACTTGCGTTTCCAGAGTTCGCACAGCACTAAACGTAACGGGGAAACATTGCGCGCACGAATCATCGTATTTTAGGGTGAAGATGTCAGGATGAATTAATGAATTAATGAATTAAAACAGTTAAGTCTTTACTTTAGCGAAGAAAGCCCTAAAAAGGAGAGTGGTACATCCTACCTTCGTTCAACCAGTGTGTGAGCGCACCGCAGCTAGATTGGCACTAGTGCCTCACACACCAAGCCGGCCCCGGCCCCCGCCACGAGCTCGGCCCGCCACGGCCGCGGAGGTGGCAAGAAGTGACAAGGAGCCATCAGGAAGCCAGAACCCCACCCGAAGTTCACTATAAGAAAAACCCGTTTGCAGCTGATGGTACTCTTTGGGATGAGTATGTTGTTTGCGAACCTCAGTTCTTGCCCTCTGACCAAACTAATTCTATTTTGGCCGTACACGGTAAAAACAGTGTCTGATTTTGGAGAATTTTGAGGCTCTCCCTGATTTTGAGGAAAGTTTCCTGTAAAAATGAGGGAAATTTCCCTATTTTTTGAGAGGATATCCTCAAAATCTGAGAAGTTTTCATTGAAGTCAAGAAGTCCCTCAACGTTTTCCATTTTCTCCTCAAAATGACAGACATTGATTTTACCGTGTAGTAGTCTACCCAGGAACCACTTTTGTGACGATGTTGTAACACTGGAGCAGTATTCGTAAGTTTGATAGCAAGATCGATAGTTGCAAAACGATTGGTATGTCATCTCACAAATTGTGTTCAGGGACAACTCAAAAATTAGCATAAAAAGTGTTGCCGACTTGCAACTGTCAGGTTTGCCGCGTGTCAGGAAAATCAGGAAAATGTCAGAATATTGACAGAAAAGTGTCACGAAAATTAACTGGCTTCATGATTTGATGGTGCCCTTGATGTTTTGCACGATACTCTGCCTTTTCAGTTTTTCATGACCGGGCCTCAATGTCAGGGCTAATTGGTTGCGTGCCTCTTAAGACCAGAAAAGAAAAGTTATTCACATTCAGACACGAGGCCAGTAGGTTAATTATATTGCCGTCGCGCCCAGGCGCCCGGAACCCGTCTAGACTAGACTAGGGACCCTTCTCTGTGAGAGATGCGCACGGTGGCCGAGAATCCGGCCTTCTGATGGGTTCGAAATAAACTATGGGGGAAAATCCACCCGGCGTGAGGCTAGAATGAGGTGGGGGGACGCCGCCGTCCGTAGCCGCCGGGACCCGCCGGGACCCTAGTCTCGCACATGGCGAAAATTCCCCAGTTTACTCTGGCGGTCGAGTGGGCGAGTGGGCGCATCTCTCACAGAGAGACTAGGGTCCCTAGTCTAGACGGTTTAGACGGAGCTCCGTTCCGCTGTTTCCGCTGTTGCCAGATTTCTACTTCCCTCCTCCGCATAATTCTGTAAATATTTGACGAAGCATATCTGATTTGTTCAAGTTATATAATGCATAAGACGTTGTTCCTCGGTCTTAATGCTCAAGATAATCTACGACAAATACTGATTTTGCCTAAATTAAAATTGGAATTGGGCAGGGTGGGGGAAGTAGAAATCCGGGAACAGCGGAAACAGCGGAACGGAGCTGTGTCTAAACCGTCTAGACACTGTGAGAAATTCTTGTACCGGTACGGGAAAATTTTCCATGAGATGTCTTGTACAATTGCGATTCATATTGTAAAATTTTTATAACTATACGTATCAACTCAGAATCGATTGGTGAGCCAACAAAGTCGAAAAGTGAAAAGTCGTACATGTACGAGATATGTTGTACATAGTGTATTACAAAATATATTGTGCATCTACGGAAATATATTCCACAGTGGACGGGTTCCGGGCTCCTGAGCGCGACGGCAACATCATCAACCTACATAGCTACCAGATGGAGCCTTTGCATTGTATATTTGCGTTGTTACCAACTTTTTCTTTTTGAACATTGTATATCGTCATCTATGTTCTTTAAAACATTTTCTTTTTCTAAAGAAACTAAATGAATGATTAATTGAATGTGTGTGGAATAATTTTTATCATTAAGAAAGGAATTCCATTCCAAATATGTTTATTTTTTATTTTTTATGTAAGTCTGGGAGTTGTGCCAGGTCTGTAAGATGTCGTTTGGTGTGTAAGGCAGAAGGAAGAAGAAGTGTAAGGAAATCATCGTGATGTATGACGTCACTGATCGTCAGATTTTTGCACTGTTGTTAATCCTCCATGCTCACATTTAGATAATTTTTCTTTTGTAACATCGATTTGTCATATATCTCATTTAACTACTCAAAAATTACTTCTTGAACTTGGGAATAATATTAGTATCGTGAGCAATCAGCCCAGAAGGCAGTGCCTTAAGCTAGGTTTACGTCGTACGCGGACCCGCACGACATGGAGGCCGTTTATGTCGTACACATGACATCTTATTAACTTTTGGTGTGTACTCATCAACACGTTTCTAATGCGCTGTGATGAAGAAACTTGTTCATAAAATATACTATTTTAAACAATTTTGTTCAGAAATACACTAAAATTCAACAAATTAACTGGATTACAAGTTTCGAGTTCGCTCTTACGTCGCATAGGTCTCACTATGCGACCTTTTCAGTTCGCTAAAAACGAATTCTACACTGTGAAAAATATGTACGGAAATTTCTTGCTAATTTTTTCCGTACACTGCCGTACTTGATGAAAACGAAAACGTCCGTTCAGATGTCCGTAGTATATGGTTGTTTCTGCAGTACCGTACGAGAAAAACTAGATCACGGCTTGGTAGGATTCGTCCGTACCCATTATGGTACGGAACGTTTCCGTCATCGGTTCCGTACTAGGATTCTCATTTCTTACAGTGTAGTCGCTCGTGCGGAGGTCGCTTCTTTGTTCGCCACAGGTTCGCTTTTAGTGCGCTGATTAGGCTGCTTGAGATGCGTTTTATGTTCGTCATGCGGATGGGGTGAGGGCGGCGGGGCGATCGCGGGGCGCGGGCGGCGGTGGACCATAGCTGCGTGCCTCGCAAGGGAAGAAGCGTATACACATACCCGGTACGTACTATTTATGTGTTGGTCCCACCACGAATTTATTGGAATTTTCCTATACATTTGTGTCAATTTCAAAACAGAAAACAGTGATTTCTTGCTTTCCTGCCTGTGCTTGCTCCCGATTACCCTTCGTTACACTTTACTGCCGGTTAATTGTTACATGTAACTGAGCATTGAACTAACGAAGATTACCTGATTAAGTGTTAGACCCGATACTTCTTTGCTGCAGATCCACCACACTCACCACTGGACCACCGTGCACTGATAAAAATCGCGCCTCAGCGTGTCCAGGTCATTCACAAGTGGCGCCCCACTCCCGCCGGGCCAGCGCCGCATAGCGCCGGATCAGGAAGTGGCTAGCAAGGCGACCCTGACGAACTAATAAGTGGGTACTTGACGGTACTTGAGCGAGGGGGCCTCAACTCACCCAAAATAATTAAAAGAAATAATTCGTAAAGCAAATAAATACAAGCGTATTTTGAGCTTTATGAGCCCAAAATACGCACTCAAATCAGGTTTTTTTTTTCGGCAATAGATCCACATTTTTTGACAATGATTTCGAAGATATCAGCGATTGTGTACACATGATTTAAGGAGTTAAGGCTCCTTCGTTTGAGGGGGAAAGCACTCGCGTAATCACTCGTATCTGGCCCGTAATTAATGCGTAATCACTTGTAATCTAGGCGTAATAACGAGGGGGCCTCAACTCACCCAAAATTTGTACACATGATTTCATGATTTCTCATGATTTCACATGATTACACCTCTTATAATTGAAATAAATAATTCGTAAAGTAAATTAAGCGTATTTTGAGCTTTATGAGCCCAAAATACGCACTCAAATCAATTTCTTTTTGGCAATAGATCCACACTTTTTGACAATGATTTCGATGATATCAGCGATTGTGTACACATGATTTCAGGAGTTGAGGCCCCCTCGTACCCAAAGAGGAGCGGTACGTGGATTCAACGTTGATTCTACGTGCATTCGTGGATATCTCGTGGAGGTCGAATATCCGCGTTATTTCAACTTATTGTCCTCCAGGACTTTTCCTCTCTTTATTGCTTTTGAAAGGCTACTGATAACATATTTTACTCAGATATGACGATAATTTTGCATTTTGTTAAATTTGTTACTTTTGAACTTGAGTTCGTAGATATCACGTGGATTCCACGATTTTTTCCCCTACTGTGCAGCAAACATACACTATGCAGGCAGAGGATGCAAGGCGGGTCCTCAATGCTGTACTTAGATGCACTTTGCCATTTTCGCAAATAGATGCATTGTGTTCTAGTTTTGGGCGTCTCATTTGACGCTGTGGTGATGACGTGGAATCCACGTGGTTTCCACGTTACCGCCTAGTGAGTTCAGCATTAAACGTTAAAAATATACTAAGAATTTGTGCTTCTGTTCTTGAAGAATGTCATTGACAAATTAAATTATCAAATAATCGGGTTATTTTTATTCACGTGCAACGCACAACGCACTAAAAGAGAGTAGTCTATAAGCCGACTGAGTTGAGCTTTGGAATGGGATCGGTAGCTGACGTTACTCTGTCAACCGCCTTGAGGTAGAGTAATGGGTAAGGTACGAGACTTCTTTCTGCAAGGTTCTAGGTTCAATTCCACACAAGGTGCGAAAAAAAAGTAGTTTTGTTGACAGAACGTTGAATCCACGCAACTTCCACGTTGAAACTTCGAGGAAAAAGGAGTCAAATCCACGTGGCTAGAATGTGGATACTAGTCGTGGACACCACGTCACAAGTCCACGTAGAATCCACGTTCCTTCCACTAAAATTTCTCTTTGGGGTACTTGAGTCGCTCTCAGAGCGAACTAAGCGACCCGATTACGAACTGAGGTCGCGACCCTCCGCGAACCGATAGCAATCAAACTGCGAACTTTTAGCGTACTTTCATTTTGGGTCGGGTCAGCAACCTGTAGACCTGCTTCGTTGCCTCAAATAGACCCTTTCAGCATTAGAGAAGTGAAGAACAAGGCGAATAACAACAGACCGGAAACAGTAGTAGCGTTTCATAACCCAAACGTTCATGAAAACTTAAATAAAATGTAAACAATAATATCAAAACGATTCGACTTACATTTTATGTATGTGTTTTGGGCACATTTCGGTGACAAAATGCAACTGTTTCCGGTCTGTTGTTCTTCACCATGTTTTTCACTTCGTCAATGCTGAAAGAGTCTATTCGGGGGGGGGGGGGGGAATTGGGGAATTTCTTCACCATATATATGTTGCCTACAAGAGTGTGCCCATGTGGGCCCGCCTCCCCCCCCTCCCCCCCGGCCCAGCGTGTGTACCAGACCCGTGTGGGGGCTCTGCTGCTCTGCTCCGCTGCGCCGGCGGCCCCTGCAGACGGACGATAAAAAACGAAACGCAAAGAGAGAGAGAGAGAGAGAGAGAGAGAGAGAGAGAGAGAGAGAGAGAGAGAGAGGCGACGCGTCAGGCCGACCAGGCCCCCCGCTCACAGGAAAATAAGACGAAACACGCAGAGCGGCAGGGCAGGCGAGATATGTTTGGGGGTGCAGAGGCGAGCACAGGCCTGTTGGGGCCTTTTAAATCCAGAACAGCTGACATGTGTGGTTGATCGGGCCTCATGGCGTGTAGTCTCAGCGAAACGCGCGTGTTTGGAGGAGTGGTGGGGGTGAACATGGCAAAAGGGTTCGAAGGAACGGGGAGGGGGGCGGGGGGGGGGGAGCAAGTGCGCAGTAGAGTTCTTTCAACCCGTCCTCTCCGCGAAGCCTTTGTCTATGCAATGTTCGTGTGTGTGTGTGTGTGTGCGTGCGTGCATGTGTGTGTGTGTGTGCGCGCGCGCGCGCGCGTGTGTGTGTGTGTGTGTGTGTGTGCTGACTGGAATGGGGCCGGCCTATGTGGTCTGCTGATGAGGGGGGTGGCCAACTACACAGAGCATTCGCAGCCTTTTCTCTGGAGAAGGTCAGGGCAGGAGAGGGCATCTCGCCGCTTCCCTCTTTGCCGCGCGGTGCGCGCGGATTTCCATTATTTCGCGGAAAGATAGTGGAAGGGGGACGCAGAATGCGGTGGGAAGAGCAGCTCTCCGCTCGCGGGTTTCAAAGGATGATTTTTTTTAAAATATTTTTCTGGTGGTGCTTGTTGCGTGGTGGTGTCCATCTTTGCCGGCGGTAACCAGGCCTTGCGTCTAATTTTATTCCCTGTGAGGGGAGGAAAGAGGGCGGGGGGGGGGGGGCCTCGGCTCAGCCCGGCCCGAGCTGTCGGCCGTAAAACACCCCGCCGGGTACGGGGCGCACCGGGAGAGCCGGTTCCAGGCCAAATCGGGTACCAAAAACGTGCAGGGCTTGTCTTATTTTGGTCGTCAGCAGCGGCCGAAAGCCGCTCCAGCGGACCTGCCCCTGCAGGGTGATTCCGCACACTGGTTTCGTCGCTCTCTCCTTGTCGCACTCATGGGGCACGGCCATAAGGTGCAAGAGAGAGGGCACTACAAAGCGGTGTTCGGAATCGCCTTGCTGCGAGCGTGGCAAAGCAAGGGCTATGCTGTGCTGTGTATCGCGTCGGACCGGCCGGGCCGCACTCTGGAAAACCAAGTGTGTGCTAGTCTCATTATATACTGAGTACTTCGAAGTATTTAGCAAATAGTGTGCAAACGGACATGTATTCACATTCAGTGAAAAGAGTGTACATGCACTGGAAAAACTAATGTGACATGAGTCACATCGATTGATGTGACCAGTTTATGTCACATTTCAAAACGTTACCAAATTCTCGTTCACGTTTGGTAATGTGACATCCGGTGCCACGTGTTATGTCTGCCTATAGTAATAACATGGAGGATGTCACATTACAAACGTTACCGAAAATATGGTAACATTACGTGATGTTACCAAAACTGGTCACATGTGACATGTGTCACATTAGTTTTTCCAGTGTGCCAATAAGGTGTTCAGCAAGTACATAATACTGACGGTTTTGTTCAAGATACTTCGAAGGGTGTACTAAATAATGAATACTTCTACACACTTGGTTTTTCGGGGCAGTTGCCAATAATTCTTCAAAAGGCCCAAATTTTGACTGAACAAAACTGATATAAAATACTCTTAAAAATCACCGCGAAAATAAATACAATTTTCTATAATAAATTTTTTCATTTTATTTTAAAGATCTTGATTTTTTGAAATATTTACAGAAATCTCTCCCTTACGTTCACAGATTTTTATTTGAAACTGAAAACCTTGACGAATTACGATAAATTAAGAGGTGTGTAGCGATTGCTGCTTGACTCCCCTAGTCCCCTGCTCCCTGGGGCGTAAGCGTCGTCGGGAGCCGCGGTGGAGATTCAAACGCAGACGCAGCATCCCGGCCGCCTGGGCCTCGGCACTCGGCGGGGCCGGGCGGGGCGGGGCGGGGCGGGGCGGGGCGGGGCGGAGCGGGGCGGGGCCCGGGGCCCCCACCACTGCTCTGGCCGTTAAAACTTTGTGGGAACAAAAACTAAGAAGTCGACGCGCGGCGCGGCGGGGCGCAGCGGAGCGGGGCGTGACTGGAGGGGCTTAGCTGGGCCCCACTTCCCCCCCCTCTTTCTCTCCCGGGACGGGTACCGGGTACCGGTCATCCTCCGCTGGCCCTGCTCGCTCCTAGAGGCCCTTATGTGGAGACAAATGCAGGGTATATATACTTTTCGCATGCCACTTTGACGCGGTCTTTTTATGTTCTTTTTATTATTCTACGCAAAACCTCAAAAACTTTTCCATAAGTCTACCGGATATCCGCGCCGAGCTTCCTTAAATTTTTATGAACTTTTTTTTAGCAGGCACCGATTTCTGTGAACATGCTCTATTTACGCATAATTTTGTGCTCAATTATGAAGGAAATTGTTCATATAGTCGGCTCATTTCGTTCATAATAGGGCACAAAATTATTCATAAATAGAGCATGTTTACAGAAATCGGTAGCTGCGTATAAAAAAATTCATAAGATTTAGCGTGTGGTCGGCTAGGTGTCCGTCTAGATGGAAGCCTGTTATTAACCAATTAGTTCTAAGCAGCTCTCTATCTCTCTCTCTCTCTCTCTCTGGCCAAATATTTGGGGATAGGGAGGCTGCGTTTTACAGCGGAGCACTCTCCAAAACTGTCACCCGCCTCGCCTCCTTCATTCCCCTCTCCCTTTTCCCTATAAAGCTCCACACCCTTTATACCGACCAAGCCACCCCCAGAGCGATATATATATATAGAAAATCGGACTGATTTATCCCCAGTTCGGTGAAAATGTTTTTATTGGTCGCACCGATCACCCAGCAGCAGGTCCTTGGCGGCGGCGGGGCGGGGCGAGGCGGGGGTCACCCTGGCCTTGGAAGGGTTTTCCTCCCGCCCGGCTCGGGGACAAGGACGCCGAGCCGCCGGCCCTGCCTGCTCCTTGCCCTGCTCGCATCCCGATGCTAATATTACTCCGAAATCGGGCCGCCGCCGCCGCCGCCGCCGTTGCCGGCCGAGGGACAGCATCAACAAAAACAAGAGAGAGGGAGACCCGCAGAGGACCTGGGCCAGGGCCGGGCTCAGGCCGGACCGCCATCTTTAAAAAGCCGAAGGAGAGGCCAGTGCAGCGGGGGCGGGGGGTAAGGGCGCTGCGGGGGAGGCGAGGGCGCCAGCTACATCAACACTAGTAATGAGATGGGCGGGCTGAGATTAGGAAGGGCCCCTCTTGTGTCACGCCCTGGGAGGGGGCTAGGCGAGGCACGCGGAGCGGGGGGCAGCCGACTGAATCCGAAGATCGTCGCTCTCGTGCCTCCGTCCTTGTCGCTCCTGTGGCGGCGCCCTATGTCGGGGGTGGCAGGGCCCCATGAGTGCGACGAGGACGGAGGTACGAGAGCGATCTTCGGAATCAGACACTGTTGGAAAATACCACGGTAAATGCCTACGGTACACGCCGTAAATTTGTTGCCTGGTCCCGGACCGTAATTTTTGACTACGGTCTGAATCTTACGGTACACACCGTAGCCTGCAAATTTGTCGGGGAAGTTGAGTGGAGCACACTCCATCCGTCATAAAGTACGGTCCGTACTGTAAGTGTACGTTATGGTCTGACCGTACATGAAAATTACGGTACGGACCGTACGCATACCGTAACTCCTCACGGTATTTTTTACAGTGGACGGCACGAGGGGCCCGGGGCCGGGGAATGTAGGTGGCTGGCGTGAAAGAAGGATGTCACTGGCGTCTCGGAAAACCGCAGCATCCTGTGGACCAGACCGTGGCGTGGCGCGGCGCGGCGCGGCGGGGCTGATGTGTTTTTGAACCCTGATTTCTTCAGCGCGCTGGCCGCCGCCCTACCCCCTCCGTCCCCGCCAGGGCGTTATTTAAAAGGCGTACCTGCCGGCTATAGTGGGCGGCGGCCCAGGGCTATAGTGGCTGATGAAACGGGGAAAACAAAAGGTGGCTGAAATACTGCTATGATGCACTAGCTGTTTTAGCTTCTTCGTAGTAACTGAAAAAAAAACGTCAGTGTCGTATACGACAGCTGGAAATTGGCAGATACTTCTAATAAATTCACTCAAGGCGTGGCATGTCCGACTGATTGATGTTTTTTTCTTCTTTTTCTTTTCCGTGTGAGTGCGGGAGAGACAGCGAAACGGCCGACTCGCTCTCGCTCTGTCCCCCGCAACTCCTCTCTCCTTCTCATTCTGAGCGGCCGGACATTCCACACCTCCTTCCTCATAGCCGCGGGCTCCAATCACAACTCCAGCGAAGCCCCACTAGGCCGACTAAAAGAGGGGTTAATAATTTTCCTTCCGGTGCCTGTGTATGTGTATGCTTGTGTGTGTGTGTGTGTGTGTGTGTGTGTGTGTGTTGTTACAGTGGTGTTATTGTTTCACGGAGTATCATATTGTTATTACCTTATACTTTTTTATATTCGTTATCTCCGGTACCGTATGGCTGCTCCTCTACCTGGGAGGGAGATGGTACCACCAGGCCAGGGCCCGGGCCAGGAGAATACCCTTGAGTGGCTTCATTTTTCTCTGTCTCTTTCTCCTGCGGCGCCCCTTAGGGTCGGTGCGGGTGGAGTGACCCCTCCCACGGCCTCGGCCTCGACTTCGGATAGAGCTGCCGGAGGTCGTGGCGGCGTGTCGGCCCTGCACTGACTAGGGCTGTCAGAGGCCGTGTCGGGGTGCGGGCGGGTACCTGGTACCTGTCGAGAGCTCGACCTCGGCTAGGGCTGCTGGAGGCCGTGGCGAGGACGAAGGTACCTGGTACCTTCACCGACTAGGGCTGTCAGAGGCCGTGTCGATGCCCGGGCGGGTACATGGTACCTGTAGGGGCCTCCGCGCTGCACCGGGTGTCGGCAGCGCTAGCGACGTCTGGCAGCGATTTATAATGCGGTCAGTTTTATGTGTCCGGGAGACGCGTCTGGGGAGCCCCTCGGAGCTCGCACTGGAGTGAGTGGGGGGAACAAGTGTACCGGACAGCCAGGTCCGGAGCCGTTCTGGAAGAAGGGCTCTGGATCTGGGCTCGCTGTGGGGCCGTGCTGGAGTGAGTGAGGGAACAAGTGTACCGGACAGCCAGGTCCGGAGCCGTTCTGGAAGAAGGGCTCTGGATCTGGACTCGCTGTGGGGCCGTGCTGGCCGGGTCCTAACGCTGTAGTAATTGAAAAAAAAAAAAAAAAAACCTTCCCCCCTCTTTTTAGCAGATGGTGCAGATGCATTAGTATCAGCAGCAGCTTACTGTCGTAACGTAAACAGTATAAACGCGGAAACGTCGTCAGTTACAGAAGACAAAGTAAAAGTCGTCCAGCGTTAAGCGTTGAAAAGTCAGAGTTAAAAGAGCAGTTATCTAATAAGTTAGATGTTCTAAGTTGTGAGTTCGTAACCATGAGTATAAGACATTTGCTCTCACATTGGCGTTATAGCGTTATCGCTTCATACCAGGTCCAGGATGTGTAAAGGTGAGCAACATGTACCTGGGCATATCTAGCAGTACGGAGTTTGCGGGCTGCCTTGCCCTCGGCCTTGCCTACCCTCTATCGGCCCTACATAACCCCCTATAGAAGCAGACCCGCTGCGCTTTGTTGGTTTTAGAGTTCGTCGCCATTTAAATCTGTAAACGCTTGAAACCGAGGGGGAATTAACCGTTGAATTTGGTGTACAAATCTCGTGAATTGGATGTGAACGGCGTTTGAATTGGCTTGAATCGCCTATGAATTGGACTGAATTAGTGTGTGAATTGGGTTTTAATTGGCTTGAATTTGGGATTTGATTTAAATTAGGTTGAATTGGCTTGAATTTGTTTGAATTGGCCTAATTTGTTGAATTAGTCGTGTGCACCAAAGGTCGAGGTTATTTCCCCCTCGCTTGAAACCCGTTCCGCTTTGGTGCACGGCGGGGCACTAATGTCCGTATAAACGGCCCCTGGGTGGCCCTGAAGGGCGCAAGTGAGTGCAAGGGTTCATTTCCCCCGATATAAAATATTGAAACGTTTAATCTCGTGATGAGTCACGGCGGGGTTGCCTCGTCCCCCGCTGCGCCCAGGGCGTGTATAGTGTATTCTCGATCGGGATTATACAGTCCCCTCTTCATCCTTTTTTCGGGGCGATTGCGTCTCACTCCGGGTCGGGCGTGCACGCAATAGTGCGTGGTGCATGTCCCACACGTTTAGGTGTGTGGCACGAATTCCCATTTCACAAAAGAGCGGTGTGGTGTGAATTATTTATCCTTTGGAATTTTACAAACTGGGGAAGGGCAAAGTTCGCGAGAGTGGAAAAGTCACACACTTACACCTGTGCGACGACTTTCACACATTTAAACTGGAGTGCGCAGTGGCATAGCGCCACCACCATCACCTGCTGCAGGCCGAGGGGGGAACAATAAGTCTGAATTTTGGTGTACAGAGTTGGTACAATTTTATTATTTTTTGTGATTTTTTTTTTTTCGCTAAGTTTTGCTTTAATTTTTTCTATATTTTGTGATTTTTTGAGAACTTTTCTGAATGTGGTGGTTCAAAAATGGTGTACAAAACTTTCAGTCCTTCTGCAGTCCTCCTGTAGGCTTCCTGCAGTCCTCCTGTAGGCCTCCTGCAGTCCTCGCGCCTGCAGTCCTCCTGCAGTCCTCCTGCATCCTCCAGTCCTCCTGCAGTCCTCCTGCAGTCCTCCTGCAGTCCTCCTGTAGTCCTCCTGCAGTCCTCCTGCAGTCCTCCTGTAGTCCTCCTGCAGTCCTCCTGCAGTCCTCCTGCAGTCCTCCCCCAGGCCTGCTGCGCTGCAGGCGCGCGGTTAGACGCAGCGCGGCAGCGGTCGTTTAGCCTTGCGAGGCAGATTCTTGTCGGCGGCGGGGGAAACGTGATCTGCACGTCGTTAGCGCTGCTCCGAGCTGAGCAGCCTGCTCCGATGCAACCGACGCGCCTGCAGCAGCCTCTGGCGTCGGAGGAGGTGGTCATGTCTGTGACGCGGCAGACGCGCTGGTCCAGGTGGGCCCGGGGCGAGTATAGTGATGCGCACGGGGGACAAATAGCCGTGCCCGTGCGCGGCTGGTTGGACCATACGCTGCAGTCTGGTTCCGAAGATGGCTCCCGCACCGCCGTCCTTGTCTCACCCATGGCGCTGCCCTATGTCGGGGGCGGCACGGCCCCGTGAGTGCGACGAGGACGGGGGCCAGGACGAGCACGGGGATGAATGCCCCTCCCCGCCGCCGCCAGCTGCCAAGGGGTGGCCGCGCCAAGTGTCCGCACATGTCGCAGTGCCCCCCCTGTACTGCAGCTGACCCCTCCCCCACTCCCCTCCCCCTTTCTCCCGGTGTGTTCCTTTCTGCGCGACGACGCGAGGGCGAAAGACATGTCAGAGAAAAATACTTAGCAAACTGTCAAATACGTTGTACAATATATATAGGAGGTAAATAACTGGGGGAGGGGAATGGAATGGCTTGCGATGCGCTGGTTTTGGACAACTTCAACCCTCTGCTTCTGTTGTACGTATAAGCGTGAGTGTGGGTGTTGCGTTTTGTGTTTTGTGTCAGGGGGCGATTTCGGGAGGAGGGGGGGGGGGGCTGGCAAACTGCATGCCCTCCAGCTGTCAACGCGGTCACTTGTAAATCAGGGGGAGGGGGACTGGGAGCTAGGGGGGGTGGGGGTGAATTTTGTTGGGGTGGTATGAGGGAATCCTAAAGTGTAATAGACAATGATTGTGGGCAGCAGCAACTGTTGGGATAGGAAGGGCGGAGTGCGGCGTATGGACGTGGACGGCGCGGCGCGCTGGAAAACACGGCTGCGATAGACGTTCTCCTTCGTTAGCGTCCGCTATTTTTCTCCCTCCTCCCTAGCTCTCTCTCTCTCTCTTTCTCTCTCTCTCTCTTTCTCTCTCTCTCTCTGTGTCTCTTTCTTCCCCCCTCTCTCTGCCTCTCCCTCTCTCCACCACGCTCCCCGTCTCTTCCATTTCTCGGTACTTGAAATCTGCTGCCGGCGAGCCCAGTGGAGCCCAGTGGAGCCCAGTGGAGGGCTCTCTAATTACACTCCAGCTGCCTCGATGCCGTCGCTGAGGTTGGAGGGGGGGGGGGGGGGCAGCTGTCCGCCAGCGGGCGGGGCGCGGGCAGGGAGCTGTTGGCGTCCTCCCTCGAGAGCTCGAGAGTGTCCGGCCGGCACGGCGGCGCCCCCCGCCGCCCCCGCCCCAGTCCGCTTCCGGTCTTTGCGAATCACTGACCGGAAGTCACGCTATGCGCGCCCACGCGCGTATCCTCCACACACACGGCCCTGCCGCTGCGGCTGCTTCGCTTGCTCTTGTGGGACGTTACGACGTCGCTCGACGCTACTCAAGGGAGGTGCGTTCCATTTTTCCGCGCCTTTCGTCATGTGTTGTCCCCGAGGGGTCGACCACTCAGAATTTTGGTGTACATGGAATATCTGGAATATTTGAAGGATTTCTGGAATATTTTGGGAATATCTGGAATATGTTGGGAATATCTGGAATATTTTTGGATTATCTGGAATATTTTTGGAATATTTGCCTAATTTTCTGTGGAATATCTGGAATATTTCTGGAGTATCTGGAATATTTTTGGAATATTTTTCAGTGTGTATACATGGAATATCTAAGTGGTTGACACCTCGGTTGTCCCTGTCCCACACCGGCGCGGGCCTGGAGCAGCGGTTTTCCTCCTCCTTCTCTCTCTCTCTCTCTCTCTCTCTCTCTCTCTCTCTCTCTCTCTCTCTCTCTCTCTCTCTCTCTCTCTCTCTCTCTCTCTCTCTCTCTCTCTCTCTCTCTCTCTCTCTCTCCTCCGTTCCTCCCTGGAGCGCCTGCTCCTGCTTGGGCCGGGCGTGGCCGCCGCCGGGCCCCGGGCCGGGCTTGGCGCGTCCAAAGCGTCGACACCAGACACCTCCCCGTATCATAATCTTGAGGCCCAACCTCAACCTCAACGGCCCGCATTCCAGCTCCCCCTCCGGCCGTCCGGGACCACAGCAAGAGCGGGCTCCTCGGCGCTCGTCTCCGCCGGGCGGGGCGGGGCGGGGCGGGGCGGGGCGGGGCGGGGCGGGGCGGGGCGGGGCGGGGCGGGGCGCGCCGGGCAGGGGCCCGGGGCCCCACCGCCTTACAGACAGTCACGTTCAGTCAGGGCTGCCCTGCCGACTGATTCAGAAGATCGCTCTCATCCCTCCGTCCTTGTTGCACCTGCAGCAGTGCCCTGTGCTGGCCACGGTAGTGCTGCATGAGTGCGACGAGGACAGAGGTATGAAAGCGCGATCTTCGGAATCACTCGGCTGTGGGCCCCGCTGGCAGGCCCTGTGCCGTGCCCACTGCCCGCCACACGCGCCTTCCCCGCTGCAACACATGCAGCAGTGGGCAGTTATAAAGCACAGGGGGACAAATCTTGGTTTTATTGCAAAAAAAAGGGGGGGGGGAGAGCTTGGTGGCTGTTCTTTTCCATCATTGTCTCGGTGTTCTGCGGTCTCGGTGGTCGTGCTGGTCTTGTCGTTCTCTGCGCGGCAGTGTGTGTGTGTGTGTAAGTCCCCGCGGTGTCCTGCCGGTCACGAACTCACCATAGCCTGGTGGAGGAACAGGACGACGCGTTTGCAGCACCTGCTGCTGCTCCCTGGAGTCGCTCCTTGTATTGTAAAATGAGTGATATCCCTTTCGGTAGAGTTCAGGAAAAGTGGCACCGTCTAGGAAAAGTTGTTCTGAAAAATATATATACACCTAGAAAAATGAAAAGTGAGTTACCTCTCTGCAGGGACAACCATAAAGTGATAGTTGAGGTATAACGTTAAAATTGTTGTTATAACTGAAATAAAGTTCCAGCCACTTTATGATTGTTACTTTTTTTAACCACGTTATGGTTATCCCTGAAGTAACCGTTCGATGGATGGTACGACGTTCTATTTTTCTGGGTGATTTACACACACTAGAGATCTGTCTCACGGTTGAAGCAAAAATGGGTCCAGTTTTTAACCCTTTGTCGCCTGCCATTTTGCGTATTTGTCGAGAAAGTAAAAGTGGCGCCGGATCGCAAATGCGTGCAGGACTGGCGCGACCCTTTGACTCTACGGATCGCCCGCCCCGCCCCGCCCCGCCCCGCCCCGCCCCGCCCCGCCCCGCCCCGCCCCGCCCTCACCTCCTTCTCATGTGCACTAATTCTCCTTCTCATTAGATCGGAATCGGTCCGGGCAGTGGGGGAGGGGCCAAGGCCGGAGGGGGGGGGGGGGGGGGACTGGGCGGCGAGGCCTGTAATTTAACGGCGGCGGAACGAAATTATTGGCAGAAGGAGAGGAGGAGGGATTGGAGCTATGAGAGCGACAGAGAACGATAGAGAAAGAGAGAACCCCCCCCCCCCCCCTCTCATGGGACGCTCATAACACACACAGCAGCAGCAGCAGATCGGTAGACGAAACTTACCCCGTCCGGCCGCGCCCCGTGCCCGCCCCGCCCCGCCCCGCCCCGCCCCGCCCGGAAGCCCCAAATGGGGCCCGCCTGGCCCGGCTCTGGGGCACATGTGCACGACACCAGAGGGGTAGCGGGACCCGTGTGCATTACGGATAGCAATCTCTCTTCACCCAGTTCCGGGTCCCGCGCGGTACCGGTTACACGGCGCGGCTTAATTTACCCGCAATAATTCTACCGTACCGTTTATGGAATCTTACACTCCTCGCTGGGTTGAAGTTTTTTTTTCGGTTAGCTTTCCCTTTCTTTACGGGTTGCGTTTGTTAAACTACCGTAACTCCGCACCGGCCGATGTGGAACAACATTGTCTTCGACCGCGCCAGGCCGCTGTGGCAAACAACAGCTTCATAGATTTCACCATTCATTTTATAGTTCACAATGTACAACTTATGTTATTTTGAATTTATAGGATAACCCATTCTTGCTCCTCAGTCAATTCCCAACCGATATAAATTTTGTAAAATTTTAAAACTTATTTTAAATTACCATGGAACACTGTCTTGTAAATCCTACAGCCATTTCACTGGAAAAACTAATGTGACATGAGTTACATCAATTGATGTGACCAGTTTATGTCACATTTCAAAACGTTACCAAATTCTCGGTCACGTTTGGTAATGTGACATCCGGTGCCACGTGTTACGTCTGCCTATAGTAATAACATGGAGGATGTCACATTACAACAGGGGCGTATTAAGGTCCGACCGACAGGGGGGGCGGTGCCCTTCAGGTTGCCTACATACACGGGTTTTGTAGCACAATTTGCCTACCTTTCAGGCGGCTGTCTAGAGGCCACAGCGATCGCCCCTCCCCGCTTAATACGTGCCTGCATTACAAACGTTATCGAAAATATGGTAACATTACGTGATGTTTCCTAAACTGGTCACATGTGCACATGTGACATATGTCGCATTAGTTTTTCCAGTGTTTTCATGATGGTGTCCTCGGCGAGGGAGGCGAGGACGTGTTAGCTCGGAGCTCATGAGCAGTGCGGTCGCAGCCGCAGCGGGGAAGAGAAGGAGTAGCGCTTCTCGAAAGTCATCAAACGACGCCAGCCCGACCCCCTGTGCGCGCCCCTGCAGGCAGCAGGCTCAAGCCAAGACGCTCGGCGTCGGCATGATGGAGCCCGTGTTGTAGGTGATCAGGGCCGTGTCTCTCCCCCTCTAACCCGCCCGCTGCTGGTCTCATGGTGATCCCCCGCTGCTCACCAGATGGGTATCACCAGCCGTCTGATTCCGAAGAAGATCGCTCCGTCCTCGTCGCACTCATGTGGCGCATAGAGCATCGCCATGTAGGTGCGACAAGGACAGATAGGTACGAGAGCAATCTTCGTAATCAGACGGCAGGGGCAGGGGGCGCGGGCGAATCAATTAGGCACTGCCCGGGGTGTTCTTGGCTGCCCCGCCCCGCCCCGCCCCGCCCCGCCCCGCCCCGCCCCGCCCCGCCCCGCGCCTCGCGTCACGCCTGGAGACCAGTAACGCACCCTCCTCGAGGAACCCCAGCTGTCCGCCGGCCGTGTCGGGTTGGGTGACCTATACCCGCCGTGCCGTGACCCGGAGCCCGGAGCCCCCGGAGCCGATGCTATCGAGGGGCCGGTGCCCCCCTGCCCCCCTCCTCCAGATGAGCCTCGCGGCGCCCCCGCGGGGGCCTCGCAGCGGGGCCACCCATCCCTAGGGACCCCCGAGGGGTGGGCGCGCACCTCCCGGGGAGGTCCCAATCTCAGCTGCGAAAACGAAAATCATTCCACGGCTATTGCCGGGAAGTTAGTAACGCCCCGAATTGCGGGCAAAAAAAAAGAAAAATAAAAAATGAATCTACAGTTTAAAGAAAAGAAAATCTTCAAAGCTCACTGACTTATTTTTATTATCATTTTGCAACGTTTTGCAGCTGAGCTTATAAAGAAAAAAAAAAAATCCTGTCGTTAAATTTTACGTCACCGCGGGGGGGTCTCGGCGTCACTTGAGTGCGCGCAGTCAGTGCCGGTGTAGATGGGGCGTCGGTTATCCCTACTCCGTGGAGACTGTGATAGTCAAATAGTCAGGTCTCTACCACTGTGTGGCCGGATGTCGGTCGGACACTCGCTGGCGCTGTTTGCACACACACACACACACACACACACACACACACACACACTCACACAGGTGACAGGTGAGGAGGCCCTCCTCAGGCTTGCGGGGGCCTGCGCTCGCGAGCCCTATGACGCCATCTGCCGGCGGCGGGCCTCAGGCTCGACATCAGCAGCACAGCGCATAGCCAGCAGGCGGGGCCCGGGGCCCGGGGCCCGGGGCCCGGCCGGGACCGGTGCGCTATTGCGTCTTGAGGAGGTTGCCAGCTTCGGAGTCACCTGGGCCCGCCGCCCCTCACCCACTGGGGCAAACAGTCGGCAGATGTGTTTGTTCAACATCTGCTTGGGGCCGCGCCGGCCGCGGGGTGTAGGGAAGGGCCGTAACGGCCGCGGCTGCGTGGGGCGCGGCGGCGGGGTGGACTCTAAAAGCACCGCCGCCACGCCCCGCCACGCCCCGCCACGCCGGGGGAGGGTACTCTCTGCGCGCGCTGCTGAGTCGCCCCGCAACCCGCCCCGCAACCCGCCCCGCCCCGCCCCGCCCCGCCCCGCCCTGCCCCGCCCCTCCCCGCCCCGCCGCAGCGCCGACGTGGGGGCTGTACTTTCCAGGAAAGGCGTGCCGGGAGGGCGGCCTGCGGCCTCCGCTCCGCCCTGCTCGGCGAACACACCACCACCCCCTCGCAGACTCCGTCCCCCGGCCGACAGGAAGTGCGACCCCGCCGGGCCCCGGCCCGGCCCGGGGGCTCAACTGCCGCCCCAAGACGGCGTGGGGCCCGCCCCGCCCCGCCCCGCCCCTCCCCGCCCTACGAGGAAATCGGATAGGGGGTGGTCGCCCCGCTGCTGGTCTAACGGACGCGAAGCCCTTCTGCGACGTGCAGGAGCACGGCCGAGTCAGCGCCGGGGCGGGGCGGGCGGGGCGGGGCGGGGCGGGGCGGGGCGGGGCGGGGCGGGGCGGGGCGGGGCGGGACCTAATCGAGAGTGTGAGAGAGCAGTGTTCGTTACCGGACGCCGCCGCCTTGAGTCGCCCCGCTGCTCCGACAGCTGTGGTAGACGGCTCGGCTGGCTCTAGTCTGGGCGCGCAGGGCGCTGGGCTGGCTCCCACCACCAAGTGTGTGAATGGTACACACTTGTAGGGGTGTGTGACTGCCTTCTGTCACCCTGCTCGCCTTCACTGACCCACTGAAGTGTGTAAAGAAAGTTCTCAGGGACATTCGCACAGCTGCACTGGAGTGTACGGACTAGAAATCATCTCTTTCAAGTTTACGTCATTTAAACACTCGGCTTTGCACTTGACATGACGAGTGAAACGTTTACATGCAATCATAATTATTGAAGTGCGGTTTAATTTTACTGGCGCGCGGTCGACAAAGTTGCGACGCTCCAAAAGAGTGCTCTTTCACATCTCATGAAATTTCGTAGTGAATCTTATCCCACACTCTCTATATTTCCTTATTCTTATCTTCATAACTTTCGAATACTCTCACATCCAATGCATTCTATTATTGAAATATATCGTTAAGCCTCTTGACGTCTCCCCTTATCTCTCTTACACTGTTTGATTTTCTTTCAAAACGCATTTTCGCGCCGCGAGCGCAGCGGCATCAGCCGCTCTCACACCCCGGCACCCCCACCCTGCCGGCGGCACGGCGCCCCCCAAACAGTCCATTGTGCGGAAGGAAGTAAATCTGGTGTGTGGGCCGCCGGCCGAAAGACGTGTCTGACAGACAAGGGGTGTCTCCGTGGAGCGACATGCCAAGGTGTCTGTCCTCGTTACCGGCTCAGCGGTGCTTCTCTTCGGGGGCCTTCTACCTCGCCACGCCACTTTGAAAAATACCTCATCAGATTTACAGTTTATGCCATAGTTTAATCTATTTTTTGTTTTGTTTTGTAAATTTACGACAGCCCATTCTCGCTTCTGAATGAATTCCAAGTTAGCAAGTACTAGTATGCTTGAAATTTGAAAACTTTAATTTGTAATCTTTCGACAGATGCCATGACAAATTTTCCTGTAAATCTACAACTATTTTCCACAAAGGAATAAGTTTTTTTGTTTCCTTTTCGACAGTTCTAATTTGAGACAGCTGCTAATGTAAGGGGTTGTAAAGCGAGGGTGATGTGTCAGAAAGAAAATATAGGCTGGCGCTCCATCATTCCATATTCTGTTTGATTTTCTTCTCCGCTTTCACCATATATAACGACTCACACGACGCTGTGAGGGGGCGGCGGTGGGTGGGTGGAGTCGGTCTGGTCGCTCACCTGGCGGGGGTTGGGGGGGCGGGGGGGGGGCGCGGGGGTGCAACCCCTCCAGCCGGCCGGCAGCCCCGGCCGACCACCCTTTCCCGTGGCATCTTGCAAGGATCGTTGTGCAAATGTGTACCAGAACCAGTCTCGCAGCCACAGCTGCGTGGAGGAGCAGCCGACTGATTCAGAAGATCGCTCTCATCTCTCCGTCCTTGTTGCACCGACAGCGGTGCCCTATGCTGGCCATGGCAGTGCTCCATGAGTGCAACGAGGACAGAGGTATGAAAGCGATCTTCGGAATCGCTCGGCAGGAGCAGGCACAGGGGCTGCTGCTGCTGCTGCTCGCTGTCCACCTGGTGCGGGGCCGGGGCCGGCGGGCCGGCAGCGTGCTGGAGCAGCCCGACGAGATCACCGTCTTGTAAACGCCAACGACAAACCCGCTGGACCATGAAATGTCCAATCGATTTGAATCGCCAATGAGGGTGGTGATTCGCGCCGATCGAAAACGCGGGGACAAAAAACCCGCAACCCATGAGTTATGTATAAGACGTGTTTGAACGTCTGCCGTGTGAGGCGGGAGTGAGAAATTACAAGCCGAGAGAGGCCGTTAAACTGGAACTGGAAGAGAGAGGAGGAGATGGAAAATTGGTTCGTTTGAACGAGGAATTCATTGAGGTAAATTACATTTACGAAAGCGAGTCGAAAATTTGCAATTCCTGCTTTAAAACTTGAGGGACTGACCAAGGAGCGGACAAATACTCGAAAAATAAGTGATTTAGTCAAAATACACAGAAGCACATCGAAATAAAGTGAGCACAGGACAAGAGGTGGTGCGGACTTTGATTTTATTTAGAGCGTGTATACAGAGGACAGAAAGTCCTATTTGAAACAGAGAGTGAGTTATAGAGAAACAGAGTGAGAGAAAGGAAGAGAGAGTGAGAGAGAAAGAGAGACTCTGCGGAATGCGGGCGGGTACTGAGCGATAGAGCGCCAATCTAATGAAAGGCGTGTGGGTCCCCGGGCCGCGGTCGGCGCGCCCCTCCTGATTACAGGTGGGCCTATACCTGTTGTACCCGTTAGCGCTAAGGCCTGATTGGCTGGTCCAGGGCTGATCAGGTGCGGCTGCAGGTGCACCCGGGGCGCCACCGCTTATCCGGACCTGATCACAGTCATCACCGTCACCAACGAGGCATTCGCCCCCCGGTCTTACCGCTCGTCACAGCGCGCTTTATTGCGACAAGTATCCTTGTGAAACTATCCGCACAGAAGGTCTCGAAAAATTATACGATATACATCTACAATTTGAAGCAGGGTGGGCGTGGGTTGACTGCACTGGGGCTGTTTACCCCCCCCCCCCCCCACACACACACACAAGTGTGAGAATGTCACACATCTAAACGGACGCATGAAGTCTCTTTCGTACACTTGCCTCTTCCTTCGCAGCAGCGAAGGGGAACCAACTCTGAAATTTTGTACCATCTCGTAATTGGGGAAAACAAATTGGAAAAATGCAAAATATTTGAAGAAAATTTAGAAAAAACTTCGGAATTTTTTTTTCAAAAATGGCCAAAACTTCAACGAAACTTCAGAAGAAAAAAATCACGAAATCTGTACACCAATATTCAGAGCTGCTTCCCCCTCTAAAGCAGCATCAGCCACCGCGTCTCCATCAACCAACTGCTGTCAATATAGCCGAAGACCGGACGGTCGCGGGGCTGGGTTTACGCATCTGGCGATGTCTGAAGGCGTCTGCCGCGTGGCGAGCTCGGCGACGTCGTGACATCTGAGCACGCGATCAGAGAGCACGGCGGGGCCTGCTATGGGCCCAAGGGGCGGCCAACTCATGTATTTCTGTGTACACTTGCTTTGTATTTCTTGTATTTCTAATGTATTTTTCGGTATTTTTCTTGTATTTTTGTTGAGTATTTCTATGTATTTCTGTGTATTGTAGAGTATTTCCTTGTATTTTTAGTGTATTTCTAGAAATACACATGTATTTCTGTGTACACGTTTTCTTCGAGTTGGCCGCCCCTCGTATGGGCCGAGCCTTATTGCGCGCTGCACGCCAAACGTGCAGCCTCAGCACTTCTTACACGCAGCGCGTGCGAGCGAGCCGGGGCAAACGACCCGCAGCGGTGTGCAGGGGGAAACGGAATTTCCATGCAATAGTTATGAAAAAATAATTTTTGCTCGTTTACACGACGGTTAAACCAAGTGTGCCACTGTTCAACTTTTAGAAAGTATTGAAAAAAAAATCGTTAGCTTTGCGGTTGACTATTTTCTTTTTCATTCGTTGGTTTTTATTTCAATTTTAACGTCTTACATGTACTCTTAAAATTCCTGAATATTCGTCATATGCTAAAAAGCACTCGATATAGTATTTTTTTTTTTTAAAGTTGCCACCCTTCCTTTTGTCGCACATATTGGCAAAGACGTCTTAGTTCCCTCCGAAGCGAAACTTTCGCCAACTTGTCACCCACCTCTATCGCAGATCATTAGTCAAGATCGGTTCGATAATGCGCAGACGAATGGATTGGGACAGCCGAGCCGAACACGCACGACCAACAAAAAGCAAGAATATTCCCAAGACGTTTTGAGCCAGGGGAACAACATATCCAAAGCTGGCTTATTTGAACGGGGAAAAAAATGTTTTTATTATTATTGTTATTACCGAGGGGGCGACCACTCCCCTTTAATGTGTGTACACATGATTCCCGGAATGATTGATTCCCAATGATTCCCATTCATATCCTTTCATTTCTATCTGTTTCTAGCGACATAAAACGCTAATCTCGGCTAATTATAACCGATTCCAGGTGTTTCCTGCTTTGTTGTAGTGGTTTTCATTGATTTCCCTTAATTTTTTTGATCAAGATTCCCAGGTTTGTGTACACATGATTCCCAAAATTGTCCCCGGTTATTACCATAAAAACTTCAAAAAGAGAGAGCTAGACGAGGTGTGGCACAGACACCAGAAAGCTACTTTGCGCACACCGAAGATCTTAAAGTTTCGACTCGTGCATCGTAAATTTTGTCATGCTTGGATACCATATTCCTCCTCTCCATCTGAATGAGGAGCAGAGCGATAACGCAGCCCCGGCGGCCGGGGCGGCGGCGCGTGCCTGATGGCGGCGAAGCGGCGCGCGCGATTTTTGCGGAAGCTTTAGGCAAATTGAGATTGATCTCGACACTCAATACCCCCCTGCTAACTGGGAGGGGGGGGGGGGCGTGGGGGTCGGGTCGGACCCTCTAAAGGGGCCAGCTGTACGGCCGGTCACTCGCACCAGGTGGTTACGTCACCTGCAGCGGGGGAGGCCAAACCTCCCTCTCCCCCCCCCCACCCGCCTTCCCTTTCGCGGCTCTCATTCCCCCCTCCCCCTCCCCCCCCCCCTTCCTCCTCCTTGCCCACCTTCCGCTCGTTAATCAAACCGCAGCGCGGGAGGGTATCTTCTTGCGCCGGGATTCGCGCGCACCATACGGTACGCGGCGCGACGGGGCTGCGGCGCTAAACTCAGCTGGGGTCCTGCCTTACCCTGCCCACCCCTACCTACCCCACCCCAACCCACCCCTCCCCTTCCCCGCCCCCCCCCCCTCTCCCCCTCCCCTGGATACGCTTGCATCCGGAGCGAATTTTAGCGCCATGCAGCTAAGGTAGGGCGTCGGCGCTTTCTTAATGGATCCTCATTTACTATACCTTCTCAGCAGCAATTCAAGTGCCATCGAAGAATACTTGGTATATACTTAAATGTACTTGGAAAGTTGCTATAGCAGAACGAAAAGAATTATTTAATGGTGTTTTCGTTTGGATACGCTATTTTTTTAAAAAGCACTGTGCGGAAAATACGTTCATTTTTCTCTCTTTTATATGTGGTGTTGCTTTTTTTTCAGGGGGGGGGGGGGGGCGCCAGCACTGCTGCGGAGTTCCCAAAGAAACTACCCCGCTTGTCCGGTAATACGATTTCTGCCAAATGGGTCGCGCGGGGTGTGAGGGTCGCCGAGGGGAGAAGGGAGTAGGGGGAGTAGGGGGCGTGGGGGGGGGGGGGCACTGCCATCTGGAGCGCTACCGGCCGCCGTGCCGTGGCCCTTGAACCGTCTTGCAGTGATGCAATTAGTGACCCCCGGGAAAACGATCCCTAATGTGGACGCTAAATCTATTGCCACTACTGTCTGCCAGCTGTCGGGCAAGGGCTGCTGCCCTGCGGCCCGTTCACTGCCGGCACGCGCCGCGCCCGGCAGCTGGTCCGGAGCAACACGGAAGGAACAACTGCGCGCGGGGGCGCTGCTGCTACCGGCCGGGATCAATTATCTTAACACCTTGACGAGTTTGTAATCTATATGTATGCGAGGAAGAGTGTATGGGGTTCGATTAAATGGACCCCCACCGGGAGCGCAATATGACCAACCTTCCCATTCATAAGGTTCGCTCTGAAAAGTAAACGAAGTACAATTTATTTTCACGCTCCTTTTTCCAGGCGTTTCCTATCAAACTTATTAGTGCTCTTGCTTCATAACAGAATCAAAAGGAAAGAAGTAAAAACACCTATGTTTTCTTCCTTTTTTTTCTTTCAAAAATGAAGAGGTTTTGATATTGGACAAGCGCCCGATTCAAACGCTACAAGGCTCTGTAAAAATGGCCCCCTCCCAGTAAATAGAAAGTCTCTGATTTCAAGGTCTTTTTGTGAAATTTAAGGAAAAGAAGATATTTCCAAGGCTTTCCTTGTTCCGTAATTTGTTTTTAAGGGTGCGCTTTGGAAATTTGCTTGGCAAATGAGACCCTTAAATTACTCCACAGGATTCCCTTGGACGTCACGCCGCAAATTTCCAAGGCGTACCCTTGAAAACATATGACATTCAAGTAAAGAAATAAGTCTTGGAATCATCCTCTTTACTACTCTTGAGTTGCTTTTACCGTGCTTCCTGGTGCTTCCTCCCAGAACTCTTAAAGTGACCGCAAAATTCGTTGTTCCCATGGCCATCACTCGCTCTCTTGACGGCCACACAGTGGTACCAACGTGAAATGGAGACGCGCAGCGCAGACCTCGTCGAGTGCAGTGCATGCAGAGGAAGCGGCTGCCACCACTTTTTATAGAGTTTTATTATTTTTCCGCCCGTATAAGGGATGGACACTTGACGCCGAGGAATGCGGTGGTCTTTGGCGGGCCGGGGCCGGGGCCGGGGCCGGGGCCGGGGCCGGGGCCGGGCGCCGCTTCGAGGTGCCAGGCCGAGGCTGAGGCTGGTCTATAGGGTTCCCACAGGAAAGGCACCGGCCGGGCCCCGGCTCCAGCCGTCTCATTCAGAAGATCGCTCTCGTGCCTCCCTCCTTGTCGCACCTATGCTGATGCTCATGTGTCGGGAATAGCAAGGCCCCATAAGTGCGACGAGGACCGAGGTGCGAGGCTGATTTTTCGGAATCACGCACGGCAGCTCCGGCTCCGGCGGGGCCCCGGCCGAGGGACAAACACACATCAAGTGCTTTTGTGCACCGCGTGTATGTGCACTGCTTCTGGGAAAGATATAACAGTAGGTGCGTATAGTGCAGTATGTGTGTTTGCTGAATGTTTCTGAATGAAGGTACCGCCTGAGTGCGTGCGTGCGAGTCCCCGGGCGGGGCGGGGCGGGGCGGGGCGGGGCGGGGCGGGGCGGGGCGGGGCGGGGCGGGGCGGGGCGGGGCGGGGCGGGCGAGGTGTCGCAGGGAGGTGCGGCGGCGCAAATGCACTGGGGCGGAAGGCGTGCACGATCCCATCCTGGCGACAGAAACATGCCTGCGCGGCCCACTCACAACATTCTTCACTCTACATGCGAGGGGACAATTTTGTGGTTTTTTGCGCGCATCCCGAGTGGATGCAAATTTGTTTCTAAAACTAGACAAATTGTTCCAAATTTGTCTAAATTTGCATCCACTCTGGATGCGCGCAAAAACGTTTCTATGGGGCGGGAACAAAATTGTCCCCTCGCATTTAGAGTGTATTCCTTCGTTACACCCAGAAAACTGAGTTCTCGATTCTCAATGTTCTCGTCTTTTTTGAGAACATTTCCCTCGTTTCGAGAACATTTTACTCGTAACAGAAAGGAATGTTCTCGACACAAGCAAAATGGTCTCAAAAAAGACGAGAACATTGATAAATCGAGAACAATATCCTTATATCGAAAACGTGCTTTCCTGGGTGTGCTTTTAAGTGTTCTTTTAGCGTAAAAAAATGAGAAACCTTCAATTGGGTGTAAATTCGAGGGGATTTCTGAAATTCCAAAATAGTTTTGCGGGATTACACATGAGTCTTGAGGAATATCTTGTTCAGATTTAGATACTAAATTTGTTAAAATTAGTGATATTTGTTTATCATTGCTGAGGGATTTCTCAGGAATCGCACATCGGTTAAACAATGCGTGGAAAGTGTTACACCAATTGGTGTTTAGTTCCAAATGTGAAAATAATGAACACTTCGTGGTGTCGAACTGAACTAAACTCAGTGAGGTGGCCCCCTCGGATAAAATACTGCTCTTTTCTTCTTTTTTTCTTTTTTAAAAAAAATTAATTCTCATCAAATTTTTCAGTTTTCTTTGCAGTGCGAATCGATAATCACACACCGATACAAGTATGCGATATTGGATCTCCTCAGTTTCCAGTGGAAACATTCGAGAACTACCCGCGCTACTTTTCACCGGGGGCACACACCCACCGTTAGGGCTGGTGCTCCCCTTGCTCGCGGCCGCAGGACTGAAAGTGAGTGAATGTCGTGGAAGTGAGAGTTACTGGGAGAGTGAGTGAAAGTGACTGAGTTCAGTTAATGGATACTGTGAAAAATATCTTTGTAGATTTACTTTAAATTTTGTAAATCGTGATTTACGAAATATGTTGTAAATTTACGACGGACCTTTTTTGCTCGTGAATGAATTTCAAGCCGATATGTAGTGCTTGTAATTTTACGATTTCCAATTGTAATTTTACAACTGCACTTAATGGAAAATTTTCCCGTAAACTTACGACTATTTTTCACAGTGGGAATAAGAGAGTGAGAGAGGAGTGAGAGTGAGTGTCTCCGCGGAGTGCAGACCGGAACCGGAGGCGCATCGAGTGACACTGCAACTGCACTGCAGCGGTCCGCGGTGGGAGCATCACACGCGGTCCTTGTAAAAAAATAATTTAAAAAAATGGAAAAAAGACTCAAAATCAAAAGAATGAGACGTATAAATGTAAAGGATTGAGGAGCGTGCGGTGCGCGGGTGCCCCCCGGGTGTGCACGTGTGGGTGGGGCGAGGTGGGGCGGGGTGGGGTGGGGTGGGGCGTGGCGGGCGGGGCGGGGCGGGGCGCACGAGCGGGCTCATCAGGCAGTGACAACACAAAGCGTATAACTGTCGCACTGCCGGGCACGTGTCCTGTGGGCGGAGTATAGGAAGGGGTTGTCTCTGATCATTGGGGATATCGGAGGAGAGATAACGCGGCTTGCGTCTTTTACTGCAAGAAGTTTCACTTTTCTTTTTATTCGTCCCTTTTTTTAAATTTTTTTTTCCTTCGATCGCGCGCGGATATGGTCTCCGTCAAAGTGGCCGGGTGGTGGTGGAAAGACGCTTCCGTGTGCGGGGAGCTCGCTGTTCCGGATCCGGATGTGTAATATTGCGACAATCACAGTGACAGTGCTGAGCAGTGCTGAGCAGTGCTGAGCAGGGTGCTGAAGGCTGAGGGCCCGCAGACCTGCTGCCTGGCGGAGCCCCTGGCGGAGCCCCTCACCGCAGTCCAGCTGGTCCTGGTCGGTCCTGGTCCCCCTACCCGTTATGTTTCACTCTCTTCCAACCCAACCCCGGGCCCCGCAGCTCTCACTATAGCCAGGGAAGTCAACGGGGAAAACGGATTATTTGCAGGAGAGACAGCTTTGTATAATTTTAATCAAAAGTATTCAACTGACACACACTTGAAAGCGTTGAAAACAGTGTTGCGCACGGTAGAAACAATGTCTGATTTTTTTTTTTTGAGGAAAAAGGAAAAACTTTGAGGACCTTGGATACTTTGAGGAAAACTCCTTAGATTTTGAGGAAGTCTCCTCAAAATTTGTGGAGATTTTCCTTATTTTTCAGGAGCCTTCCTCAAAATCTGACGGGTTTCCCTCAAATTACGGGAGTTCCTCAAAGTTTTCCCTTTCTCCTCAAAAAATCAGACATTGTTTTTACCGTGTAAACACTTTTGTATGCTTGGTCAGGACTCCTATGTTTTTTAATTATGAGGCTTATGAAGTGTGAGATCGGAATGTTAGCCTACAATGTACATTGTCATTGCCTATTCTACGGTCCACACTGTTGTAACTGGCTATGTAGACCATGAAATTCAGTATATCAGTCCAGTCGTATTTTTAAATACAGTCCACACCGTACCGAGAAAGACCGGAAATGTAAATAGGGTTCGGACTGTATTTTGGAATACCTATTCATCGTGGAAATTAGTCTCCAAACGGAGAGTAAAACACATGTAGACCGACGAAAAGGCCAGTTCCACATGTATTTCGTGAAACACAAATTATTGTGTTTTCTACCTGAGGTGGGGCGGAGCAGGGCGGGGCGGGGCGGGGCGGGGCGGGGCGCGGGTCGCGTCTGCGGATCCTTTTCTATTCGGGCGGGGCGGGGCGGGGCGGGGCGGGGCGGGGCGGGGCGGGGCGGGGCGGGGCGGGGCGGGGCGGGGCGTCGGAAGGGCTGCTGTCTATTTCTTTTCCCGCCGCGGTAAAGTACAATCGCCGTTCTTGTCATTACGAGGAAAGGGATAAAACACACTGAATGCGCGTATTATCGCTCGCACAGCACCGCTCGGCCAGGCCTGGCGAGGCCGCAGACCCGGCGTATACACAAACTCCGAGGCAGAGAAAGACGCTGTATGTTTGAGGAAAGAAAGCAATTAGCAACGTAAGTCTGGATGTGCAGCCAGCCCTGCGCCGACCAGCTCAGCCCGCATCTGAATGAGCCAGCTGTATGGGGACCGCTATGCAAACAGCGCAAACCCCAAACCGAAAGGGAAGCGGCCACCGCCACCAGGACGGCGAACTGGCACACGGAGTGAGTGAGTGAGTGAGTGAGTGAGTGAGTGAGTGAGTGAGTGAGTGAGTGAGTGAGTGAGTGAGTGAGTGAGTGAGTGAGGGAATGAGTGAGAGGAAAAGGAATTGTCTTGAATTTGTACGACATCTTAAATGGAAAATATTTCTGTGCCGCCAATTTTTCAGTGTGAAATAAGCATCTCTGTTCTTGTATCCTTCACGGAATGGCGGTGAACTCCCAGCACTGCAGTGAGAACCCAAGCGTGTTTGAATGTCACTCACGCACTCCTAAAGCAGTGTGCTTTTTCATTGGCACACGCTTTCCCTCCTAGATATGTGGTGAAATTCCTGCGAGGGGTGGACGATTAGTGTGCTCCTGTGTACAGGCCTGCGCGTACTCCGGGTGCACTCCGCGTACCCCAGCTGTACTCCGCGTATTCCGGCTGTACTCCGCGTACTCCGACTGTCCGGGTGTACTCCGGGCGTACTCCGCCTGTACTCCACCTTTACTCCGGGTACTCCGACTGTACTCCGGGTGGTCGTACTCCGCGTACTCCAGGTGTACTCCGCTTACTCCGGCTGTACTCCGCGTACTCCGGGTACTCCGGCCGGACTCCCCGGCCCAGCTGTACTCCGGCAGGACTCCGGCCCAGCTGTACTCCGGATGCACTCCGTGTGCTCCGTTCTCCTGTGTTCACCGAAAATCCAAGTCGTCGACCCCTCGAATTCCTGTCGGAATATGTGCGAAATTCACACGCACTTTTCGGAGTTTTCGTGTGTGGAAGTAGCCATACGCGTTTGTCGGTTAGACAGACTGGCGTGTCGGTGCATAATGTATGAAGGCGGTGCAGAGCGCGCGCCGCCGCGGTGCTAAGTACCTTCCCTTATAGGGCGGCGGAACCCTCCCCCGCGCAGCACGCGCCCGCAGCCCTGCAGGCCTGTGCACGGGGCTGTGACGGGCGGGGCGGGGCGGGGCGGGGCGGGGCGGGGCGGGGCGGGGCGGGGCGGGGCGGGGCGGGCAGGACGCCGCCGTCTCCTCGGCCGACCGCGAGACGTTTGAGGCCGCCTCCAGACGCGTGGGCGGCCGGCAGGCGGCAGGCGACCCGCACCGCGCAGGATAAAGAAGGGTCATCGGAGAGCTCCCCGCGCGATAGTCTCGAACGACGACGGGGTATACTTCCGGGTCGACTCTTCACTGTTCGAGTGTGAAATTGCATAAAGTTTCCAATTCAGGCTCGAACTAAAACAGTCCAGAGTCGACGTCGACACCGAAGTAGGGGAGCTCCCCGATGACCCTCCAGGCCCTCTGACTTAACGGGAAAGCTATGCGAATCGGTAAATCGGTATTGTCGTGCCCCAAATGTGTGTACCTCGTCCCTAGCAGGCGAATCTCGATATTGCCACTCTTGCTTTGAAAATAGATTAAAATGTCACAGAGTACTTAAGGAAAGAGAAAAAAGAAAGGAAAAAGAAAGGAAGAACCAGGCGTGGTACATATTAACACAGGAGCTTTCTACTGTGAAAATTTTCTTTGTCGATGCACGATTCATTTGTAAATTACGATCAACGAAATTTATTTTTAATTTAGGACAGCCCATTCTTACTTTTCATTGGTTTTAAAGTCGATAGTTAGTGTTTTTTTAAGGTGTACGGATTATAAGTGTAGTATTACAAACCTACTTCTTAGAAAATATTTCCCATTTACTCTTGAAGTCTGTGACCTTTGACTATTACGTCGTATTACGCTGTATTACGCTCCAAAAACTTACAGATCTGGCCAAAGTCGGGTAAAAACGGGTAAAAACAGCCTCAAACGACCCATAAATGAGTAAAATTTGGAGAATATTGGCCATTCCGCTTCTAGTAGGCACACTATTACGCCTTTATTACGGATAGAGTGACCCGCGACTATTACGCGAGTGCATACCCCCTCGGCACACACCTCTAAGACTATACCCGCTCTGCCGTTCTACGTGCGCGCTGCTGTACGTCCGCCGCGCGAGTACTTCCCTAACGGCGGCCCCCCCCCCCCCCCCCCGCCTCCTCCTCGTCATACTCCATGGAGCACGCGCCGCCTGGGCGGCCGGCCGTGCGCGGCGCGTAGCTGGCGCTGCAACGACTCCTTGACCCCTACCTCCTCCGAGGCCCCGGCCCGCTGCGCTCGCGTGCCCGCCCCCCGCCCCGCCCCGCCCCGCCCCGCCCCGCCCCGCCCCGCCCCGCCCCGCCCCGCCCCGCCCCGCCGCGCTTCAAGTCCGGCCGCTGCGCACTCAGGCATGGGATGCCATCTGTTGCATCCGGAGGCTCGGCGTCGCGGCGCAGGACGGCGCGGCGACCCCGCGAGGAAGTCGCCGAGGAGCGCGGCGACGCGACGGCCCGCGCGGCCCGGCAGAGCACTGTAACAACGACCTCCGGTCATTGCTCCGGGCGGGGCGGGGCGGGGCGGGGCGGGGCGTACCAACGGCGGCCGGCATCCCAACAGCGCAGTCCCAGTGCCCCTCCTATACCCTATCGTAGTCTCAACGCGTACAGACGATGCGTTGATCCGATTCTGAAGCGCATTCAAACACGGGGGAGACCCCCGTGCTCGCCGCGGGGAGAAGGAGAGGCAGGAGGGGGGGGGGAGAGAGAGAGAGAGAGAGAGAGAGAGAGAGAGAGAGAGAGAGAGAGAGAGAGAGAGAGAGAGAGAGAGAGAGAGAGAGAGAGAGTCGCCGGCACCGGCACCGGCCGCCCTGTGCACGTCTAATCTCCGACTTCCTTCATTGCTATGCGCCGCGCCGCGCCGCGCCGCGCCCGCGGGTCTGGTCCAGGACGCTCGGGCACTGCTCCGGCTCGCTCCGGATGCTGCGCGCTCCCACCCGACCACACCGCGCACCTCGCCGCGGACCTTCCTTCCTTCCTCCCTTCCGTCCTTCCTTAGACTTACGTCTTACTTACAAAGAAAACAAAGTATATCGATTTTTACTTTGATTTTAATGCCGCATTGCGGACTCACGCAGCCTAAATATGCTACTCGGAGAAATATTTTTCGCTGACTGTATGACGCTGTGGCGACACCCCTCTCTCGCTCTCTCTTCCACTCCGTCTTTCCCTCTGTCTCTCTTTCTCTTACCCCCCTCACTCCCCCTCCTATTACTTTCTCCCTCTCCCTCCAGCAGTGAAATGCCCGTTAGCTCCCCTGCTCAGCACACCACACCACCGACATCAGCGGGTAGTATGTCTGTCAGCTCGCTAATTTTTTTATTTTTTTTCGTGTGCTCCATTTTTTTCTTCTTTTTTTTTCCTCCCCCCCCCCTCTCTCTCTCTCTCTCTCTCTCTCTCTCTCTCTCTCTCTCTCTCTCTCTCTCTCTCTCTCTCTCTCTCTCTCTCTGTCGACACTAAACGCGCTGACTCGCGGGTAGACGCCCCCGGGGGTCGCCGCCCCGAGTCAGGAGTTAAAAGGCATTGTTCGCGAGTCTGCGCCTTTCTTGGCCTACATCGCTGTGCGGCCGCGGTGATATGCAACGGCATACCCTCTCTCTCTCTTCCCCCCTCCCCCGCCCCCCCTTAAACCTCCCCCCCTCGCGCCAAAATATCTAATTTTGAGGGGCGATGTGTGTTTAAATGCGCTCCTTGGTCATTTTCTCCCATTGTGCCGGGCCGGGGCCGCGCCTCGGTGGAGCGGCGGCTCGCTGATGGCGTACATTGTGTGCGCGCAGAGCAAGCAGCAGCCGTCGCACGTGGACACGAGAAAGACGGAGGGGCGACCCCGGGGGAGCGCGACAGGCTATGCCGCGCTGGAAACCCAAGTAAGTGCGTGAGGCGATGGGACGGACGCGGCCAACCCGTGCCTGGCAGGGTACTCTTACTTTTTGTATTTCTTGCGTTTCTCATCATGACTTTTCTGGTATTTTTCTTGCACTTTTTAATTAGTATTTGGATGAGTTACTATGTATTCTCATGTATTTCCTTATATTTTGCGTGTATTTCTTGCATGTTCTTAGAGATACACGTGTATTTCTAGAGTTGGCCGCCCCCTGCTTTGAGGTGTGTGTAAATGTATGTGCACTTGAGCAAATGCAGTGGTGCAGCCGCGGGGCCGGGCCGGGGCGCTGCCCCTGCGGTGAGGAGGCTCGGCCGCACGCAACACACTCGCGCGCGCCGGTCGCCTGCCTCGGTGGCGCAGCTCGCTGCCGGCGCCTCCCCGTGCTGAACACCACCACTCCTTTACCTAGTTTTTTTTTTTCCATTGAAGTGTTATACACTACGAGTGGAAGAAAAAAAAAAACAACTATCGTCATTGATCTATGATTTAAAAATATAAAATTAATCAAACCGTTATTTTTTTTAGGAGCACTTTTGGAAACGAATGTCACTCATTTGGTGAAGATGAGAGAGTTAAAATTAGCTCCAAGTCACGACTCATTCGCTTATCTGCAGTAGGTGAGCGAACATAGTTTTCCCTCCCCTGCACTCACCTGTTCGTGAGCAACATTTTTTTTTTCATTTTGACGGTTTCTTTCCAGTGAAGAAACGCAATCTTTACGGAGGCAGCGAGGAGGAGGGCGGCGCGCGACCGTATGTCCCGGCCGTTACATCACCCTGGCTGGCCTGGCCCGGCCCGGCCTGGCACCCCGGGTGCATTTCACCGCCGCGGCACCGAAAAACGCGTTTTTATTTTGGAATGATCGTTACGGAGGGAAGGTAGGTACAAGGCTGCTGCTGCTGCACCCCGCGGCATCAGTGCGTGTCTCAGAAGAAATCTCTCTCTCTCTCTCTCTCTCTCTCTCTCTCTCTCTCTCTCTCTCTCTCTCTCTCTCTCTCTCACTCTTTACCTCTCTCCCTCCCTCCCCACGTCACTTACCGTCGCCGCGCGGATGCGCGGCCACCGCCATCTTTAAAAGGCTCGCGGCCGGTGGCGGGGCGGGGCGGGGCGGGGCGGGGCGGGGCGCGCGGCGCGCGGTGGCACATGCATGCACCTGGGCCGCTTCCGTTACGCTGGGCGACGCGTGCGCGGCCGCCCTGCCGCCCTGTCACCTGGCACCGCCCCGCAGCGCACCCGCGGACACCGAGGGTTACGTCAGGCGGGCAGGGCAGGTGTCGGGGCGGGGCGGGGCGGGGCGGGGCGGGGCGGGGCGGGGCGGGGCGGGGCAGGGCGGGGCAGGGCGGCTCGCACTACTGCTGCTCTATTGCAATCTGGAGGAGTACAAGGCGCGGGGAGCAGGAGAACTTGTTGAGTACGCAGTGCTCGCTTGCTGCTGCTGCTGCAGCAGGAGGTCCAGGAGAGAGTCCTCGAGAGGCGCTGCCGCTGCTCGCCCATATGGCTGTTGCATATCGCGCCGTCGTGCGCGTCTCGCACTGGGAACTCGCGGAAGTGCGATTGTATGGTCTTATAGAAGGTGCTTCGCTTTTCGTTTTATTATAATGTCTGCATTCGGATCCTGTTGAATTGATTTTTCCGTTTTTGTTGTATGTTAATCTCGAGATTCTATGAGAGCAGCCCCGCCCGCACTCGTATTTACTCCCTCATTTGTGACCTGGTTCTCTCAAGTCAAGTCAAGTAAGGTGTTCGCCGTGGCGGAGCGGGGCGGGGCCGGGGCCGGGGATGGGCGACGGGCGTCTCCTAACTAACGAGATGTTTGCCTCTGTTTGTCGGACCGCAGAGCGCAGTCCGGTGAGAGGGAAATGCTCGCAGCTGAGCGGGCGGGGTCAGCGGCGGGTCATTCGGAGAGGGAGGGAGGGAGAGAGAGAGAGAGAGAGAGAGAGAGAGAGAGAGAGAGAGAGAGAGAGAGAGAGAGAGAGAGAGAGAGAGAGAGAGAGGAAGTGGAAAGGGAGCACCGGAAGGAAGAGGGCGGCACATCGCCGTGGCGGTGGCGGGGACATGGCAGAGCAGACATCTCGGCACGTGCGGGCCACCTACACACACACTCACACTCACACACACGCGCGCGCACACACACACACACACACACACACCTGCACGGGCATACTGGCTTTGGCTGCGCCGCGCGCGCGCCTGTGTGTGTGTGTGGGCGCGCTGTACCGCCCACCTGAAAACAATAAGGGAGACTGCAATGCAGCAGCGGACGGGAGCGCGCGCGCGACAGATAGAGAGAGGAAGAGAGTGAGAGAGTCGAATAGTGAAAGAGAGAGAGAGAGAGAAAGAGAGAGAGAGAGAGAGAGAGAGAGAGAGAGAGAGAGAGAGAGAGAGTTTTGGAGGAAAGTGCGCATTTAAAAGGATTTTTAAAATGCCCGGTGGCTGAAATGGCTTGGTAATCTCTCTTCGGGGTAGTTACTAAATAATCTGTCCTCTCTCTCTCTCTCTCTCTCTCTCTCTCTCTCTGCAGGACTTTGTCGCGAGTGTGTCCGCGGTGCCGCCGGTGGACCTTGGCAATAAGTCCTTGACGTGGATAGCGGCCTGCTGACAGCCACTTCAGATGCCTTCACCTGCAGGCGCGGCAGAGCCTGCCTGTTGTGCTTCTGCTGCTGCTTCCCTGAAGCGCAGCGCGCGCCCATACAAAGGCCCGCAGCAGGGCTCACAGAGGTGTAAAGTGGAAATCAGGAAGTCATGTGTCGTTTCCAGAGAAATCGTAAAAAGTAATTTTCCTTGAGGTTTAGAACGTCAATAAGTCCGTTGGGATTCCGATGCGGTGCCCTGCTGCTCTGTGGTCTCGACGCGTCGACGTCGCGGTCGTGGGGAAAGGCGGTGTGAGAGAGAGAGAGAGAGAGAGAGAGAGAGAGAGAGAGAGAGAGAGAGAGAGAGAGAGAGAGAGAGAGAGAGAGAGAGAGAGAGAGAGAGAGAGAGAGAGAGAGAGAGGGGAGAGCGGTATGGAGAGAGGCTCGGTGTCTCGCGTCGCGTCCTGCATCCCAACATCCTCGCCGCTGTCCTGTCCGAGGTTTGTTTCGGGTACGTGCCTGGACTACGGGTCCCCGCCCCGCCACGCCCCGCCACGCCGCCGGTCCTTTTCCTTACGGTACTTTTATAACCTCGGGAGAGAACCACTGCTCCTCCTAACCAGGCCCCACCCTCCCAGCAGGGTGATTCCGCACACTGGTTTCGTCGCTCTCTCCTTGTCGCACTCACGGGGCACGGCCATCAGGTGCAAGAGAGAGGGCGCTACAAAACGGTGTTCGGAATCGCCTTGCAGCGCCCCGCCGGCACGCCCCGCCCGCACGCCGTCCCCGCTGCATTCCCGCGATGATGATCATGTTTTTGTCCGGACGGTCGGGCCGTGTCCAATGCGGCAGCTCGCATACCTCGGCGAGCCTGCCTGGCCTCTCAGCGCCCCGCCGCCCCGCCCCGCCCCGCGCGATCGGCAGATTGATTTCGCTGCCCACACTATATGTCTCTATCTCGCTCTCTAGAAGTCTACCGTACGGAGCGAGAACACTCTGTGTCTCTCTCGCACTCAAGTGGAGCGCACGCGGTAAAAATAGTTTCTTGTATTTCAAGATCTTTCTTGGATCTTATGGAGAATACCAATGGACATCCAAGACAGATCTTGAAATACAAGAAACCATTTTTACCGTGCGGAGCTCCGGTGTCGAAGCAGATATACCCCTATACCGCTGGTACAATATCCCCAGGGCAATTGTACGCCCTAGTGAGACAAAATATGTCGTAAACTTACCAGAGCCCATTTTTGCTCGTCGGCCAATTCCAAGTCGATAGGGAGTGCTTGTAAATTTACAATTTCAGATTGTAATTTTACGACTTTTATCATGGAATATTTTCTCGTAACCCTTACGAGTATTTTTCACTGTGGGTGCAAATTCCCTGGGATGCTTATTGTACCCGAGGGGGCCTCCACTCCGGCAATCCGGTGTTACACCTTGCAGCAATCCGATGGCAATCTTCAGAAATCCGCGGCAATCTGCGGTAGTTGACGGCAATCTAGGAAAATCCGCGCAATCTAAGGCAATCCGACACCATCTCAGGCAATCCGACGCAATCTCAGGCAATCCGACGAAATCTCAGGCAATCTGACGCAATCTCAGGCAATCCGACGCAATCTCACGAAATCCGGTGTAAATTCTGGCAGTCCAGAAATATTTACCCGCAATCCGTTGGCAATCACAAGCAACCTTCACTCCACAACGTTCGGGTGGCATCATAATTTCAATCCGAGGGGCCCACAACTCTGGAATTCAGGTATACAGGGCCACCGAAATCTTTGGAAATCATACTGAAATCTCATTGAAATCAGTGAAATCTTTGAAATTAGTTGAATTCTCTTGAATTCACGCGAATTCCGTTGAAATCACTTGAAATCTGTTGAAATCACTTTGAATTCACACGAAATCACATTTAAAAAGCGTCTCGGGCAACTCACTCAAATCGGTGTGGGGAGAGGAGGGGGGCGATGTGCACTAACAGCTGTTCGGCGAATTCGAGATATTTTAAGATTTTTAGATACTTTCATAACAGATTGAGATTCCTATTTATTCTTAAAGCTTACTGCCATTTCAATGAAAGTACTCAATGTATAAACATTTCAACAATTTCTTTTTGTTTAAATTTTTGCCATTGGAGGTATAAATAATAGTCCTACGCAAATCCACTTCCACAAATCTGATTTATGAGGGAATATTCATTTATTAACTGGAGCAATAAAACATAGTAAAAGTGCTAGACGACTAAGATTCTTTAAAATACCTCCTTGTTACGGCACAGTTGAAGTGAAATTCTCAAAATCGTGCAAAAAATACGGGGATTCCCCAGAAAATACACGCACAGCTGATCCAAATTATTCTCTCAATTACATGATTAAATAGGATTTTTACTACATTATTGTGAGTTATTTCGATTTATTCCAAATTGTTGGAAATTAACTTGCAACTGCGCAAAATAATCACAATTATTTCAATTAATTTTTTTAAAAATTCAGAAGCAAATTTTGCTCTGCAATTGAAAGGGTGGCGTGAAAACATGGAAAATTTTTGCGGCAGTAAACCTCCCGAAGGAGGTTGCGGTTCCCGCCAGGCACAGGGCTTTTACCCCCTGTGGCAGCCAACTGCTTCGGTGTTCCATGGGAACCGGCGCTTTGCTGACTGCGATCCTATCGCGCAATTCGACAGATTTGATCCCCGTACCACCATTGGCCTACCCCTAGAGGTACGAGCGGTGTCAAGAGCGTTAGACTTCCTGAACCCAGTTTCAGAGGCCTTACCTCAGAGGGGTACGCGGGATTCGAACCCACAACCCCGAGTGCCGACACGTAGCCAGAACAGGAAGCGACCCAACGCCCAGAGCCACCGAGCCAACGGCGGTGAGACGAGTTTAACTTCTATTTGACCTGCCATCCAGCTGCGGCCAAAGGGAATGTCAAGCGCGAAAAACACTTTCCCGAGTGGGAGTCGAACTTCGGACCACTCAGTTCGGTGTTGCGCGCTCTACCAACTGAGCCACGACGCCACGATGACTGCGACGGGTTCGAGCTGTATTTGATGCGTATCCTGCAGCCTCCAGCCAGGAGGACTTGGCAAATACAACTCGAACCTGTCGGACTGTACAGTCATCGCGGCGTCGTGGCTCACTTGGTAGAGCGCGCAACACCGAACTGAGTGGTCCGAAGTTCTACTCCCACTCGGGAAAGTGTTTTTCGCGCTTGACATTCCCTTTGGCCGCAGCTGGATGGCAGGTCAAATAGAAGTTAAACTCGTCTCACCGCCGTTGGCTCGGTGGCTCTGGGCGTTGGGTCGCTTCCTGTTCTGGCTACGTGTCGGCACTCGGGGTTGTGGGTTCGAATCCCGCGTACCCCTCTGAGGTAAGGCCTCTGAAACTGGGTTCAGGAAGTCTAACGCTCTTGACACCGCTCGTACCTCTAGGGGTAGGCCAATGGTGGTACGGGGATCAAATCTGTCGAATTGCGCGATAGGATCGCAGTCAGCAAAGCGCCGGTTCCCATGGAACACCGAAGCAGTTGGCTGCCACAGGGGGTAAAAGCCCTGTGCCTGGCGGGAACCGCAACCTCCTTCGGGAGGTTTACTGCCGCAAAAATTTTCCATGTTTTCACGCCACCCTTTCAATTGCAGAGCAAAATTTGCTTCTGAATTTTTAAAAAAATTAATTGAAATAATTGTGATTATTTTGCGCAGTTGCAAGTTAATTTCCAATAATTTGGAATAAATCGAAATAACTCACAATAATGTAGTAAAAATCCTATTTAATCATGTAATTGAGAGAATAATTTGGATCAGCTGTGCGTGTATTTTCTGAGGTCGTCCCAAAAATACTTGAATTCGTTAGGAATCTCACGAAATTAATGGAAATCATATGAATTCGGTAGACATTTAACTGAAATCAATGGAAATCATAAATCAATGGAAATCACTCGAAATCATGTGAAATTTCGCGAAATCAGTGAATTCACTTGAAATCTTTGAAATCCGTTGAAATCACCTGAAATCATGTGAAATCTTTGAAATCCGGAAATCAGGTGTACAAAATTTTTCGGAGTTGTGGGCCCCTCGTTTCAATCATAATTTTTAGTCACGTTACGGTAGGATCTCGCAACTCCACCATCCACAAATACACGCAGGGTGGCCTAACCACAGTCAGGCGTGGTTTTAAGTCGAGCTCACGGGAGGGGCGGATCGGTTGACCAGGGGAGTTGCCTATATAAAGGGGTTTTGTACCTCAAATTGCCTACTTACAGGCGGATTTTGGGGCTGACCGGGCCTGATCGCCCCTTCGCCCCTTCGCCCCCCCATAAAACCGCGCCTGAACCACAGGCGCTATTCACGCGGCTCATCAAGATGAGCCCGTGGGGCTGAGCTCGCCCGCCCACAGTGGTCTGAGATCGCCCAAAAACGGGAAAAAACCCTCAAAATTCAAATTTTTTTTTCGACGCAAGCGTTATACAGGTGGATAGGCAAGGGTCTAGGGTATTTAGAATCGCCTCAGGATTGACCTTGGCGCTGCCGGGGTGCTCCTGGGTGGAGCGCAGAAGTCACGAAGTTTACGACGTTGAGCGGCGCGAATGCAGCCTCTCATTGCATTGCTATTATTCAAGTGATGTAGCGACGTGTTGCATTCCGTAAAAATATAGCTAGATACTACACATATAAAAGAAGACCCAGCGATTTTTTGCCGAATTTTGTCAGTTTTATTTCATAGTTTAAAAAAAAAGTACCGAAAACTGCTCAAATTTGCACGGAACGCCAACTTTGATTTGGGTTTAAAAAAAATCCCTGCATTACCCTCCTGAGATTTTTGGCTCAGAAGCATGTCCTACTATAGTACAAACTAAGCCTTAAGAGGGAAAGTGCACCATTTTTGCGGAAACAGAGGTACAAGCTTCTAAAAGTGGCAAAATCGTTAAAACGCACTTTGTCAGGCAAACTTTCTGTTCGCCTTACTTGCTCACTTTTTGATTGCACAAGAATTTCAAGCCCGGCGGCGGGCACATCAACTCGCCCTCAATGCTTGACTTGCTTATGCTAAAAAAAATTATATTGTCACTGCGAAAAAAATCCGCCATCTCCAGCAATTTTTAAAAATTGTAGTAAATCCACTGCAATATTGAAAAACCCTTTAAAAATCAAAGAAAATCTTGGCAATCTTTAAAAAAATTACGGCAATCTTTAAAAATCAACGGCAATCTTTAAAAATCAACGGCAATCTTTAAAAATCAACGGCAATCTTTAAAAATCAGCGATAATCTCTAAAACTCTTAGCAGTCCCGAAAAATCCGAGCAATCCCGAAAAATCCGAGCAATCCCAAAAAATCCGAGCAATCCTGGAAATCTGGCAATCTTGGCAATCCGGTGTTGGCCCAAAAGAGGAGTGGAGGCCCCCTCGATTGTACCCCTAACTCGACACCTAGGGTACAAATACCCCAGGATAGATTTGTACGGGGGGGGGGGGGGGGTGAAATCTCCCCGGAGATTTGTAGCGCGGGGTACAATATCGACCCGGGTATTTGAACCCCCCGGTACAGGGGAGGTACAATATCAACCCGGGTGTTTATACTCCCCGGTACTTGTGGGTACATGATCGACCCGGGTATTTGTACCCCCCCCCCCCCCCCCCCGGTACAAGGGGATTGGGGGTACAAGATTGACCCGGGTATTTGTAACCCCCGGTACGGGGAGGAAGGTCCAAGATCGACACGGATATTTGTACTCCCCAGTAAAGGGGCGTGCAAGATCGACTCGGGTATTTGTAACCCCCGGTACAGTGGGTACAAGATCGTTCCGGATATTTGTTGTACCCCCTGGTACAGGGAGGGGGGTACAAGATCGACCCGGCGCGAGTGTCGCAGCAGCGGAATCGCCGTGCTGGACAAACCCTGCTCTCGGCTTGCCAGTTCAGTTTTCCCCAAGGGAGCAGGACGTCGCTCGCTGAAAACATGATTGCGGCCGGGGAAGGTAATCCTCTTCCATTTTCTGATGTCCTCTGTTCTGTCCAGCTGTCGTCGCTCAGGTGACGGACGAGAGAGGCGCGTACCTGCAGCCGTGCTCTGCCGGCCGGGCGACAAACACGCGGAGGTCATCGCGGTGCTCGAGGTGCTGATATTGGGGCAGGGCATATGACTCAAGAGTAACCAGCATTCCGCTAAGTGTGTGTGTGTGTGTGTGTGTGTGTGTGAGAGAGAGAGAGAGAGAGAGAGAGAGAGAGAGAGAGAGAGAGAGAGAGAGAGAGAGAGAGAGAGAGAGAGAGAGAGAGAGAGAGAGAGGGGGGGAGAGAAGTGGGGTGTTTGGGGTGTTTTCTAGCTGCGGGAATCTCGTGTAGATAAGTGATTCACGGTCAAAGTCGCGGTACTACTGCTATACAAATTTGTCCTGTTAAGCAAAACTGGACCCATATGTATCTCATTCTCGTGTCAACCAACATCAGTAGTCGTCCATTATGTCGATTATGTGTGTGACCTGGATAGCTACACCGCACACCGCACATGACATGACAGTCCCGCGGGCCCAGCAGCAGAGACGCGGGTGGACCGTTACCCCCGCGGCACCCGCGGCCCGGCGGCCGGCCCCTCACGCTGTGCTTTATCTGCACGGCGCGGCGATACTTGTGTCCGGCCGGTTTGAGTTTCTTAAAAAATAAAATAAGAATGGCTAACGCGAGGCGTACTTATTACACTAGATGGGCGGCGCGACCCCCCCCTCCGGCCGAGTGCAGCAGGACAAAGCGGGCGCGGGCTCGCGTGCTGAGCAGCGCCGCACAGCGACCGGTAGCGCGCATGCGCGCAGCCCGCCCTGCGAGCAGTTCACTCGTGACCGCAGTATGTGTGACTGATTGTAAAAGGGGTATTGTGTGAATAAGGTTTTAAATGCTTAGCTTTCCATTAGTATATACGTTCTTAAAGTTGAAATTCATTTTGAAACGTCGTCAGTTAAAGTTGTCAAAGTAAAAGTTTTCCAGCTTTAAATGCGTGGAAAAAAAAGGTTTTTTTTTTCCTTAAAAAAAAAAAAAAAAAAAAAAAAAAAAAAACAAGTACGTTACTTGCATAACTGTTGAAAATATTTTTGATCCTATTCTTTGGCCGCTGATTAAAATGTGGATAGTGCGAGTCATTATCCAGTTTCTTACAGTGGGTGCAACAAATAGTGCCGTGCGCTCCGCTATGGTGAACTGAAACCAAGCAGCGCGAAATAAAACTGCGAGATTTTCTGCCTGGTGCGTCGCAAGAAAGAAGTACATTGTCGGGTTCGAATCTCGTCGAGGGTATTTTTTTTTTCTTTTTCTTGTTTGTCGCTGGTCGCGCATGCCTCCTCTCCTCCCCTTGGCGCGCGGTGCGCGGTGCGGTGCCGCTGCAGTCGTTAGGGGTGAGGCGGGGTGCGGGGCGGGGCGGTGCGGGGCGGTGCGGGGCGGGGCGGGGCGGGGCGGGGCGGGGCGGGGCGGGGCGGGGCGGGGCGGGGCGGGGCGGGGCGGGGCGGGGCGGGCGGGGCGGGGCGGGGCGGGGCGGGGCGGGGCGGGGCGGGGCGGGGCGGGGCGGGGCGGGGCGAGTGCGTGCGCGGGCTGGCGTGGTGCTGCGTGGCGGGCGCAGTATATTTTCCCTCAGTATATTTGCATCGAAAGGCCCACAAAACTTTACCACTTTACCGCGCAATTTTCAAATAGAGAACGATATTCTCTCATCGATGCGTGATTTGTGATTTTTAGGGAGTCAGAATGAAGGAGGTGGTCGTCGGGGAAAGTGGGAGTGGGCAGCACCCGTCAAATACACATCAGCACCCAGCAGCAGTGACTGGGAAATTAGTTATATAGGTTACTGAATGAGATTGCCGAAAATTTAAAGGGCCGGGTGACGGAGCCGCGGTGGCTGGCGGCTCGTGGGGAGGGGGATAGTGCATGTCAACATGAGCGCCTCCCCTCCTCCATTTCTCCCCTCTCTTTCCGGTCTGCTTCGGGCGACAGCTGCGAGCGGAGCGCGCGAAGCAGTGGCGAGTATCGCGGCCCGCGGCCACCCCGCGCGAGCAGGGGAAGAGGGGGAGAGAGAGAGAGAGAGAGAGAGAGAGAGAGAGAGAGAGAGAGAGAGAGAGAGAGAGAGAGAGAGAGAGAGAGAGAGAGAGAGAGAGAGAGAGAGAGAGAGAGAGAGGGGGGAGGGTAGGAGAGACACTACTTATATCTGTCCTTTTAAAAATGTGCTGCTGTTCAAGTGATATCAGCCCATAAGGTAAGAGACCAGTAGGTACAAAACATGGCCTCCTTCCCCCGCAGATTAAGGGAAAACAATACTCACATGACTCGTAAAGCACATCCGTTTGTTCTGAATTATTGCACAAAATTTAACGACATACCAACAAAAAAAATACGAAAATTTGTTCCCCAAAATTGTTAACATCTGAAACCGATGAATTAAGCACACTGTAAAAAAATGTTCGGATTTTTGCCATACATGTGTGTGGTAAAATTCCCATACGCATGTAGGACGTGATATTTCCCACACATGTGTGGGATTTTTCCCATACAGGCAAAAGAGAATCGGAAAATTACGATTAGTATCTGAAAAATCCCATACCCTTGTGGTGAAATGCCTATAAGCGTTTGGGAAAAGTAGTTTCCCACAAAGTGTGGGATTTCCACAATTTGTGTGTATGAAATTTTCTTCAATGTTATAGTAAATTTGGGATTTATAACACACATATCACAAACTACTGTTACAAATTATGCATAATTTACCTCAAACGTCTAAATTCGTAGTCTTTGCCATTCGCCTTTCTCCTTGCCACCTCTTGACCTATCTCCCTTCGCGGTCCCCTTTCTCTCTCAATCTGTCCCCCCACCCCTAGTCCATTGACGGGTTGGTCGCGTCAGCTGTTTCAGGGTGGATGCCCGCCCCTCCCCTCCCCTCCCCACCCCGGCGCGGCCGGGCCCGGGCCGCACGTGCTGCGTACACCTGGCGGGGGGACGGGGCGGGGAGGGGGGGGGGCGGCGCGAGCAGGTTGTAGTGTATAATATGGAAAGTGGTTATTGGTGTGCTGTGTGGGAAGTGTGTTTAGGAGGGGGAGGGGGGATGGCGATTTTCTTACTAATGCGACTGATTTTATTTCTGTTTTTACGTGTGCGATAATTTAAACGACCAATTTTTGATGGCCGTTCTTGTCTGTCTCCTTTGTGCATCCCAAAGTGGGATAGACTGGAGAGTTTCGAACGCGCATCGTGCGGTCGTGGGATAAGTTCGTGCGCAACTAACACTTTTCTTACAAAAAAAAAACCAGTTCCTTGTAGCCAGAAAAATGATTGGCAATATGTGGCCGAAACGCAGTCGAGCCGAGTTGGCTGCATCTGCGCCTGTACTGCCCACGAGACGACATGCACGGGGCTCTGCTAGTGCTGCTTGGTGCTGCTTAGTCGGCACTTAATTCGCTTCTTTTCTGGCAACACTGATTATCAGACCCTGCTTGCTACCGAGAGTACGGACTTTCCAAGGCGTACCAAACGGTCGCCGCTCGCGTTGTAGCTTCGCGTTACTGTGCGGCAAAAGACAGCTCGCACTCTCTGAATCGATGATGGCTATAGTCTTGCGGGGTTTCTTATTCCGCTGCCAGAAGCGTCTCCTCTATCGCTGCATGCCATGTGAAAAAGTGGCTGCCGCGCCGCGGCTAGCACCGCTGCCCGCTGCCTGTCCCCGCCCCGCCCCGCCCCACCCCGCCCAACCCCTGCCCCGCCCGGCTCAGAGCGTCGACCTGGCCCGCCCCACCCCGCCCCGCCCCGCCCCGTGGAGCCCAGCAGCGGTCTAACGAACTCGCGGCCCGGCCCGGCCCGGTCCGGTCCGGTCTACGTTTGTTCGCGACGAACCTGTTAATTTTTTTCGTAAACCGTGGAGGGCCGTCCTGTCGCCGTGGGTCTCTATGTGTCGCCCCGCCCCGCGCACCGCCCTGCCGTCGCTCTTAGCAGGGCAAAAATATTTATCTCTCCTTTCACAATGATAGGGAAAGTGCTTTTCATTGATTTTGTTTTACTTCCGAAAGAAGAACCGTGTTTGGCCGATCACCTTTAGTAGTACCTCCTAGTAGAGGCGCTGGGTTATTCTAGAATACTCATAGTGAAAGGAGGAACGGGTAGCTTTCCGACCCGCTTGTTCCGCGCGGGCCCCGCCCCGCCCCGCCCCGCCCCGCCCCGCCCCGCCCCACCTCGCCGGTCTGGCTTGGCTGCGCCGCGCCGCGCCGCGCCGCCGCTGCGATCGCCGATAACCATAACGACTTTTCCTCAAGACTACAATACGCTGCATCAACCCCCTCTGGAGGAGCTGCGCCGAGCGGCCGAGCCCGCGGAGCCACCACCCCTCCGCTGCGGCCACCCCTCGGCCCGCCACGCCCCGCCCCGCCTCACCCCGCCCCGCCTCACCCCGCCCCGCACGGCTCCTTACCGCGTAAGACTCCCTGACAAATCTTTAGCTAGGCGAGCACCCCGCCCCGCCCCGCCGCGCCCCTAACGCTCTAGGGGATGTTACCCTGTAGGGTGAGCCCGCGCCAAGGCGCTCATCGGATTCGGAACGCGACGGACGGGACCAACGACTCTTTTTAATATGCGAATCAATATCCCGACGTTGTGTACTTCACACCGTCTCAGGTCTCCCGGGGAAGGCATGGCATGGAGACCACGTTGTGGGCATTAATCAACATGCATTCGCACTACTATGACTTGTACCACTATTGCATTATTTATAATTTTATAATTTTGACGTCTCCTTAGTTCTTTTGGAAGATGATTTTTTTTTTTTGAGAATTTTTATTTTAAAGTAATGTTAAAAAGAGAGTTCCGCGAAACATGTAGACAGATTTTGCACGCTTCACATCAAAATGGCTACAGTAAAAACTAAACGAATTAACGACATTTTACTGGTACAATTGAGATGTTTTAGCATTTTAACTACATATCAATTAATGTGTAATCTTGCTTGTACAGTCGTGTTCAACATGTGGAGAGGCATAAGGCTATGGCCATTAGTTATGTAGGAGGCGGCGGGCAAAACTTCTGGGTCGTGCCCGAGGTGGCCTCAACTCACCCAATATTTGTACACATGATTTCAAGATTTCACATGATTTCACATGATTACATCTTATAATTGAAAAAAATAATTCGTAAAGTAAATACAAGCGTATTTTGAGCTTTATGAGCCCAAAATACGCACTCAAATCAATTATTTTCGTCAATAGATCCACAATTTTTGACAATGATTTCGAAGATATCAGCGATTGTGTACACAAGATTTCAGGAGTTGAGGCCCCCTCGGTCGTGCCCTAACAACTTAAAAATACATGGCCATGTCCTTACTCGCCATGCTTCGCCGTGGCTGGGGACCTGTTGATTAAGTTCAAAAGATACAAATTGAAAAAAAAAATCCATGTTAGAATGTAAATGTTAATTGAGTGTTCGAATGATTGCTGTCCAGCGAGCCTTTACACTTCAAAAATCAAGTCGATCGGACATTTCTTTGCTGTTTGCTGGTAAATAAATATCCAAATAGCTTTTTCTAGAAAGCTCAAATTTGGTAAGTGACCAGTTAATGACACTGCATCAAACTCTGAGGTTAGAAAACAATTCTATAACTTCGAAAAAGTTAACAAAAATTAGTTCAATTTCTTCTTACCATCTTATCACTTCAAAATTACAATAATCAGGTAAAAAAATTAACTATTATTAGATTTCAGAATTGTATCTACTTTCATTTCCTATCCGGCCCGATTAGCCTTTTTCTATTTTAAAGAAATGACATAATCTTACTACATAGATGTATGTTTTAAGAGTTTTGTGTTTTGAAAAAAGGAATGAAGTTTGTGTGATGATAATGAAAAGTACATAAGTTGACGGGGCGTCTACCCGTTAACCATTTCCCCCGTCTCTCCCTGCGTTTCCACTTTCTTCCCCTCTCTCCTTCTCTCCCTCTCTCTTTCTCCCTCTTTTTCTCCCCCTCTCTCCTCCCCCCTCTCTCTTTCTCTGCTCCCCTGCCTCTCTCATACACGCACAGGCAGGGCGGGGTGGCAGCTGTGACTGGCCCCAGCTGATAACAGGCCGGCGGGGGCACCGCGCGTACTCTGTCACCCTCCACCCTCCCGTACTCAATGAGGTGTAGCCCGTGGTGCGCGCTGCTCGCCGTCCCTACCCGCCGCGCCCGGCCAGCACCGCGCCAGCAGCACCGCGGAGCAGCACGACAGCGTCTGCAAGATGCAGCTGCCGCCCCGCCCCGCCCCGCCCCGCCCCGCCCCGCCCCGCCCCGGACCACATCTTATATTGCGAACCCACCCCACCCCAAGCCGGGCCGGGCCGGGCCGGGCCGGCACGAGCCTCGTCTGCAACTGCTGTGTGCTGGGCGCGCGGGGCGAGGCGGGTATGGAGACGGATGGACCCCGTCTATCGCATCAGATCAGACGGACGTAAAGGGTTTCGTGTACGTCCCGCGCGAGGACGCAGCGGGCGATAGTTAGCCTGCTGGGGCTGTTTTTCTTTATTCCATATCGCGTGCCGCGCGGGGTCTTTTCTATCCTCTCAGCGGCCTGCATGTGCCCGGGCTGCTCTATCTCTCTCAGCCTGCTCTATCTCTATCCTCTAGCTAGCCGCGTCTTGGATCCTCGTTCTGCTCGCGGTTCTGCTCTGTCCTCTAGCTTCCTCCTGCATGTGCATAATACATAATTATTCTCAAAGTTTTCTACATATCGTTTTCGGTACGAATTTGTGCATAGTAAGGAATACATTGATGCCAAACTAAATACAAATTTGTGCTCAATTGTGCATATTTGTTGTTCTGCTGTGCAAATATAAATGCACTCAAAAGTTCATTAACATTTGGTGTGCAACCCTAGTGTGAGCGGGGGCTGTACGCGCTGGGACCAATCAAATCCGATAGTGATTCAAAAACTTGTACAGCGCTCACTATCTCTCCGGCCCGCGGACATCCGATATAAAGAAAATAAGCCATGAGGGAATTATTGTGTTCCATGTTTCGGTGAGCAGTCCCCTTTTAGCATTGGTGGTGGACGGGGTTATGGTCTCACGTAAAGGCGCGAAGCCTGGTGGGTTAAATGGATTCCGGGGGGGGGGGGGGAGGGATGGGAAGGGGGTGAAGGGGGTGTAGGGGAGGGGGTGTAGGGGAGGGGGTGTAGGGGAGGGGGAAAGGAGATGACGAGACAGACAACACACATTTAAAGGTCCCAGTCGCGCCGCGCTTCGCGCACAGCTGATGCTCTCACCCCGCCGGAGGTGGAGAAGTGATCTTCGTCCGCGGCGGATGTCCTGAGGAAGTGGCCCGTCGCGACGGGTAGAGGCCAACATTGCATACGACCCCCATGTAAAGAGCATTCCCTCCCCGGCCCGGCAGGACTCGCGATTTGCATGATAGTCCTGTTCCCGCGACCTCCCCCCTCCCCCCCCCCCCCGTACTTGTGACGCATTTCCATTTTCGCGCGTACGGCCGCGCCAGCCCCCTTATGTGTGCGCAGTTCAGTGTCAGAGGCCCCCGCGAGGCCCTACTAACCTATCGCTGGAAATCCTTGCGGGAAGCGCGCGGGCTGGCAGAGTCTTGCACTTAAGATTTCCCGGATTTTCTTTCCTCGCGCCCGCTGCTCTGGTTCCGGAGTGTAAATTGAACAATTTGGAGACAATTTAGTGCTCCAAAAGATTTTTTTTTGTCTTCGCAATAATTTATTTGCGCATCCTGTACATTCTAAATGTGAGAGATATCTTTTGCACCCAGGCTAGTTGTGCCGTTGTGCACATCTTTTGCAAATGCAAATTTGACCGTAGCCTTGATACAAAAATAGAAGTATGTGCAGACTAGGTGTAAAAGTACTAATGTACTTTTAGATACAAAATTGAATATCTGAATAAGATGTGCATGTGCACAACGGCCCAACTTAGCCAGGTGAAAATTGTTCTTTCTCCGAGTGCATATGCTATTTGCAAAATTTTATTATCACTGAAAATCTACGAGTCATAATTTCTCGCCCCATACGAGTGAGAATTTGAGGGCAATTTTATTACTCTCTGGAGAGTAAGAATTCTTTTCCTCGCCTTTTTTGAGAAAGAATTTTGAGAAAGTGAGAATTCGTGCTCAAATTAAGTGAGGTTAAAAAATCCTTACTCAAATAGAGCGAGGCTCAAAAATTCCTCGCTCGAAAAGAGTGAGGTTAAAAATTCTCACTCTAATTTAGTATGGAAAAGTTTCCTCACCCATTTTGGGCGAGAAATTGGATTCCACGGTTTGCAGTGATGCGAGGCGAATATAGTTTTGCGTAATAAAATTTCGCTTACTTGATGTTTTTTGTTTCTTTTTGGTTCCAGGTATAATTCTCTCAAAGTCAACGCCCGCATGCACGCGAGGGGAGGGGGCAGGCGCTGTTACTGCGGCCCAGTTACAGGAACAGCTGATGCACCGCGACATCATCGGTTTGTTCCCGCGGCAAACTCGCAGACACTGCGCCGCGCTAGCGTGTCAGGAGAGGGGACAACCCCCCCCCCCCCCCCCCCCCCCAAACCTCACTCTAACTGGCAATGTACTTTTTCGTACATGTGGAATGTAACTATATAAACGTGCAGATTTATGAACAAAATTGTGCCGAATTACGTCGAATATTGTGCATAGATCTGCATAAATTATTACATGTATAGCAAAAATGCACAAAATTGAACAGATTTATGAACACTATTCTACATAATTCAGTACGATTTTTTAAATAGAAACCTGCCTGTTTATATAGGTACATTTCATATGAACGAAAAAGTACATTGCCAGTTGGTGTGCTCTCCTCCCTCCCCTTCACCCTCAGATGAATCATATCGCAGGATAATTTCACCCCCAATAAAGGAGAATAGAACCTTCGCACGGAAGGAGGGTAGTGGGGGGATCATGGAGCGATCGTCCTAACCCTTTGAGCACATACTCGCGGAAAAAAAAAGCAACTGGAGCAAAAGGGGCATCATTTATAGCTATCCTTGAATTCTGCGAGTTGATCATCGCATATGATGATTTGACCCTCCCGCTAGCATCATTGCACGATGATCTCACCCCCGTCTCGTCTCGTTTTTGGGGGTGGGGGTTGAAATCGTGGATAGTGATACCGCTGAATCCTCCTCGAGGCAAAGTGACCGCGGTAAAGTCATAGCGCGCTGTGCTTACCCGGGGTAATCTCTTCGTGGGGGTAACCTAATTTCTTGCACCGGCCCCACCCCGCCGCCACGTCGATGGAGAGCGGCGGTTGTCGCTCTCACACTCGTTGTATCGGTCATTCCACTAGTGATCACTTGTAAACTGGACTGTGTGTGTGTGTGTGTGTGTGTTCGTGTGTGTGCGTGTGCGGTAGCATTGTAGCTGCCACCAGACCAGCTGTTGCTTTATCCTACGAGTCACTTTAAAACGTGTTTGAGTTGCAATGAGCGGCCAGCCAGCGGGTTAAAAAAAAGGGGGGGTAGAGAGAGGGCATAGAAGCACGAAAAATTTGTGATAGCTACCTTTTCAGGTGTGACCCAGCCGCGAAAATTCCACTCTCATTTTCACGGTGTCCTGACCATTATAATATGATGGCTATTAATCGGCCAACCTCGAACATACCCAGCCCCCATTTCTTACACCGAGAAAAAATTTCGCTGGGCATCACTAAACGCGTATATATAGTCCTCTCAGGCCAAATCTCAGCAGCTTTGAATCTTTTTAGCTCCAGGAGTTATAAATTCTTAGCTGGGCAAAAAGATTTGAGAGCCTTGCCATGAAAATCTTAAAGGTGGGAAAGGATTATGTTGATAAAATTAAACGACGGTTAAGTGCTAGTAAGTCATGTTTCTTTTTTCCTCAGTGCAGCGTCCAGCACGCAGCCACCATATCCCAACGTCCAAGCCCAAAGACTCGACTCCAGCCCCCAGCCTGCTTTAGCCCCCAGCCTTCAGCCTCCAGGCTTTCAGCCTCCAGGCGTTCAGCCTTCAGGCTTCAGCCCCAAGCCTTCAGCCCCCAGCCTTCAGCTCCCAGCCTTCAGCCCCCATAGCCTTCAGCCCCCAAGCCTTCAGCCTCCAGCCCTCAGCCTTCAGCCTCAGTCGTCAGCCCCCAGCCTTATTCAGCCCCTGGTCTTCAGCCCCCAGCCCCATTAGCCCTCGAGATGGCCGTTGGTGTTTCTGGCGCATAGACACGCAGGGCTTTCATTCACCAGCTAAGCGAGCAGGGAAACAGGCTAGCGTAGAGAAGGGTGTGGTGGTTTGGGGTGGGGCGGGGTGGGGCGGGGTGGGGCGGGGCGGGGGTAAAAAGAGGAGCAGCTCGTCTCTCTGCTCGCGACACTGCTCTTCTTTGCCTTCACCGCCAGCCTGGGGTGCTCTCGGCGGGATTCTCGGCGGGCTGGTCTCCCCGCGTCGTCGCGGAGACCCTCCTTGGTGACCCCGCGGCCTCGCCTCGACCCGGACCCGGACCCGGCCGGCTTGGAACACCGCTTCCAGGCCGTTTCCCCACCCCGCCCGTTGCCGGCAGGTAGGGCCCTCCCCCCTCCCCCCCCCCCCGCCCTGCCTGCACCGCGGCGCGCCTCTTAGCCTGTTGCCATGGGCCAGAGGGACATAACGCCACATAGACTTAGTTTTAGCTTTCTCAGATTCGCGCTTCATTTTTCTTTTTTTTCAATAAATATTTCTTGCCTGCAGATCAATAGGAAGTTTTCTCGCTGTTTTCAAAAGTCCTTTACTTTTTCTTCGAAACTTTCCCAATTCAAACTTTGTATTGTCCTTAATTCCCAAAGTTGTTTTCTCTTTTTCCCTTCTCTTCTGCTTTCTCCTGTTCCTGCCTCGTCCCAACAGGAGCATACACTCTGCCCCACCCCACCCTGCCCCACCTCGCCCCGCCCCACCCCGCCCCGCCCCGCCCCGCCCTCGACGCAACGGTGCTCTGACCTGGTTCGGCCCGGCCCGGTCCTGAAGTCTTGTCCGGCAATGGAAGTGCGTTTAATAACCACCTCTCATGCAGACAAGCCGGCCCGCCCCACCCCACCCCACCTCACCCCGCCCCCCATTAGGCTGCTCGCTTACCTGGCTGGATGTCTCCATTCTCCCTGCGGCGCGACGTGCGCCTTATCCCAGGCGACCACATTTATTTCAATATTTAATAAATAGAGACAGCGGCCTCGCAAATGCACTGGAACCCAGAGACCGATTTTCAATCATCTTTTATTTGACAGTTCCTTTTCTTTTTTAATTTATTAAATCATGATCTTATTCAAATGTGCTTCTAGTGCGTTTTAAGGTTTAGGAATCGGGGAGTAATGCTCCTTTGCAGTGTCGACGTAGGATTTATTGAGGATCGGGATGCCGACACACTGTTAAATAAAGTGTTTAAACCTTTAACACTTCAAAGTGTGCAATTTTCATTTAAACTTGTAAGTGTGCAACTCAGTTTTGTGCACTTGCAAGTGTGCAAATCGATAGTTGTGCACTTGTAAGTGTTCAAATCCTCATTTGCACACTGTGTAGAAGGCTGCTGAAGTGCTCAATTGAGGATTTAAACACTTACAAGTGCACAACTATCGATTTGCACACTTGCAAGTGTTTAGGTGGCCATTGTACACTTTTAAGTGTGGAGGGTTTAAGCACTTAATTAAACAGTGCATGCCAGACGCTGGGCTGCTGGGGGGCTACCCCGGTCTGCACCGCGCCGGAGTAGGGGCGCATTGGACGTGTCACCAAGATAATCCATTTTCGACAGTTGGAGTTGTTCCAGACCCCGTGTAAAGTATTCCAGGGATTTTGAACTCGAGCAGTCGAGGACGGTATATCTCATCGGTGAACTCTCCAATGCTCCCTATCTGGCAGGTTGTGACGCACTCGATGTGCTTGTCGCCGGCACGGCTGCGCGTCCCCGCCGCCCCCGCCGCCCCCGCCGCCCCCGCCGCCCCCGCCACGCGGCCGGTACTGGACGCGAATGCGCAGGCACGCTCCAGGATGCTGCTAAGACAAAAGCTAGCGGGGGCGGAGCGAGCAGCAGGTCACCTGTGTGGGCGGGCGGGGGCGGGGCGGGGGCGGGCGGCCCGGGCACACTCCTCCACGCGCCTCCCCCGCCCCCACCCTCCCCTCCCCCCGCGCGCACCGTCCCGCCCGAAGAGAAGATGACAGAGGAGGGGGAGGGGGAGGGGGGAGGACGCGCTTTGTAAAGCGGGGGACGTTTGATAACTGGTGCGCACTTCGTGGACATGACATGTCATGTGTACTCCGAGCGCGCGGGATTCTCCCCCGCCCCCCGCCGCCCCCGCCTACCTGCCCGCCTCGCCCTGCTCTCCCCTTCCTCTATTTAACCTCTTACCTTTTTCCTGCCGCGCGGAGTTTCCCCTCTCTCGTATGAGCTGCCCATGGTCCGTATCTCATCATCAGGATATGATGCGAGATTCGTAAAATGTCTTGTGACAACAACAGCAACAACAAAAATAAAAGTATATTCTCAGCGCGGTTAAGGACGCTCCCCGAGCCAGTCGTGGTGCCCCGGGGGCCGCGGGCCTGCCCGCTGGCTTAGGGACCTCCCCCGGCTCGCACCTGTCGTGGTAGTGTCCGCGGCGCCGTGCCCTGCCGTGCCCTGCCGTGCCCTGCCGTGCCCTGTGCACTGCACTTGTCGGCAGCAGCGGGACAGGCCCTTACGTCACACTCCAGTGCCGTTCCAGTGGCTTCAGACGCGGAGCATTTCCCCGCCGCGCCCCGCCACGCCCCGCCACGCCCCGCCCGTTCCGCTCAGGAAGGTGTTCCCTCGCCTGGCGCGGGTGGAACACCCCGCGACCGTTTTACTGTACTCGGCCTGTAGAGTGTTCTAGACTCGATAGGGAACAAGTGAGTCACTCGCGAGCCCTTAATATCAATACTGCCGTCTGATTGCCAAGATCGCTCTCGTACCTTCGTCCTTCTCGCACGCATGGGGCGCCATCATTCCCAGCATAGGGCACCGCCACCGCCACTGGTGCGATAACGACAGAGGCACGAGAGCGATCTTTTGCAACAGACAGCTGGAGCTCGCAAATTAATCGAGAAAGTTGCTTCATTTATCATAAATGAACGAGGTTCAGTGAAGGACGCGATTTTCGATTCATTGGAAGTTTGGGCAGAGGCTTTCAGTTCAGACGTTAGTGACTCACTGACGCATTCCGCCCTCTGATCGACGGGGCTGTTCGCACCGCAGGCAGGGGTTGAGTGGGTTATGCCCCTGCGATCTTGTAGCTCCCATTGACGGGGAACCTCGTTTGTCTCTCTCGCACCGATGGGCTTCCTCAAAGGCTGGAGAGACAGAGATTAGTGTTCCCCGTAACTATTCAAAGGCGAGCGTTATTCTCCCCTGGGCCTCTGCGGGCTGGGCTGCCCTTGCCTCCCGTGGGTACACTGGCGCCATCCATCGGCAAAGCTACCAACCAAGTCCGGGCCCGGGGGGCAAGGGGAGAGGAGGCGGTGGAGAAGGGGTTCGTAAGAATGAAATTGAAATTTTATCGTGACCGTCGTTAAAATATTTCTGTCAGGCGATGTTCCTGTAGAAAGGCCAAATCTACCATTTACCTGCTTCATTGTCTTAGGTTTGCATGAGCCGAAACACCAACAACCGACCTCCGATACTCCGTGCCATCAGCAGGAAGAAGAATGAATGAGGAACGCGTCGCATTCCTATGTTGTTATTTGCAAATAAACAAACAAACCGAATGGATCTCGGCGGAAAGCAGAATTATGTGACAAGTACGAAGTTATTCATTTAATTCTTTTGTTTTACGGAATACATTGTCTTTTTTTGCCTTAAATTTCATTTTGAACGAAGTATTCACATTATTTTTATTACAGAAATGGTCGATTGACTGATATCAGTGTAAGGTACTAGGGATCAGTAACCTATTCTCTCATCGAAAATCTGGCTCATATTTTATCAAGATGATGGAACACATTCATTTGGTTCCATCTGATGATGAAGACCTATATTCAGGTTACAATGAGTACCCCTCAGCTTTAAATACCAAAAGTTTAGAGAATGATGATATTATTAAAGAGGCTCTTAGGTCGAGCATTGGAAGGAGACCTCCGGTATGATAAAATATTAACATAATGTGATCTTACATCATCATGCAATTTTTCTAAATTTCGTTTTTTTTTCTCTCTGTGACTTCCTTCAGATCTCATTAAAACCTACCACTGCATCCCGCCTTGGAACATCAAGCGGAGTAAGACATTGAAAAATCAGAGAATATATTTTTCTAAGCTTTTAGGTTTAATATGACAATTTTTTCTCAATTTAGTTCAGAGGAGGAACTTCTATGAGACCTTACACTGGTTCAGTTGATGGTGTCAACCGACCCATGACAGCTGTTAGAGGTGCTGGTTACACGTCAAACAGAGTTGGATCAGGCTCCAGTCAAATGTTTGATCCCTTGAACCAGGCTGCTTCAGGTCCAGCTCCTCCCTTAGAAAGCAAAAAAGAGGATACGTAAGTTTTTTATGGTTCTTCATTTTAATTAAAAAATGTAAATATGTAAAGGTCCTTATTAACTCAACGTTTTTTTTTGAAGGTTGACCATGTACAGTAGATTATTACTTCTTTATAAATCAAAGGAAGTGCCTCAGTAAATGTATAATTTCTGTTTCAGGCCTGAGGAGAAGATTAAAAAGGCTGAGCGCCGTATCATGGAATTGATAGAGGAATCTTGTTTTGCCAATAAATCAGGTGATATGCGTTTAGCCTTAGAAAGAGCTAAAGAAGCTTCTTCCAAAGAAAGAAGTCTGATTCGAATTCAAGATCAATCTGGACTATCTGACACACACAATCTAGATTTGACATTTTCTGTAAGTTTTTTTTTTTTTGTTTTTTTTTGTTTTTATGTTTTTTTCTGTAATGCAAAAGACAATAATCTTATTATTTTTTTTTAAATTTATCAGGTGCTGTTTAATTTAGCTAATCAATATGCAGCAAATGAAATGTTTTCTGAAGCTCTGAATACTTACCAAGTCATAACTAAAAACAGGACATTTAACAATGCAAGTAGATTAAAATTGAACATGGGTAATATTTATCTGAAATTGAGTGATTATGACAAGGCTCTTAAAATGTATAGAATGGCACTGGACCAAGTACCAACAACTCATAAGGAACTCAGGTAAAGCCCAAACAAAAGCAAGTTTTTTCTGCGCTATTGTGCTTTCTCAAATTTCATGATGCATTCTCTGTATTTTATTTCAGGATTAAGATAATGCATAACATTGGCGTATTGTTTGTCAAAATGAGCCAATTCACTGAAGCTTGCAGCAGTTTTGAATTTATTATGCAAGAGAAGGCAGATTTTCACACAGGTATGCAATATCTGGTAAACCTCAAATGCAGATTTTTAAAAAAATAAATAAATTAAAATATGATGTTTTACTTGAATTGACCAGGTCTAGATTTAATTGTGTGTTACTATGCGTTGGGAGAGAGAGAAAAAATGAAGAGAGGTTTTCAGGCTTTAGTTGAAGTACCTTTGAACATAGATGATGAGGACAAATACAGTGCTACATCGGTAAGGAACTTTGTCTTTGAATGTAAACGTGAACACTCAACATAAATGTGAATCAATTTCAAAAAACTTTTGCTGTCTATTCAGGATGATCCAGCTTTGAACCTTGCCTTGGAGGCAATAAGAAATGACTCACTACGTCAATTAGAGCGACAAATGAAACAAAATGCTGAACGTTCTATTCTCACTGCTGCAAGACTCATAGCACCCGTTATTGATGACACTTTCGCAGTTGGTAAAAATTATTCATTACATTGAGTATTTCTCTCTGTCAAAATATTCACTGTGAACTGTTACACCAACAGGATACTCATGGTGTTTAGAAACACTTAAAGCCTCCAGCTATGCTTTTCTTGCTGCTGAACTGGAAATCAATAAAGCTGTGATGTTTCTTAAACAAAAAGAAATCAGTCAAGCCATTGAGACACTTAAGGCATTTGAGAAGAAAACTGAATCAAAGATTGTTAGCAGTGCTGCTACTAACCTTGCATTTATCTATTTCTTGGTGAGTTTTTCTTTTCTTTTCTCAATAGCATATTAATTTCTAACTGATGCATCCCTTTAGTTCTTCCTATGTGTTGCCATCCTAAACCATGTACTTTGACATCAAAAGATGTTATCCTTTCAAGTACAGTGTCATTTGATGTTTTTCTCTCATTATTTAATCTCAATGTTTCTTTTTTTAAAGCAAGGTGACATTGAGCAGGCCAGAAAGTTTAGTGAATCTTCCAGAACAGCTGATGGATACAATGCTGCAGCCTTTGTCAATCTAGGATGCTGCAGTATGGCAGCAGGAGACATAGAAAAGGCTAAAGACTTATTTTTGTGTTCACTGGAGAATGATGCATCTTGTGTTGAAGCTTTATACAATCTTGGTGTGTATGCAAACAATAACTAATTATGGAGTTTAATTATCACCGGAGCTTCAGCAGTAATCATTTTTTGTTCATATAGGTTTGGCCAACAAGCAACTAGGTTTACATGAAGATGCTCTGGATTGTTTCTTAAAGCTTCAGGCTATTGTTCGTCATCATCCAGAGGCCCTATACCAGCTTGGCCATTTATATCAGCTGCTTGGTGATGTCGATCAGGCTGTGGAATGGCATGTTTTCTTAAGAATTGTAACCAATTGGTTCTGCAATCTTTTTTTTTTTTTCTGAGGCTGTGTGCCCGAGAGGTGGAATTTATTGCATTGGCTTACCAGGGTCTGACCAGGGTGTGCCGTACCAGGCTTTAATCGTGGCTGCTCTAGCCTCTTGTAGCCTTTTACCTTTTTTTCTTCTTTTTTTTTCTATTTTTGAAGTTTATTTCCTCAGACTGAACAGAAGCTTGTGGATGAAAATTTATTTTCAACACATGTCTTTCTATTTTTCAGGTTTCTGCAATTGCTTGGAATTGTGCCAACAGACCCAGGTATTCTGCAAAAGTTAGGGGAAATATTTGAGAGTGATAATGATAAACAACAGGCCTATCATTATCATTTTGAGGTAAGGGTTTATTTGAGGGAAAAAAGAAAAATATTTCTGGAGGTTTTGCATATTTTTATCTGTTGCTTTGCTTGTTTTATGCAGTCATATCGCTACTACCCTTCAAATTTTGATGTTATTGATTGGCTTGGGTCCTACTTCATTGAGTTACAAGTGGCAGAGCGAGCCATATCATTTTTTGAAAAAGCAAGTGTCATTCAACCTGATGAAATGAAATGGAAACTTTTAATCGCTTCATGTCATAGGCGTGCTGGAAACTACCAGCAAGCTCTGGCTACTTACAAGGATATTCACAGGGAGTCGCCAGAGAACATAGAATGTTAGATTCTTATTACACATCTCTGTGTCTATTCTATGTTCTAATTAGTGTAAAATTTTGTGTTAATTTTTGGGCTTTTTTACAGGTCTCAAGTTTTTAGTACGTTTGTCCTCTGACATGGGTTTAAAAGAAGCTGCAGATTATAATCTTGAACTAAAAAAGGCTGAAAAGGCAAAGGAATTACGAAGCCGTGTTGGCAGTGGACGCCCAGGTACAAAATATTTGATACAACTACAAATACTTGCTGGTCTTCTTTGTAAAAATTGTTTTATTGTTCTTGTCTCATAGGGTCTATGAGAAGTATAGGTAGTGCCCAGTCTTCTAGAGCAGGCTCTGGTTCAGGTGGAGCGGTACCTATGAGTCATCCAGGGTCTGGTAATGTGCAAGACTTTCCTCGAGGCACAACTCCTATCACTGAAGAGCAATATAGTCGAAAAACTGGCAGAGACCTTGGTAAGAAATATTGATGGACACTTTTGCTTAAATCTATTTCCAAACTATAATTAAGAGACCAATATTCCATCAATGAAAACTTTCATTGAATATCTTTTCAGATGCCAGTTACTCAGATCCCTTGGGACCTGCTATTGAGAGGCCTAGAACTTCAGCTGGTCCCCGCCAAGTCGCTGACGATGATTTTGGTGATGACGATTTGGGCGATGATCTCCTCCCGGAATGATTCCGTTACCTAGGGTTTTTTCTTTAACTTGTAAGTGATGCACTGTGTGGCCTTAAATCGGGACATTCCCAGATCACCTTACCTTTGACATTACCATTTTACATGCAACTATCACTGTGAATAGTTAAGGTTTACCTTACTAATTTTCTAGTCAATGTTGGAATTAAATCTGTGAATCGACACCAAAGATTAATAAATATGTCTTTCAAGCTATTTCGCGCCTTCTTTCTGGTTAGAGGAGGACTTCGCCATTCTGTACCGCCGTGCACGCGGGTACAGGAGGGTTGCGTGCCCGCCGAGTGCCTGCAGCAGGCAGATTCAGGGTATTGTTCAGTAGTGTCTTCTCTCTCACTCCTTATGGGTCAGCCCTGTGAGTGCAACAAGGACAGAGAGACCAAGTCGGCGCGCGGAATCGCCCTGCAGGTGTTAAGTCCCAGACGCGGACTCCATGCAGGTGCAGGGGGGTTGTTTGTTTACCCGCCCAACCCCTACAGCCCTACAGCCGCCTGGTTCTGAAGGTCGCTCTTGCGCCTGCGTCCTTGTCGCACGCATGGGGCCCTGCCGCCCCCCAAATAGGGTACCACCATGGGTGTGATAAGGACGGAGGATCGAGAGCTGTCTTCGGAATCAGACGGCTGGTCTGGTGAGTAGAGCGAGGGGTACCTCTCTCTTTAAATGGGTGTACGTACACTGATTGGAGGGTTGTATTGTGATTGCAAGGAAAATTTGACCGAACTCTGAAGGAAGCTATAAATTTTTGGCACCAATTTGACATTTTGCAGTTTTATGGTGCTTTTTTTTGAATTATGTGACCGGATAGTGACTAGAAAATGATTGGAACGCAGGGTGTACACTGATTGGAGAAGGTGAGGTACTCCTCGGTGTCGGGTGATGAGATTGAGATTTTCGGTACGGTCATAATAATTGTTTTCCAAATTAATAAAACTCGTGTCATTTGTGTCAGTATGTTTTGTACCTCCGCCCTTTTCCAGTTTATCCAGTTGGGCGGTGGTGCGTCAGGGCTGGTATGTGGAGTTGAGCCGCACCTCATATCACCCCCGCGCGGGGCGTGGCACACAGTGGCAGCACAGCGCACGGACGTGTACCGCTCTGTGAGTGTGTGTGTGTGTGTGTGTTTCTCCCGATCCAATATTCATCGGCGCTTTGCGTCCTGCAGATTCGGGTAGGCAAACGAAATGAAGGGAGGAAGACGAAGAGGAGGAGGAGGAGGAGGAGGAGGAGGAGGAGGAGGAGGAGGTGCGAGATATAGCAGAGTGATGGTGGAGGGGGTGATGGCCTTGTGACGTACCCGCGCAGTGCGAGGGGCCTGGCCCGGCTAGGCCCGGCCCGCGAGTCGCGAGGAGGACAGACCGCACCACACCAGCCCAGGCCCAGGCGCGCGCAGCGCTCAGTGAAGCGAACCAAAAGCGCGGCGGTCAAGGCATTGGAGAGAGAGAGAGAGAGAGAGACAGCGCAGTACACCGCAGCAGGACATCACAGCAGGACAGCAGGTGAGTGACCTGCAGCAGTCGTAAAGGGCCGGGCCGGGCCGGGCAGGGCAGGGCGCGCTGCCTCACTGGCGCCGTGTTATTTATTATTGAGAATGCAGCGCGGTGTAGGCTTGGCAGTGGCAGCCAGTGTGACTGGTTGTGCAGGATATGGACAATGTGTGTGTGTGTGTGTGTGTGTCTGAGAGAGAGAGAGAGAGAGAGAGAGAGAGAGAGAGAGAGAGAGAGAGAGAGAGCGAGAGAGAGAGCGCGTGGGTGCCATTCTAAGGTGCAGTGCGCTGCGCGATGGCGTTGTCGCGTGTGTGTACACCTCGCGTGTGTGTTTGTGCGCCCCGCTCATCTCTCTCTCCCTCTCTCTCTCTCTCTCTCTCTCTCTTTCTGGCTCTCTCTCTCTCACTGACTCACTCACTCTCGCATGCTGGGCGTCGTGTCTCCACTTGCCGCGCACCATAACTTCCGTGATGTTACGAGTCGCGAGTATTTTTGAACCTCGTGGTCTCAGAGCGCCCCCCCCCCTCCCTCCCTCCTCCTGGTCCTGGTGCTCCTCGAGGTACTTGTTGTTGTCCCCGGCGCCGCCGGCGCGCCTCCGCCCACGGCAAGAGAGTGAGTGACCCTGCGCAACGGTCAGCTGATGTGCTCCGCTAGGGCGAGGTGCGGTGGGTCGGGGCGGGGCGGGGCGGGGCGGGGCGGGGCGGGGCGGGGCGTCCCTGAAAACACTTCGTGGGGGAGGGAGGGAGTAGCCGGAGGGGGGGGGCGACTCGCTATAAACACGCCCCCGCCGGTGTCTGGCCCGGCGCCTTCTGCGCCTATGGCGATATGTGACGCGGGTGAGAGAGAGAGAGAGAGAGAGAGAGAGAGAGAGAGAGAGAGATATGAGAAGACGCTCGCTCGCGCATACTCAGCAGTCTAGCTCAAAGCCGCGATGCTTATAGGATCGTACCCACGACACCTAAAACATTTATTTTTGACGGTGTGCTAAATGAATTCCCGCCAGCCTGGCGAGAACACTGCACTTCGAGGCGCGAAATGCCTTATGCGCCGCGCAGTTCGAGACTTAGCTCAGCCCCAAAGGCGCCAGCGTGATCACAAAACAGAATCCATTTTTTTTAAAAGGATAACTGTATTGCAGCCTTAAAATAAAAACTTCAAAATCTTTTACGCGCTGATTTGTCGTGTTGGTGAGCCACAGACCCGCTAGCTAAACTCGAAGCGCAGCGGCTGGCTGCAGGCGCCTGAGAGGTGGGCCACCGCAGTGCACGCCAGCGCAGCCGGTTGCCTACCTCCCGCCCTGCAGGGGCGCTGTCACCTCGCCTGTGCTAGCTAGCCTTGCTGTCTGCAGCGCAGGGTCCGCCTGCGGGTAGGCAACCCGAGTGCGCCGCTGCACAGCGCGTTGCCTACACTGCGCACCCTCCCTCGCATATACCGGCCCGCCTCGGCCTCGGGGTTTATCGACGCGATCGGAGGAACTGACTATTTCTGATGAAAGTTTTGGCCATCTCGAGGGTCTTGTTGACGTGCTCCACCGAGCGTTCGGTTTGGAGATTGCGCGTGTGAAGGGCACTTCTAACGGGCGCGCGACCGCGTCCAGCGGGGGTGCCCCCCAATCGATCCAAGCACAAGTGTTTTTCTCACGGCCCCCTCACAGCTCTAATAATAGAACTCTGCTCTGAAAATGAAACTCATATTATCTTTGTAAAATTATCTTTGCCATGATACCAGGGTCGCGGGAAAATAATAATTCAACCCCTCTCTCCGTTAAAACACACTTTGCCATCCATTCGTGTTACGTAATTATTCCTCTGGTCGTTTCCTTTATTAGAAAAGAATGCTTACTCTACTGATTAAATTTTCTTAGAGGCGCTTCTAATGTTTTTTCTTGGTTTTGTTTTATTTTTCTGGGTGAGGAGGGGGGGGGGAGTCTCTGATGTCAATGTCGGAGCCACCGGGCAGCGGCGCAAACTGGACGTGAGCCGAGCCCGAGGCTGCGCGGGGCGGGGCGGTCCACGCGCGCATCCATCACTCAGCTCAATTATGTATCGGCTCAACTTGCGACCTACCCCGCCCAGCCCCGCCCCGCCCCGCCCCGCCCCGCCCCGCCCCGCCCCGCCCCGCCCCGCCCCGCCCCGCCAAGTCCCGGCGGCGCGGCGCAGAGCTCTATAGTGATACACAGTTACCCCTCCCCTCTCCACTACTGTGTGCCGCGGTATTTTGATATTCTCATCCTCCTCTTTCCTTTCTCCCCCCCCTCTCCTCTCTCTCTCTCTCTCTCTCTCTCTCTCTCTCTCTCTTCCTCACTCTCCCTCCTCTCTGCGCCTCCGTTCTTCCCGATGAAGCCGTCTCTCCAGGCTGAGCGCACGGGCGTATGGGGGACTCACGGCTTACATTGGTCTTGGTCCATATTCTATCCGTTTGCTAAGGTTGGTTAGTTATTTGTCCGTCCGTCCTTTCGTCTGTCTGTCTGTCTGTCTCTGTCTGTGTCTGTCTGTCTGTCTGTGTCTGTCTGTCTGTCTGTCTGTCTGTCTGTCTGTCTGTCTGTGTCTGTCTGTCTGTCTGTCTGTCTGTCTGTCTGTCTGTCTGTCTGTCTGTCTGTCTGTCTGTCTATCCATTCACCTGTATGAGATGAATGAGTGCCGGGGCGTACCTTACGCCTGGGATGGCCGTAACCCGGAGGTAGCCGTAACCTGATCGGAGGATCGTGTTGTGATTCGAGATAAAATCTCATCAAAATTTAATGAAAGCTTAACAATTGTGAGAAGCTGGTCGATGTATTGTGATTTTAAAGGTGCCTATAACTGCATATTCGATGGGAAAAAGAATATATACATACCTGCGATCGGAAAAGGATAGGAACGCAGGACAGTAGTATAGGTACCTATACTACTCACTCAGGACCTACACTGATTGTGGGAAGTGAGGTGTACCCCGCGGTCCGCGGTGAGTGAGTACCATCACAGACAAGCAGAAACGGGGCACGGTTGGCCGCGAGGTGACTGTAAACAACTGAGGGGGTGAGGGGGGGGGGCTGCGTCGCTAAACACGGCATATCGGCTGCACATGTGAAAGAAAGGGGGGGGGGACCTTGAGCTGACCCCCTCGAGCTCCCAGCGCGGCCGACACGGGCCAACGCGGCACAGCACGGCGCGCCGGTCACTTTGCTACGTAATAATCGTAATATATTGAACGCAGCTCGAGTGTACACGACCGCGCCCCCCGGCGCCCCCGTGCCGCGTTACAAACCAAATCGCTTCACTCTCGTTTGTAGGCCATGTGGTCCACTGACCCCCTCCCCCCCCCCACCCCCCCTCTCTTGCCCCCCCCCCTTTTTTCACACTATACCCTTATGCATTTTGTTGTGCATAAAACATGCAGGATTTTAAACCACAATAAGTATGAACATTTTTCTTATGCATAATTATGTACAAATTGCAAATTGTGCGTAACTATGCACAAATTGTACATAGTTATGCGTGAAATTGTGCATAATATTATGGTTGCTTAAAATCCTGCATGTTTATGCACAACAAAATGCATAAGGATTTAGTGTGTTCTTTGAGTCGTTCCGCTGCCACCTGTATCTCACTGCGCACTTCCAGCGGATTTTAGTCAACAAATAAACGTCTTGAGTTGAAAAGACCAGGGCTGTGACAGTGCAAACAGGCTCGGCTCACGCCTCCCGCCCCGCCCCACCCCACCCCGCCCGCACAGTGCGACCTATCGATATTCCCGTGCGAAACTTTCGGTTGAATGAGGCCTACATTCTTAAACAAGGCGGAAAAATTTTTAGCCGTTTGCAAGATGCTGCGGTTGTGTGTGTATTTTGAAGTCGGTGTGGTGACAAATCTTTGTCGCCCGTCGGACAAAGTTTTATGTTCGTCCGGATTTGTCACGACTCATGCTTCAGAAGGCCATATCCAGCACTATGCGCTCAGAGACGTGTTGCGGCTGGCTGCATTCAATGCGAGGGGTCGTCAACTCGTAAATTACTTCGTACGCGCTGGCTGTATTACCTGGTATATTACCAGTATATTACCATATATTACTTGCATATTACCACAATTTTGCCTCCATATTACACTGATAATCCAAGTGTTCAACCCGTCAACACTTTTAAGTGTTCAAATACCATTTAAACAGATAAATGTGTTCAACAGAGTTGTTGTACACTTACAAGTGTTCAACTCAGAAGTTGTGCACTTAAAAGTGTTCAACTCCCCAGTTACACACTTCCTTAGCTTTCACGCATTGTATCAGGGAAGTGTTTAACTGGGGAGTTGAACACTTACAAGTGCACAACTTCTGAGTTGAACACTTTAAAGTGCACAACAACTCTGTTGAACACTTTTATTTGTTTAAATGGTATTTGAACACTTAAAGGTGTTGAAGGGTTGAACACTTGGATTATCAGTGTACCTCTATTACTATACATCTACTTTACATTATTTTAAATTACAAACGTGCTATACTGCTGGCAATATACGTATACAGCCTCGTACACGGCTGAGAGGAGTTGCCGACCCCTCGATTCAATGCGGCTGCATATCGAAGGGAAACAGCGCCGTGCTCTCTGTGAGGCAGGAGGAGCATTGCTAATTGACGTTTCGCAATCTCTTGTGCCGCGCTGCAGCGCGCTGGGCCGGAGAGGCGGGCGGGAGGCGGGGCGACCAGTCAAGATCAGCGTTATCCCTATCTGTCCGTCGCGCAGACAGGACGACTCACTGCCAGAAAAAACTACGGAAAGTACTGTTAATTTTTTCACAGTACTCCTCTGTACTTCAAACCACAGTGATCTCCGTCTTTTGACTACGGAAGTCTTCCGTCATTTTGCTGATAAGTTCTCCGTATGGTGCCAGCTAGTCTTCATGCTGTTTGAATTGGCAAGAATCTCAACAAAGTTCAGCCTTAAAATTGGTTGAGATCCTGCTCGAAATGCATCCCATTTGTCAGGCTAAATTGACGTGCAATTTAAACAGTCAAAACAGCATGAAAACTAGCTGGCACCATACGGAGAGCTTATCAGAAAAATGACGGAAAACTTCCGTAGTCAAAAGACGGAGATCACTGTGGTTTGAAGTACAGAGGAGTACTGTGAAAAAATCAACAGTACTTTCCGTAGTTTTTTCTGGCAGTGCTTGCAAGAGAAGGAGTGCGCACGTGAGAAGCAGTGAGAAGAACAACGACAACTAAAGAACGGAGCAGGGGGAGCCCCCGCTCCGCTGTAGAAAAAAAAAACTACAGCAAATCCAGCCAGCCTTCACTGTAGTTTGTGTTACAGGATTTACTGTACTTCCTGACAAGGTTTGCTGTACTTTCCGAGGCACTGTACAGCGTTTACTGTACACTGTCTCCAGAAGTACATTGCGAATCCTGTTAGAAAGTACTGTAAATCCAGTAAAATTAAGTACGGTAAAGGCTGTGATTAGAATCAACTGGATTTGCTGTAGTTTTTTCTTACAGTGACGGGGAGTGGCAGCTACTGATGGGCGCGTTCGCAACCTCTTGTTGTTGTGAGTCCCTCTCGGAGTTGCGCGGTCAAAGTCGTACAACACTCGCCCAGTTCCAGTCAAATGCAGTGTAATCTGTGGTGGTGAGTTACACTCTTAGTTACGGTGGCATTTACCGTGTAACTTGCTAAAATGCAAATGCAGAATGCAATATCATGATAAGGCAGTGTGTGAATGGATTGGGGAGGCAGAGGGAGGGAACTACCAGGGTGAACAACCTTGTCTCGTCCCAGACAACGTGTCGGTTTTTGAGCGCGTCGCGGGCGGGGGCGGGACTGCTCACGTTCTTAGCGGGGAGAGAGATAGGGACGCCTTGGACGGCGCCGGGAGCACTTGAGAGAGAGAGAGAGAGAGAGAGAGAGAGAGACAGAGAGAGAGAGAGAGAGAGAGAGAGAGAGGAGAGGGAGGGAGAGACTCTAGGATCGCCCGCCGTCCCGCCTACGACAAGGAGCGCGTCGACGTCATCTTCAGACATTCTCACCGCGACGGGGGCGGGGCGGGGCGGGGCGGGGCGGGGCGGGGCGGGGCGGGGCGGGGGCGGGGCGGGGCGGGGTGGGGCGGGGCGGCTTATCTTGAAGTGTTTTCGTGTTTGACAGAATGACTGGTCCATCGCGCGCACGGGCCCCTGCACGTCCTGCACCTGCCCCGCTTTGCCGCGTAATGGAAGCGCGGCGGCGGCAGAGTCAGCGCCTTTGCGAAACTGTCCCTTCCCGTTTAGAGTGCGGCTGATAACGAAAACTACGCGACGTCTCCTGAGCACCTGCGCGGTCAGCAGACAGCACCCTTGAAAACCGTGTGCTTGAACGTACCAAGTACCATTTGGTGCTCAATCCTCTCCTCGTGGAGCCTTGAACCAATAAGAAGCCTCATGGGGTTCGATTTGCGAACCAATTGGGTTTTGATTTGAGCTCCATAATATTCAAGTACTCAGGTACTTGATATTTTCAAGTCCCCGGGACTTGATTCAAGTATATTGGGCATGACATGAGAACGCGCTTTTTCGGGTGAGCCGCGGCTCGCTGAAGCTCCGAGACAGACATACTCTCCTGCACCTCAGCACTTCAAAGCAAAGTGTGTTCTTAAGGCATACATTTATAGGTGTGTACTTGCCATTTTACACATATTTAGGTGAGTACTTTTTGGCAGTACACAACACACATATGTATTTGATATGTACGTATCATTATACACACTTATATGAGTGTACGCTAGCTAAGGCAGAGCACAGAAATACATGAGTATACTATGGTACGTACACACCTGCTTGTATGTACTTTGGCTCGAGCACTCGAGCACACCTGAGAATGTGTACTATGGCAAGCGCACGCCTGCTTGTGCATGCTCGCAAGTACACTCGTGGGTTGGACTGGTTTGCCATGGACGTTGAATGGGAACTGCCGCACACTTATACTGAGAAAACCTGACAATGAATTTCACCGTAATTTCATTGTAGATAAGTTTATTTCTGATTAATTAAACAGATAACTCAATCCAAAATACTTACATTCTGAAGTAAATGTTGTTATTTTCAAATTCCATGCCCAGGTCTCTAAAGCCTGATATTATGTGCGCGATAAACCACTATAGATGAAAATTATGTAAGTGTACTAGTCACTACCCAATTTTACAGACCATGGTAACTTTACAGCAGGTAAAAGTATTGTAAAAGCATAGGCGCTAACCATGCCAAGACTTTTTCTGTAAAATCTTTCCATCCTATACCCTTTTGGTGCACTGGTAAAACAAATGTTTAATTTCTATACATCATGGTGTATAGTTGGCAATTCTATACATGACATGGTGTATAGCAGGAACTAAACATGACAAGATGTTTAGCAACTAAACTCTTCGTAAATGTTAATAGGTTAAACGGTTTGTGATGTATAGAAGTATACACGTGGGCGATGTTTCAGATGGAAAAGCATAGAGATACCACGCTGCGCCAAGTGTATAGCCAACTGAACATTTGCAAAGTGTTTAGAAAATAAACATCTGCTGATGTATAGTTTGAACTAAACATGATATAGTGTTTAAGTATTAAACATTAGCAGTTAAACATCATTTGATGTTTAGAACTATACATTTGTTTTACCAGTGTGGGAGGGGAGGCGCGGCTTCTTAAGTTAAAGATATAGATGGTGGCGCGACAACTTTAAAATTTTCCGGGCGTGGTGACAAAGTCTAAAACTGCCGGAGAGGAGGAGATGCGAAAGCGAAGCGCCCCACCCTGCTCGCCATCACTCAGATCAGACAAGATTATCGTATTACGAAATGTTATGTCGGCAGACTTCACACCATCAGCTGATGGTGATGCTGGGGCGGGGTGGGGCGGGGTGAGGTGCGGGCTATCATTAGGTTTAATAAAGCTTCCGGGGCGGGGCGGGGCGGGGCGGGGCGCGGGGAGTTACGTGAACGCGGTGCGGGCGGGGGCCGCAGGGCTGCAGGGGTCACAGCGCCAGCGGCCCGGACAGCGGAACGCAGGGCAGTAGATAATAAAGGCATAAAACTCCCCGCGCGATATGTCTGCGGCGATTGTTTTCGCGCCGAGCCCCCCCTCCCCGCGCTTGTTTGTAATCGCGCGCCGCGAGTTTTCTGCACGCGATGTAATCCCGTTCCGCACGTTTTGCCTCGCGGGGAATAAGGAGTTAGCTTAACAGCAGCTTTACAGCCACTAAGCCGATATGTATAATAAATGTGCGAACGGCGAGGCTTTGTTGTCGGCAGCTGTGAAAGCGAACACCGATGGGTTGAGAGGCCACCCCGCCCCGGCCCGCCCCTTCTCACCCCCCTCCCCTGCGCGCTTCGGGCTGTGAGAGGTGCACCTGCACCCATGTCCTTAAACAAGGGTTTTTGCGGGGGTACCGTTGTTCGTCTTTTAATCGTCGGTCAGTCAGCCGAGTTCTACTGTCGTTTTGCATCCCAAATCAGATGACACTTTGCGTTTGGAAGCAGTGAGGACGCCCTTTTAGAACTGCGTCTGTAAACAGGTGATAATTTGGCGGTTTTCTTTTCGTGACGACCGCCTACTCGATAGCGACTCTGCCTTCGTTGGGGCTGGTGGAAGGGCGGGAGGGTGGCACTGTACTCATCGCACTGAGAACATGTTATGCCAGGTGCTAATTCAGGTCCGACTGGAGGGTGCGTGGCGTACTCCAGGTTGTCTACATACAGGGGTTTTGTTGCGCTATTTGTCTATCTTCCAGGCGGCTATCTAGTGACCCGCCCCATGCCTCCGACGCGACGGCTTATCGCGAGATCGACAATGCGTTACATTTGACTTCTCTAACTAACACACACGAACCGGGTGTTTCACATAAGTCGTTTAGGTGCGGGCGCGGGTTTGCCTACGATAGCACTGTGAAAAATATCTTTGTAGATTTACGATAAATTTTGTAAATCGTGATTTACGAAATATGTTGTAAATTTACGACGGACCTTTTTTGCTCGTGAATGAATTTCAAGCCGATATGTAGTGTTTGTAATTTTACGATTTGCAATTTTAATTTTACAATTGCACTTCGTGGAAAATTTTCCCGTAAACTTAGGACTATTTTTCACAGTGAGAGGTTAAGGCACCTTACGGGCAGAGCGAGTAGGCAAAGTCGTACCTGTTTGAGAGGTGGAAATTCGCGTTACTTGTGTGCAAGGCTTAACGGAGTTCCGCGTGCTCTAGGTGTATACTCCGTGCACTCCGACTGTACTCTGAACATTCTCCAGCTGCAACTTGGCTGTACTTCGGCTGTTCTCCGGTCGTCCACCGATGTACTGGGATGTACTCCGGTTATACTCCGATGAATTCCAGCTGAACTCCGCGTACTCCAGTTTTCCCCATATACTCGGAGAGTACTCCTGTGTTCACTTAAAAGCAGAATTGTCGACCCCTCGCACCTGTTGCTTCTTCTCGGAAATAACCGGGACACGCTGGTGTTTCCAAAAGGCAATTATGTGAACGAACCATATCAGCCGTACCGTTGGGGCGAACGAAAGAGAGAGACAGACAGAGGGGGAGAGGGAGACAGAGAGGGGGGGGGGAGAGAGAGAGAGAGAGAGAGAGAGAGAGAGAGAGAGAGAGAGAGAGAGAGAGAGAGAGAGAGAGAGAGAGAGAGAGGGAGAGAGAGAGAGAGAAATTGAAATTGAAAATTGAAAAATAGTTTATTGGTCCACATTAAAAGGACTTAAGAGTCCCGCTACAAATGTAGACCTGCGTGAGCAGGTATAGTTATTACACAATTAAGAATTATTTAAAAAAAAATAACAATAAAAAATAAGCACCAAAAAGAACAAAATAAAACAGACAGAGACGAAGATACAATTGTTAGTGCGCTATGCAAATAGTTTAGCACATTTGGGTTTGAATGCACATATTAGCTATCCTTTTTTTAATGCTGTACAATGATAAGTGAGCAAGATAAAAGAGAGAGAGAGAGAGAGAGAGAGAGAGAGAGAGAGAGAGAGAGAGAGAGAGAGAGAGAGAGAGAGAGAGAGGGGGGGAGTGGAGGGGGAGTTGTTGGCGCAGCGCAGAACACTCGCGATGACATGGTCCTTATCCCGCACTCGATTGCGAGCGGAGGAGAAGGGGAGGGGAGGGGAGGGGAAGGGGGGGGGGGGTAAGACGATGGCCAAGCCATTAAATAATCCCCACGGTGTCCTGCCCTGCCCTGCCCTGCCCTGCCGTGGCCGGTCGGGCCGGTCAGGCCGGCGGTTCGGTTCGGCCGGTGCAGTGGTAGCGGTGTCCGGGTGCCGCGCCCCCCGCCGGCCCGGCCAGCCGAGTGGACTCGCGCGCCGCGTCAGTCTCATCTGAACAGCCGGGCCGAACGGAAGAGCCGAACCCGAACGACCCGCTCCGTTGGGACAACTGCGCGGTATATATACTCGCCTGTTGAGAGAGAGAGAGAGAGAGAGCGAGTGAGACCGGGATAGGTCAGGACACACACACACACACACACACACACGCGAGACTGGTGCGCGAGAGTGGTCTTTCCCTGTACCTCGAAGAATAGCAAGAGCGTGAAGGAAAAGAAAAGAGCCCAAAACCATCCGCCAGCACGTCGCGTATTGTGTGAGTGTCGGTCTGTGGCGGCCTTGAACGTTCTTTATTTATACTCGATTCGCGTTTCGCGAGGAGGTGAGGAGGTGAATAGGTCGCCCCGACCGTCCCGGACCCGGCGGACCTCGTCAAAGTGATTCGCGAACTTGATCTTTCAAACTTACAACTGACACGTCAGTCTCCGTTTCGTAGTAGAATTTCCCCACGTAAAAACTGCTTTTCCAAATTTCCACTTTTAATCTTTAGGTGTTTTTTCTTTTCTTTTCTTTTCTTTTCTTTTCTTTTCTTTTCTTTTCTTTTCTTTTCTTTTCTTTTCTTTTCTTTTCTTTTCTTTTCTTTTCTTTTCTTTTCTTTTCTTTTCTTTTCTTTTCTTTTCTTTTCTTACCCACGATATACCATATACCAAACCAAAAGTGCTTTGCAATTTTCCGGTTTATTTTCTTTCTTCCAGCATTTAAATCCCTTGTTCGAAAAAAAAAATATTCCCGTTTGTTATTGTGACCGTGTCCTGGTCGATCTTTTTTGCAGAGAGTGCTCCGCGTTGTCCGCCGTGTCCGACACCATCATGAAGCTGCAGTCTGACGTGGACGTGGTGGCGCTCAACGTGGTGGCGCGGGGCCCCGACCTCACCCCTCTGCACGACAAGCAGCGCACCAGGAAGGTAAGAGCGAGCAGCGCGGCCGCATCGCCCCGCACCCCGCCATTTAGGCGTCCCGCGTCCTGCCAGGGCTGATCAGGCTGCGGTCCCCCCCCGACCAATTCAGCGCTAATGTGTCGTTTAGATTATTAGACGGGCGGCAAACCGGCGGCGACACTCGGCCGAGCGTTTCCGAAGAACGCTTTCGTACCTCTGTCCTCGTCGCACTCCTGGAGCAGCACCATGGCCAGCATAGGGCACCGCTGTGGGTGCAACAAGGACGGAGGGATGGGAGCGATCTTCTGAATCAGTCGGCGGGCCGCGAGCCGCGAGCCGGCCGGCCCGGCCGCGACCCGATGGAGACAAATGGCGGAGGCTTTGTTTGTGACCTTGGCCGCGCACCGCCCCACCCCGCCCCGCCCTACCCCACCCCACCCCACCCCACCCCACCCCACCCCACCCCACCCCACCCCACCCCACCCCACCCCACCCCACCCCACCCCACCCCGCCGCGCCACGCCACGCCACGCCCCGCGGCGCCGGTCTGAGCCGAGCAAACAGTGGTTCGAAAACAAATCGGGATACGCGAAAAGTCGAGTCGCGCTTGTGAAGACAAGAAGGAGAGAGTGTTGAAGGAAGGGGGGAAAGGGGGGGAGGGGAGGGCACCTTGCGACCAGGACAGCTGCGCCGGAATTTCCTTTCGCCGGTAAAAATTTAAAATGTCTGCACTGCAAGAAAAAACTGTAGCGAATCCAGTTAATTCTGATGACAGCCTTTACCGTACTTAATTTTACTGGATTTACTGTACTTTCGAACAGGATTCGCTGTACTTCTAGATACAGTGTACGGTAAACGCTGTTCACTGCCTCGGAAAGTACAGCAAATCTTGTCAGGAAGTACAGTAAACCCAGTAAAATAAACTACAGTAAAGGCTGGCATAAATACTAACTGGATTTGCTGAAGTTTTTTTCTATAGTGTGATGAACTTGCGTTGATTTTTTTTTCTTTTTTCCCGTCAGGTGGAGGAGGCGGTGGACGGCCTGCGCCTGGACGCGGACACGGTGCTGCGCGTGCGGGGCGTGTTCCAGGACGAGATGGAGGCCGGTCGCCTGGACAAGCCCTCCTCGCTGCAGATGGAGAACACCTTCATCCCCGAGCTCTTGGACGGCTCGGGTGAGTGGCTGGGCTAGCCGAGCGCTGCCTGAATGCGAAAATGCAACGAAAAATCGTCGAATTTTCAGAGTTGTCCCCCGCCAACTGAACTTCATTCATAACTTAACTTAATTTTTTTTTAATTTTACTCAAAATAGAAAACGGGTCGTTTTTGGCGCTCGACCTGGGCGGCACCAACTTCCGCGTGATGAACCTGGTCCTGGAGAACGGGCGCGTCGTGGACGAGAACATCGCCTTCTACCACGTGGACGACCACCTGCGCATGGGCTGCGGCTACCGGCTCTTCGACTTCCTGGCCGAGTGCATCGCCGACTTCGTGCACAAGCAGGGCCTGGACGGCGCCGGCCGCCTGCCGCTCGGCTTCACCTTCTCCTTCCCCATGACGCAGACCAGCCTGGACGACGGCAAGCTCGTCACCTGGACCAAGTCCTTCAACTGCCCCAACGTGGTCGGGATGAACGCGGTGCAGCTGCTGCGCGACGCGCTTGCCAAGCGCGGTGACGTCAACGTGGACGTCATGGCCGTGCTCAACGACACCGCCGGTGAGTGCGGAGAGAGAAGCGCGATGGCTGGTATACTCATCTGCCTGAAATATTTCTCATACTAGGGCTCAGGGCGAGGAGTCGCGCATAACTCGGTTCACGAGCGCGCACTGTAAGAAAATTATTCTTGTGATTGCCCAGCACGCTCTCGTTACGACAATTGGAGTACGAACCAATTTTGGAATCCCAATACTTCGTCGTAGTTCGAAATCAGAAATTGCACTTTCGTAATTTATAATAGTTGTGGACCGTTCGCAGTACTGTCGAAGCTAATCACATTTTGATAACGAAGAAAGAGTCGTGATTTTCCAAAAATAAACAAGAACAGGAAGAGTTCTGGAATCTTTTTAACAGTGGACACACGATTACCGATAACCAGTGATTACCAACAGTGTTCGTTAAAATATTCGAAGACAAATTAGTCGTATTGTTGTTATTTTTTGCATATTTTTATGAGTGAAAACCCAAACCAGCTTGAAAACAACGAAAAGAGGAAGTTTTTGTTTGTGATTGCCAGAATCTTCATGTTGTCTATGTTGGGTCGGAGACTGTAGCTATATTCAGTTAGTCCGCGGCAGAGTCGGCGTGACCAGCTCGGCATCATCGGCGTCACGCCGATGACGCCGAACCGAGGGTGGGGGCTTGGTGGGGGTGGCGGAATCCCCACCATTATCACCACTACCCTCCACCCCCAGGCACAAAATTGTTTTTGTTTTATCCTTCTCTTTCGCGACGGTGTTGGCGGAGCAGAAGAATACGCCGGAATCGCCGGAATCCCCACCATTATCACCACTACCCTCCACCCCCCACCCTCGGTTCGGCGTCATCGGCGTGACGCCGATGATGCCGAGCTGGTCACGCCGACTCTGCCGCGGACTAACTGAACATAGCTTGTGGTCAACTGCATTTCTCGGAGGTTAGAAAGCGCCCAGAGGAGCAAGGAAGAAACCTCACGACTATTGCCTATTGCCTCAGGAGCACTTTAAGGGAGCGAGAGTGGGGGTAATTAGTATGAGGGATTGCTCGTCGCATTTCGAGAGTTCGCGTTTCCCTCTCTTTCTAGGACACTCCCGGGGAGGGGGGCGCCCGGCAGGTAGACTGTCCCGCCACGCAGAGGCGCGCGCCGCGCCGGCGGCTGCCTACCCGCCAGGCTGACACAGCGCCATACGCCTGGCTGAGCTTATCTGAGTAGCCTTGACTTCCTGTTCTCGGCGGCAGGCACCTTGGTGAAGGGCTCCTACCTGGACCGGGACTGCGCCATCGGCCTGATCCTGGGCACGGGCAGCAACGCCTGCTTCCTGGAGCACGCGCACCTGGCCAAGAACAACTCGCACCTCACGCACGGCGAGAAGGACGTCATCGTGGACATTGAGTGGGGCGCCTTCGGCGACAACGGCTCTCTCGACTTCATCCGCACCGAGTTCGACGATGCCGTCGACGAGGTGTCCGTCATCCCCGGCTCCTTTACGTAAGTAACATTAAAAAAAAAAGAGCAACGTCTTATGTACAAGAGCGCACCACTCTGAGTTTGGGATAGAAATTTCTGTGAATTTGATCGTACTTAAGAAAGTCGGCATTGAATACTTCAGTTTCGAGGGGAAACAACTCTGAATTTTGATGTAGCCTACTTATATCGTAAATTTTACTGAATTTTGAAATCTTTACATTTTTTTGTTTGTTTAAGCTCTTAATTTTGTTTCTAAATGTTTGAAAAGTATTGGGATTTTTTTAATACATGTTTGTATAGTGTTCTGAATTTTTCTGGGCTATGGGGTGCAGAACATAATGTTGTTTCCCTCTCCTCAAAACTCTGCTTTTTTTTTCCTCCTGCAAAGTTTTAAGTCGACTTTTTTTCCTAAATTGTCAGATTTGAGAAGTACATCGGCGGCAAGTACCTGGGCGAGCTGGTGCGGCGCGTGCTGCTGCGCCTGGTGCGCGACGGGCTCCTGTTCAGCGGGGTGTCCTCCCCGGAGCTCAACACCACGTGGGCCTTCACCACCAGCATGGTGTCGCACATCGAGCAGGACAACATCGACGGCCTGCACCGCAACACCAGGGAAATCCTTGACAGCTTCAACCTCAACTTCGACGCGGACGACGTCCTGATCGTGCAGTGGGTCTGCCAGCTCGCGTCCAACCGGGGCGCCCTGCTCGTGTCGACCTGTAAGTGCCTTTTCGCGGTCGTTCTCTCTCTCTCTCTCTCTCTCTCTCTCTCTCTCTCTCTTTCTCTCTCTCTCTCTCTCTCTCTCTCTCTCTCTCTCTCTCTCTCTCTCTCTCTCTCTCTCTCTCTCTCTCTCTCTCTCTCTCTCTCTCTCTCTCTCTCTCCCTCCGCCCTCACTTCCTCTTTCTCACACACCCCTCCTCTTCGCGCAGGCCTGGCTTCGCTGCTGGACCGCATGGAGCGCCCCTCCACCACCATCGCCGTGGACGGCTCGCTGTACCAGAAGCACCCCAGGATCAAGTCTCTCCTGGAGAAGTACACCAGCATGATGGCGCCCAAGAGAAAGGTGAGCAAAACAAAACGTGCACAGCAGGTTTTTTTTTTATTTTATTTACGTATTTGGCATTGACCCGACCTATCCGTTGCCTATATTTACCCGGCTACTCCGTATTCTTTACTCGGCCAGCCCGTGTTCGTTGCCTTTGACTATGAGGCCTGTCCGCTCTGGGAATCAAAGTGTGTGACAGTCTCACACCTTTTGGTGTGAGGACAGAATTTCTCACACCATTTAGCTCGATTTTTGTGGTGACGAAAAAATGTTTGAATTTTTGCACATATTCTTCTTCTTGGTCGATAGAGCTTTCAAACGAGCTACCATGTGATGGGTCTGAGAGCATTTTCTCTCTGGCCTCTGTACTACTTGAAGTAAACAAAGGGGGTAGGTACTACCGGCGGCAATCAGCCTCAGACCCATCACATGGTAGCTCGTTTGAAAGCTCTATCGACGAAGAAGGAAAATATGTGCAAAAATTCAAACATGTTCTCGTCACCACAAAAATCGAGCTAAATGGTGTGAGAAATTCTGGCCTCACACCAAAAGGTGCGAGACGGTCTCACACTTTGATTCCCAGAGCGTAGTCTTTTACCCGGCCATGTTTCATACTCATTGCCTAATACTGACACGGTCTGTCCGTATTCGTTGCCTTTTTCCAGAGGAAGTTCCTCCTGGCCGAGGACGGGAGCGGCAAGGGCGCGGGTCTGGTGGCCGCCATCGCGGAGAAACTCCGGCTCCGGAACAACAACAGCAGTCTGTGAGAGGAGAGGACGGAGCCGGAGCCCCTCCCCGGAGCCGAGAGGACGAGACTCGCTGCAAGACGTGTTTCACCACCGGAACCCCAAGTGTGTGAGCGTCGCCGCACATTTGTGGACGCGTGAACTTCCATTCGCACTCCCGTTGTCGTGTATAAAGGTGTGCGCATTGTTTCAACGATATATCCCCATCACATTTTGATACGGGTATCCGGTGTATTAGTTGGGGTTCCCTGAGAGGAACACTCCGGACTGGAGCGGTAGCTTAGTGCCACGGACAGGTGGTGCGAGACATTCCATTGGCGGGGCCCTGCCGTCTCATTCAGAAGATCGCTTTCGCACCTCCGTCCTCGTCGCACCTGTGGCCGTGCCCCGTGCGTGCGACAAAGACGGAGACACGGGAGCCGCTATCTTCGGAGGCGCCCGCATTGCTAGTCATTCGTATTAAGCAGCGCCTATGCTCGCGGCGGGGCCGTCATGACTAAACTGTACAAACGATAAGTAGTGTTTTAAGTCGTCATAAGCTCAGAGAGACTCCATGTTTATATATGATATTAGATTGGCGGTGTTAAGTGTACGAGCGAGGGCCGCGGGCGGCCGCTGGTGTAGTGTACTGTACATATAGCAAGTGTTTTAAGTGTTCCAAGTGTTCTAAGTATAGCTGAGTGAGTGTGCGAGTGAGAGCGCTGCGCGCGCGCGTGGACGCGACAAGGAAAAGACTGAGTCCAGCCCCTCCAGCTGTCCAGGTATGTCTGCATGGCTGATATCCGTCGATAGACTGTTGTGCCGTCCATATGCTACGGCCATTACTTTTGGTCATTTCTGACAATTTTTGACCCACCCCCCCTTTCCCAACGATCAATAGTAAGACCCCCAACTTAAAAAAAAAAAAATACTTTTATATGGACGGGCCCTCAGAAATGAAACTTTCTTTTGAGAGCAGACGGTTTAGAAAAGTCGCAAAATGTAAAAATAGAAAATAACGATATTCATTATACTTGTGTTTTTTTCTGAAATAGAAATGCAATGAAATTGAAATTGTCTGTAACTTAGCGTCTTCGTCAGCAAAGGAAGTGAGTGGATTGGGAGGTGGACGTTTTGTTACATGATTTGACTCGAAGTGCCATACTACAATATTGTGAACGATTGGCGTAGCGCGCCGGTCTGTGATGTTGTTAGCTGTACGAGCAAAACGGACTAAATGGAAATAAATGGCAAGGCGGTAACGAGGTGGCTGATTTGTAATTTATACATTTTTTAAAACATCATAAAATTCTATAGAAAGTCTGGTTTATTTCGAAAACCATAAGAAAAATTTCTTTCGAAACCTGCTCATCGCTGAAGCCGACGGAGAACAGGAATCATCATTGGCGTCAGCGTTGCCAGAAAGTTAGGCAAAAATCCCGCACAGAGGTGTATTGGGCGGGATTTTTGCCTAACTTTCTGGCAACACTGATTGGCGTTCTCGACATGTCTTTTTTTTTATTGCATTTCATATCTTACCTCCCTTCTCGTAAAAAAATTTATCTATAAACGTACATAAAACATCACAGCACTTTTTGTCCCAATTTCACGTAAAATAAACAAATGTTTAAGGAAACTGCCCAGGTCGAACTGCAAACCCAAGTGTCCGTGAATATCGCAAACGTGCAGGTAGGTGAACTTTACTCTTCCAAGTGCAGCGGATGGGGAAGTTCACTCACCTCGACGAATGCGACACTCACACAGAGGAAAAAGATTTGCTGATATAGCGCCTACAGCATTTTTTGCTGCAACAGCAACAAAAATTGTTGTCACAACTACCTCGCAGCTGTCGTAGCCAAGTCCTTCGCCCTTGCCAGCTACAATATGGTTGCAACACCAAACAAAAAGTTGCAGGCGCGCGCTATATTTGCAATGAGGTTTGCTGAGTCAGCTAATCCTTCTCTCCGTGCACACACTTGGCGCATGCGGTCAGCACAGCTCGCCCAGGCGCTGGATCTCGGCCGCGGCCCGGTCCATGTCGGCGGGGCGCGGCGGCGGCTGGCACGTGGTCACCATGCGGAAGAAGTTGACGTGGCCCTTGTGCGGCAGCGGGCAGTAGCCCACCAGCAGCGTACCGCGCTGGGCCATCCGCTCCTTGACGGCCGGCGCTACCTGAGAGCAAAGGTCAGCGTGGTCAGCGGCTGCGAAGGAAAACTACTCTGAATGTATGATATACAAATTGTATGAATTTATCGATGTTTGTGTAATTTTTCCAAAATTTTCTATTGTTTCCACCCTAATCACCCTACTTTTGAATCAAATTGCCTCGGATTACCGCTATTAAATCCGACCGATCCTTGTCAGCCGGAATCCACAAGTCGGTTCCCCCTCGACTGCGGCCCAGCCTCGCGGCCCATGGGCTTACCGTGGCCAGCTGGTCCCACCAGCCCTTGTCCTCGGTGAGGCCGCGTAGCCTCTTGGGGATGTACCAGAAGCACACGTTGGTGCAGTCCTGCGCCTCCGCGGACACCAGCCGGAAGGCGTCGGACGCGAGCAGCAGCTGCCGGAAGTACCTGAGAGAAATTGAAAGTTGTGGGGACCGTTGTATAGTTCCATCAAAAAGTTTTTTTCTTTCTTTTTTTTTTGTGCGATCGTACCTCGCGCACTCCATGGCGTTGTCGACGAGCGCGGCCAGGCCGGCGTCCCCCCGCGCCTTCCACATGAGCCAGAGCTTGAAGGCGTCTACCTTGCGGCCGCACTGCACCGACTTGTCCCCCGTGTCCCAGGACACGTCGTAGAACTTGTCCTGCTGGAAGAGGTACTCGGCGGCGGCGGCGTTGCAGCGGTGCAGCAGCCCGGCGTGGCGCACCAGGAAGAGCGAGCACTGCAGCGGCGCGCCCAGCATCTTGTGCGGGTTCCACGCGACCGAGTCGGCGCGCGCCAGGCCGGCCAGGCGCGCGGCGTGCTTCGGGCTGAGCAGGAGCGAGCCGCCCCAGCACGCGTCCACGTGCAGCCAGACGCCCAGGTCGCGGCACACGTCGGCGACCTGGTCCAGCGGGTCGACGGCGCCCAGCACGGTCGTGCCCGCCGTCGCGTTCACCAGGAGCGGGTGGCGGCCGTCGCGCCGCGCCTGCAGGACGGCGTCGCGCAGCGCCGCGGGGAGCATGCGGCCCGCCGCGTCCGTGGCCACCTTGACGACGCTGGACGTGCCGAGCCCCAGCCAGTGCGCGCCCTTCAGCACCGAGTAGTGGCTCTGCATGGGGCGTTAGCGGGGGCGTCAGTGTTACCAGAAAGTTAGGCAAAAATCCCGCCCAATACGCCTGTGCGTAGAGGGGCTGTATCCCCGCCTGCCTACTAGGCAACTCCCCTGCACTCGTGCACAGATGTTGCCTAGTTGGCAGGCGCGGATACAGTCCCGTTACGCACAGGTGTATTGGGCGGGATTTATGCTTAACTTTCCGGCAACGCTGGCGGGCGGGGGTACGAGCTCGAGCCCCAGCCGGGGTCGGGCCGGTTAGCCGAGTGCGATTATCGGAAATAATCGTAATAGAAGATAATCAATAATCGGAGTACGCTTCGATTCGATCATTCGAAATTCAAAATCGTTGCGTTGTTTGATAACCGACATCGACCCTCTAGTTTTCGATTTCGATTATTGAGGTTTTTTTTTTGTTTCATTCCGATAATCGGCTTTCTATTTCAATTTTGATCTTGATTTTCGAAATCGAAATTGACCTTTCACCGATCATCGGTCGATTATCATCGAAAAGTTCAAGTCGAACTGTTGATTAATCGACAAAATCGGCCGGGCCCCGGGCCCGCGGGCGGTGCCGCGGTGCCGGTACTCACATCCTCCGAGGTGAAGACCGCGAGCGGCGGCAGCGCGCGCATGCCGTCCGTCTTAACGCTGGGGAAGGCCCTGTAGCGCGCTGCGACCATGCCGTACATGTTGGCCGCGCTCCCGCCTGTGACATGACGAGAAAAGCGGCCGGAAAATAAAATGGATTTTAAGTAATTGGCAGAACGCACTGCATCCACTTGTAAGAATTAAAAAAAAAATCCTTGACATTTTTCACTCTTTCTTAACATTTCTCATTCATTACTCACCTGGCGTGAAGATGCCGTCGCCATCAGGGAAGCCGACCTTGTTCAGGCAGTGTCGTATCACCTCGTGTTCCACGAGGGTGAAGGCCGGCGCCACCTCGAATGTATACCTGTGGGCCGCCAGGCAGGTACAGTCAGAGTGGTCAAGACTCTTCGTCCACCCCGCCCCGCCCCGCCCCGCCCCGCCCCGCCCCGCCCCGCCCCGCCCCGCCCCGCCCCGCCCCGCCCCGCCCCGCCCCGCCCCGCCCCGCCCCGCCCCGCCCCGCCCCGCCCCGCCCCGCCCCGCCCCGCCCCGCCCCGCCCCGCCCCGCCCCGCCGCTGCACTCACTGGCTGGTGTTGAGGGCCTCGGTGATCCAGGCGCCCGCCACGCCGAAGGGGTCTGCTCCGCCGTACAGCTGGTTGTAGAAGTGGCGGCTGCCCGTGCGCACGGAGGCGCGCACCACGTCCCGCACCAGCTCGAGCAGCTCGTCGTCCTCCTCCACGGCGGCCCCGAGCCCCAGCCTCAGCCGCGCCTGCAGACAGCACGAAAAAAATAAAAATTAGTTGTCAGGACTAAGAAATTAGGTAATTTTGGGATAGACAAAAAAAATTGCTGTGGCAGCTAAGAGTTAACTGCTATAGTCAAGAGTTGGTTGCGACAGCGAAGGTGTCGCTGCAGGAGCCAACTGGTTTGTTCTTACAACTAATTGGGTATTTCGCTGTCACAGCAGACCGGCTGGCTCCTGCAGCGACATCTTGGCTGTGGCAACTAACTCGTGACTGTAGCGGCCAAACTCTTAGCTGCCATAGCGAATTCGGGATTATCTATCCCCAAATTAGCTAATTTGTCAGTTCTGAGGACTAATTTTTTTCCCCGTGAGGACAGCGCCAGGGATCACGACTCATGTGACAGCTCGATATCTGGAGCCTGGAGGCCGACACGAGCCAAGCCTGTGCGACACCGCGGACCGATCGGACTGCGACATGACGGGGGAACCGGTTCCCTCTCAGCCGGCGCGGGCACGGCAGCAGACGGCACGGCGCAGGCGCGGAGCGCAGCGTGCCTGCCGGGCACGGTGCCGTGCACGGGTCGCTTAATGCCCCTCGTAAAGAGAATGCTGGATTACGGATGGAAACCTCGGTGACAGCTCTGCCATGGCTCATATGGCTCTGCGGTCAGTAGGGTGATTCCGCCTCCGCGCCGCGCCGTGGTTTCGTCTCTCTGTGTTCGTCGCTCTCATGGGAAACATCCATAGGGAGCGAGCGAGAGAGAGAACGCTTCTTGGTCGGAATCACACTGCTGAGCGCGGTCTGCCCTGCCCCGCGGTAGAGCCGGGGCGCCTCCATCCTTATCGCACTCATGGGGCTGGGGCCCTTCCATCACCAACATAGGGCATCGCCTTCGGAGCGACAAGGACGGAGGTACGAGAGCAAGCTTCTGGATCACTCAGCTGTGCGCTGGAACTTGCCCACCCCACCCTCCGCCCCGCCCCGCCCCGCCCAGCCCAGCCCCGCCCCGCAGCAGAACCCAATCACCTTTGGTAAGTATCCGCGTCTCTCTCCATCCATTGCATTACCGCCATTCTGGGACGGGGCGGGGCGGGGCAGCCGCAGTTGCTAACGAATCACTGCTCGGCCGAGTACTTGCTGCTGCAGGCGGATTCAGGGTATCGTTCTGTATTGTCCTCTCTCTCGCTCCTTATGGGCCTGCCCCGTGAGTGCGACAAGGACATAGAGACGAAGTGGCCGAGAGGACAATACAGAACGATACCCTGAATCCGCCTGCTGATCACGATGTACTGAACTTCAGTACGCCGTTCAGTGCAGGGTGCAGACTGGCATTCCCGTCATGTGTCTCTCCCGGCGCCGCCCCTCGCTCCACTCCGCTCCGCCCCGTACGCGCCCGGCCCGCGCGCGACGCTCCCGGTGAACAAGACCACCCCGTTCTGGCTGCCGCGTCCACTCACTCACCCGCAGCTGCTCCGGGTGCTCGAAGTTGACGACGGGCTCGTCGGACGAGGGCTTCCCGGTGAAGCCCTCCGCCCGGAGCACGGCGACGACCCGCTCGAGGAAGTCGTCGTGGCCGCGGCCGGACTGGCGGCTGATCTCAGCGTCCGCGTCCATCCCGGAGAGGAGGCAGGGCAGCAGAGACTGGACGACTGCTCCGGCCGGGCGAGGCGGCCCCTAGCCTCCACCCCGCCCCATCCCACCCCGCCCCGCCCCACCCCGCCCCACCCCACTGCGCCTCGCCGGTGAACGGGACGTTATGCGGCCGTCGGGGCGGAGCTGCTAGCAGGTGAATGGAGAGACAGGTCGTACCGAGGCCCAGGCGAGCCGGCGGGAGAGTGGGGGAGGGGGAAGACCCGGCGAACAGTACCGTAGTGGGACTTCAGGACTTCCGGGACTGTAGGACTTCAGCCGCCTGATTCCGAAGATCGCTCTCGTGTCTGCCTCCTCGTCGCACTCATGTGGCCCAGGCATCCGCAACATAGGGCCATAGGGCCCCTCCATAGGTGCGACAAGGACGGAGGGTACGAGAGTGATCGGAATCAGGCGGCAGGACCGCGCTGGCAAGACCTCGCGATTCGCGGGAAAGGGGTAGGTATTCCCTGAGGGACGCCCTTGCGTCTCGCACCGGTGTTGCCAGAGAAAAGAGGGCGAGTAAGAGACCCAAGCCAACACGGTGAAATGAGGCGGGAAGCATTATCGGCATCTGCTTGCGCCCGCGTACATCTAGCATCGGTGCATACGTGCTGTTTTAGTAACTCTCCGCCACCCCGCGAGACTTCTGTGAGCCGAGCGCCACCCCGGTTGACAGTAAGAGTCGATAGGATCCGAAATTATGAATGTTTTTTTTTGGTCACAATTAAGAATGAAACTTTTAAGAATGAAATTTTGGTTTTTCTCGGCGCTCGAGGATGACCCAATCGTGCAGGTGCGTTTGGGATTTGGCGCCACCTAGCGGAAGTTTCACGGACCCTGCAGCCCTCGACTGCGAATAACCGAATAACTCCTAATGGCAGGAGGTAGTTGTTCGCGTTGTCGTCAGTCGTCCATATTGGGATGCCTGTCTGGTCCTCCTCAAAGCCTGCAAAGTGAAGAATTCCAGGATTCCAGCCTGCCGACTTGCACTATGTAAGATTCTACCCTTATCTTTGCTACGAAATTTTCTTGCGTTCCTCCGACGTACATTACGGATTCGCCTGAAGCCTGGAAAAATACAGGGAGAGAAAGCGTTTTTAGAGTGGTGCTGTAGGCCTACTAACAGCTCTCACGATATGTTTTCTTCCAAAACTGTGTTTATTTTTGCGTTTTCTCTGCTATTTCATCCATGGCAAGCACTGATTTCTACGTCGTCGGTGAATGCTCGGCAGCCGCGCACCTACCGTTTTCGCAATCTGTGCAGTGCGTTTCCCAACCCCCTTTGTGTTCGAAGGTGAACTGTTTCGCTGTGGCAGGTGTTTATTATTATTATTATTATTATGAGTATTTGTTATGTTCTTCGCATGAATATCGATTTACGCGAAGGGTAGAGCGTCTTACCAGATATGCCATTAGCCGTAAGCAGATTTGTACACGAAGGAATATGTAGAACTTGCTGCGTACATGAAGTGACACTCCTCAAAATTCTAGCCAAAACATTAATACTTATTTCTAGGCGTTAAAAAAATTCCTAGCCGCTAGATTTTTCCATGGTCTCTGCAACGCTCCTACTGCATCGACCATCTGTCCCTCGAAGTTTTTTTGCAACTGTAATTATATCTACAATATTGCTACATGTTGCATACAAATTCCCAAACCCTAGCTCCCTAAAACATTGAATGAGAAGTTTTGTTTTCACAAACACTCAGCCTCACAATAAAATATCAGAAAGCTGTAGGCACATAACTGATAGACCAAACCTTTCAGAGGATCTCAATGATTTTAATTTTGTAAGTTGCTACTTACATAATTATCTTGATGGCATATTTGTTTCTGGTAAGTAGTATTTAAATTTAGGGTAAGAGTTTAGTTATAAGTTTTTCAATTGTTTGGTAAGTTGATAACTTTCAACCAGCACTGGGGGTGGAGAACATCCATTGAAGACAAATCCGTATTTACTTACACATTAACACAACTATTCAATTCTTTTCAATGAAACTTATTTATGTTCTCTTATGTTTTGGGATAAAGCTTAAGGCTACCACAAATATATGAGATTGTATTCATTTTTATAATGTAAGCTAGTGCATCAAATTTGTGCAAAAATATATTAAGTTGTCGCATGAAGATTTAAAAAATAAAAGGTGTCAACAAAGATGAACGGTAAGACAAGGATGCAGCGTGCATCACCACAGAAATCATACTTGATTTTAATTTTTCTTGAGAGATTCAGCCCTTTGTTATTTTAGTTGTATTTCAAACAATCAGTTTGCTCTCAAATGTCCAATGAGATTTTTTTATCCATCTTATTCTGAAAGACATCTGTCCTCATTCTTGTTTTATAAATATCAATGTATTGGTCCCTCATTTCTATGTTAATTGGGTTTTTCAACTTGCTTGCTTTTGTGCAACAGATTTGTTCTCTTCAATGAATTTGGTTTTGCTTTGGGTTTGTTTTCAGGGTTTCTACATTATCCCAATGATGACTGGTTAGTTAAATCATACCTTAACTAGATACAATCATTCATAAAATGGAAGGGTACTTCAATATTGGAGGATCTCATCATGTATTTGATGATTTTGATATTGAAGGGAAGAAGTCTTTCGATGATGTAAAGCAAAATAATGCAATTCAGAAGGTTTGTTTGCCTGAAATTCTTTTCATACTTCAAAGGCAAAGTCATTTTTTCTACATTTCAAATTTTGTTATTATTTCAGCCTGTGCCGAAAAGTCAGGCATCGCAGGAGGAAGCAGACAAGAACCGTCTTCTGGAACTGAAAGTTGACCTTGACAATGGTGCAGTGGGCTATGTGTTCTCTGTCTCAGGGACAGGTTTCAATGCTCAATGGAAGTGTCATGTTTGCGACATGACATTCATGGGCATCAAGAACTTACTTTTTCATGAGAGAAGTATGAACCACTCTTCTCTAATGCAGGTCACAAAGCATCATGCCAGTCAATTCGTCAGAATGGAGAAGAAAGGTACATCAGGAAGCATATTTGTGAGTTTCAATGTTTGCAAAATGTAATTGAACCAAGTCTTAAGTGATACCGTTTACTCATAGATGGAGAGCCCGGCCCACCTGGAGTTGATGAAAATGATGAAGAGGGCGATCCTCCTGTTCTCACTCATATTCAGAGCACTCTTGATGACCACAAGTCGTCACCATTGATAGGCCTCGAATATGTTGTTGAATTGAATGATGACTACGAAAAGGAGCCAACTTATGTGTGCATGCTGTGTGATAAGAAAGGTGACCCTCGTACTGTTATGGCTCATTTGGTCAGCTACAACCATCGATTGAAATATTTAGTAAGTTTTAAGTTAAAATTTACATTTTTGTGAAATTTGTTATTTTATTTTGCCGGTCTTTTATTTTGACAACACTTGATTCCCAGGAAAGACATTTTCCCATCACCTATAATGCCATCAATTCTTTACCTAAGACTGTTGGTGCAAGAAGAGGTCTGGCAGAAATTGTTACTCGAATTTCTTGTGAAATGGAAGAAAAATTAGGAAGAATGCATCCTGTGGCAACAGATGGAAGACATTTTGAAGAGAATCGTTTTGACTTGATGTGTTCTATAAACAAGGGCAAACATTTCATGTGAGCTAAATCATTACTTTAGCTTATCATTTCGCAAACATTATTTTAAAATATCAAACTAATTTTTCCTGGAATTGTTTTGGTTTAATTTTGAACAAGCTGTTATTTTGCTTTCCAGTGAGACCCCAGACAATACATTTGTACATTTGGTAGATCGTGAGCTTTTGACAGCAGCAGCCTTGAAAAATGAAGGTATGGGAATGTCTATTCCTCTTCTGTTAAATCTAGTATTTTCTTGTTAGGATGCATGCCTCAAAATTTCAAAAGTGAAATGTTAACTGACTATTGTACATTCACTGTTTGTAAAATTTGAAACTTTGTGTTCATTCTATTTGTACTCTATGAATTGCTGTTATTTTTACATGTAAAACATTAAATTTCTAGAAATTCCTGCCCCTGATGGAATTGCTTCCTCTAAGGCCACAGATAAAAATAAATCAGCAGTGAACAGCATTGAAGATGATGATGAAATTGAATTTCAAGGGTATGAACATAGTGTTGTAACTTTTTGCCAGCTTGTAATTTGTTTGATGTGTGTTTTTAAGTGGTGAAACTGAATCTAAAATATTACAGGGCCTTTGTTAAAGGAACACGTGTTCCTTCAACTCGGCAGCTTCGTATCCGTAAAATATCAGTTGAAGGTGAAGAAAAAGGATCTGAAGATGTCACTAAATCTGTAACAAAGCCCAGTAAGTAAACAATCTTTTTGTTGTTCCATGTTGACTGTCTTCGTGTTGATCTTTTTTATTTTCAATGTTTATTATGATAATAGTAGTTATGTTTAGACTGTGATGATGTATTTTTTAAATTATTTGATTATTTATCCAGCATCCGCCACAAAGAAAGAAGATGATGCGTGCTCTCTTTCATCTATCTCTAGTGCTAGCTCATGCCCTAAAGATGAATTTGGAAGAGATATACGATTTTCTCGTTCAAGATCGCGTTCAAGATCCGATTCTCGTTCTCGTCGGCGTAGAAGATCTCTATCTAGGTCTCGTTCAAGAGGTCGATACAGGCGCACCAGATCACGGTAGGTTCTATTTATAATTTAGATATGTCAGGTGTTACAACAGTAAAGCACAGTGCCAATCTCGAATTAGGTCGCGGTCGAGAAGTAGAAGGTCGCGATCCCCTTACGGGAGAGGTCGTCGGCAAAGGAGTCCACGAAGTAGACCTGGTGACAGCAAGAAAGATGACAGAAAGAGATCAAAGGACAGGTGAGTATCAGCCCATGTTCTATCAAACTAACACCATCCTCATCTCTTGTACTTTTTTAATTTTCTCTCCCTAATTTGCCCTGATTTGTTACAGGTCTGACAATCTTACTGCTGAAAAGGCTAAATGGGAGAAATTCCGTGAGGAATTAGCAATTATTGAGAAAGAAATGCTAGAGACTTTAGCACACCATGAAAAAAATCCCGAGAAGCACCCTAAGTACCCAGAGGAGTGGAAGTTGTTTTGGAATAAGCGGTACAAGGTACATCTAAGAAAGTCCTTTTTTTATCAAATAATATCTTTAAACACTGAAATGAATCGAATTTTATAAAAATCCATCTAAAAGTCAAAGACGATTCCAACAAGACCTCTCTTTATTTATGTTTATTTTGCCATACAGGAACTGCAGGCCAGTGGCAAAGACCCCAACAAGCACGACTTTAAGCCCGAGTGGATTGAGTTTTGGAACCGGCGGATGAGGGAGTTGCATGAGTCGGACTTCATGAGGCGGAAGGAGGAGCTCCGCGAGAAGCTCGGCCTGCCCGTCGACGAGCCCAAGCCGCACTTCAACCGCCGCAAGAAATTCATCCGCGACGTGGACGGCGTGCCGATGGAGGTGGCGGGCCCGGGCCCGGGCGCGGCCGGCGGCAAGCTGCACTCGCGCTCGCCCAGCCCCTGGGAGGAGGGCATGGCGCCGGGGGCGTACGCGGCCAGGGAGCGCGAGCGTGACCGTGACCGCGAGCGTGACAGGGAGCGTGACCGTGACCGCGAGCGTGACCGGGACTTCCCTCCCGGGTACCGGCAGGCGCGGGCCGAGTGGCGCGGCGAGCGCTCGCCGCCGCCGCCGCCCCGCATCATCACCGTCCTCCGCATGCTGACCGCCCTCGAGCAGCAGCTGGGCTCGCTCGGCCCGCGCGTCAACGGCGTCCTCTCGGAGGCCATCGCCATGGAGAAGACGACCAACTCGGACGCCATGCTGCGCGA
>JAHWGI010000377.1:0-69154 GCA_029379305.1 Frankliniella fusca
AAAGGGGCCGGACGGGGAGGGGGGGAGAGTAAGAGGGGGGGGGGAATAACCGCAAGGGGGGTGATGGGGTGGTGGGAGCGGGGGAGCATCCCGTCGGCGCAGTATGAAACATTGACGCGCCTGCATTTTTCATGAGCATTTTTCGCTCTGAATGTGCGTCCTCTTAGGGTCCGTGCGGCTGCTGCTGCTGCTGCGCCTGACCGCGAGCCCGCAGGGGGGAGGGGGGGGGGATGGGGGAAAAAGGAAGGGGCGAGGGCAGGGGTGGGGGAGGAAGGATAAAAAACGAGGCGCGAGTAAGGAAGGCCGCTGTATGTACGGCACGGCCCAGCCCATAGTCAGCCGCCATGTTGACCTAGGACCGGTCGGGGCGCGGGGGCGGGGCGGGACGGGGAGGGGCGGGGCGGGGCGGGGCAGGGCGGGGCAGGGGCGGAATGGGCGCGACCACTATTGGTTCGGGGAGAGACCCACACCCACACTCCACCAAAGCTACACCGTATGCACTTCCTCCGAAAAGCGGAAGGCTGCGGGGCGGCATATGGCACGGCATCCGCGTGTCAGAGAGAGAAGGAGTGGTGGGGGGAGGGGGGTGGAGGGTTGGTGAGCTGAAAGGGTCACGGGGGAGGGGGGTGGAAGTGGAGGTGGAGGTGGAGGTGGACTGCCGAGGTGCGTGGCGCCCGGGGAGCGGCCCGCGCGGGGCGCGACTGAGTCACTTCAACCGGAGCAGAAAGCACACCAGCTGTTGACGGCCGCAAAATAAAAACAAAAACAAAAAACAAAAAAAAGTAAAAACAGGAGGTCTTATCTCTCCGCCGAGCCCCTCCAAAAAAGCCGTTCCGGAGGCGAGGCGTGCCGCATCGCCGGGGACAATGGGACGGACGGTGAAAGCAAGAGGGACGGCGGCGAGTAGGAAAAGAAAAAAGTAAACCTGCGGAGCAGAGCAGAGCTGAGGCCTGGGGAGGGGAGGGAAGGGGTCCGGCCGCGAACTCCAGGTCCCTCCACGCCCCGGGGCCTAGGCCCGGCCCAGGGAGGGGCCCGGGGAGGATCATGGTAGGTGTAATCATCACAACTGCTCCGAGAAAATCACCGCAAAGAATTGTGTTCCGGAGGTGGACACGGGGACACTCCCAGACGCGGCATAGGGGTTGGGGGTGGCGTGGCGACGACACTATGAGAAATATCTTGGTAAATTTACGATATTTTGAAAATTACGACTTACGAAAAATGTTGTATACATTAACAACAGACCATCCTTGTTCGTAATTGAATTTTAGGTCAGTAGTGCTTGTTATTTTTTACGATTTTGTACACTCTAAATGACCATGGACTTTTATTGTTACCAGTCCCTGGACTTTTTTAAACATGCCTAAGCCGGATACAATATTGTGTGAGTTAGTTACATGTTAGAAAATTTTGTAACTAGCTAGTAACAAAATTTTCAAAAATGTAACTAACTATGCACAATATTGTGTCCGGCTTAGGCATGTTTAAAAAAGTCCAGGGGCTGGTAACAATAAAAGTCCATGGTCATTTAGAGTGTAATTGTAATTTTACGACTTCACTTTGTGAAGAATTTTCCCGTACACCTACGACAATGGAGCGTTGCAAGACGTGATAATGAAAGCGGCCGTGCCCGTGCAGTTCACCTACAAATGACTGCGTGCAACCATCTCTGGAGCAGTCGCGTGGAACGAGGTGGGGTGGGGTGGGGTGGGGTGGGGTGGGGTGGGGTAGGGTGGGGTGTGAGGGTGAGGTGGGGTGGGGTACTCACCCCCTGCCTCCACGGTGGATTCGCTTCGCCCCCTTTCTGTAACGCGTGAAATATGACTCAAAAATGCAAAGTGGTCGAAGTAGACGCGACCGGCCGGCCGAAGAGGCACGGCGAGGGGAGGCGCGCGCAGCGTACACTATGAAGAACCTGGCAGAGAAATTCGCCAGTAGCGCATCGCACCGCACCGCGCAAACGACGAGGTGGGGAATAACAACAATCATTTTAATAGAAGTATACATACTGGAAATGTAATAGTCACTTTTCTTACTGCCAACCAGGGTTGTTAACGATAATATATCGGTTATCGACGATACGACGATTTCGATAACGATATTTTATCGTTATCGTATCGCGATACTTTTCTCTTTCGGGCAGTATCGTATCGCGATACGATAACGGGAGCCGGTATCGCCGTATCGTCGATAACGATAACATGATTTTACGGCTGAAAAATAATTAGGTCTGTTTCATGAAATACACTAGTAAAGCCCAAAAGCGCCTCTACTCGAGCTGAGACGTTACTTGAGCCTCGAGCGCGACAAGAGTGCTGCTCGGGGCGGGGGAGTGTCGTGCCTAAAAGCAAATTTCAATTACTGGAAGTAAGAAGTAAGTGACCGAATAACGTAATTCCTGTACCTGTATCCTGGTTTAATTATAACTGCATAATAATTATTTTTTTTATTTTCATGGAATTTTGTCTTTCAATTGCTTTCTACTACAATTTTGGAGTTTTCAGATTTTTTAGTATGAGACGTTATCGTGTCGACGATAAGACGATTATCGTATTGTATCGCGATAAAATTTTTGCCAACGGCGTATCGTATCGCGATACGATAACGAGAATAAATATTATCGTATCGTATCGCGACAACTATTTTTCGTTATCGTTAACAACCCTGCTGCCAACAACTCAAATCGAGTCTTTTATGGTATTTTGAAAAAGCTCCGGTATAGTGACGTTTCATGATTTGTCTTAAAAAGAGTTATCAAAGCGAGGGGGCGACAATTTTGTGAATGTGTACACAAGCCTGTGAATCATCATCATAAAACTTAAGGGAAATCAACGAAAACCACTCCAACAAAGCAGGAAACACCTGGAATCAGTTATAATTAGCCGAAATTAGCGTTTTATGTCGCTAGAAACAGTTAGAAATGAAAAGGTATGGATGGGAATCATTGGGAATTAATAATTCCGGGAATCATGTGTACACATTAAAGGGGAGTGGTCGCCCCGTCGCATCAAAGTGACTAAAAGAGCGACATTAATCACTTTCGCTCTCCCAGGAGCATGAAAATTTGCGGTATAGAAAAGTCGCTCTCCCAAGCGCGACAAAGGTGCGCGACTCCTCCATTTTCAGTGCACTCTTACTAACCCCAGCAATGCATAGGTAACTGGTTGGAATGAATGAAAACCGCATGTAAAACTTTGAATTCCGTGGCGGCGTGAGCCTACAATAGACGGTGAGAGGCAGAGGGTCACAAAATCCAGCGCGACCCGCGAGGAAGGGTCGGGTAGGGTCGGGTCAGGTGCACTGTTAAAAAGCTTACGGTGATATTCACTGTAGCTTACAGTGATATTCACCGTAGCTTACGGTGAATGTTACCGTAGCTTACGGTGCTACAGGGGTTCACCCGAGGGGGAATTCACTTCCGTAATACACTGTACACCTGATCCATGTATTACGGTGTAATACCCGTAATGTAATACCGAAAAACACAAAAATATGCCCTTCATTGATCAAATGTTCTGCGTAATACAGCTGTAATACCGTGTAATACCGAGTAGTCTGTACAAGATTCTTCAATGGGCATTCCCCCTCGGGTTCACCGTAGCTTACGGTGAGATTCACCGTAAGCTTTTAACAGTGTGGGGCGCGATGGGGCGCGGCGCAGCAGCACCCGCTAAAGAGTGCCCCGCCCCGCCCCGCCCCGCCCCGCCCCGCCCCGCCCCGCCCCGCCCCGCCCCGCCCCGCCCCGCCCCGCCCCGCCCAGCCCCGCCCGGCCCAGCCCCGCCTGCACCGCTCTGTCAGTAATTACGCCTTGTAATGAATAGACGGCCCCCGAGGGGTCCCGCGGGCCCCTGCCGGCTAGTCCAGGGACGCGACCTGCCGAAAGGGCGACTAGTAACACCCACAATTTACTGACAAACCTGCTGGTTTTTAAGCATCTATTTTTGTAACAGGCACGCGGGCAGTGCAAAAAAAGGAATACGCATACGAAGAAAGTTATTTTTCCCCATAGCCCCCACAGTGAAAAGTAGTCGTAGGTTTACGGGAAAATTTTCCACAAGGTGTATTCGTAAAATTACAATTACAAATCGTTAATAAATTACAAGCACTACCTATGAACTAAAAATGTAATTACAAGAAAGAATTCACTGAAAATGCAAGAGTGAGATGTCTCATCAAAAAGGAGCGAGATTTTTCCTCCTGCCCCATTTAAGTGAGAGTTTAGGAACCTCGCTCTTCTTGAGAAAGCAGAATTTACAGCATCACTCAAATTACGTGAGGTAAAGTAAAATAATCCTCACTCAAAAAGAGAGAGGTTTCCCAATCCTCGCTCAAATAAGGCGAGATTTTTGAGACTTTTGCTGTAATTGTGCGAGAAAACCAAACCTCGCTCTCAACTCCATAGAGTGAGAGAAAATTTCTCGCTTTCCTGAGGGCGAGAATCCTCGCTCTGGTATTTAAAGTGTTGTATGTCGTAAATTTACAACATTTTCGTGAGTCGTAATTTACCTAATATATCGTAAGGTATCCTGCTACAAAGGTATTTTTCCCGGCCCGCCGTTCTCAGACGTGTTTATGGAGTTGGGGGAGCGGCGGGGCGAGGCGGGGCGAGGAGCGCCCGCAGCTCAGTTTGTTATTCAGGTCCGAGGCCCACGGGGCGGGGCGCGGCCGGCGCGGCTCGTGAGGGACAAGTAGTGACTGATGCACGAGCTGCACGACCGCGCGAGCAGCACCTGGCCGGAGCCCCTCAGGGCCTGCCTGCAGGAAGGCTGCCGCGTGCCGCGCCTCGCACTGTTAAACGCTTGCAAACCACAAGCGCAAATAAAAAAGAGAAATAAATATCGCGTACGAGAAAAAAAATAAAAATGCAGGTGTACTAATTTTTTAGCTATATAGGCGCAGCTAATTTTTAAGCTACCGTGCTTATTTTCTAGCTACACTGCTATTTATTCTTCCTCTGTTTAAAAGTTTTTAGCCATTGTGCGAATTTCTCACATCTAATTTCAGCTGAGAGCGAATTTTTTTTTCTGTGTAATTGATTTGCAGCGTTGACAAGAGTTTTGGGTCTTTGTATTACACATATTCCTGCAAAAGAGCGTCGCTTTGAAGTCTGGCAGGAATCCTGGCACAAAATGTTTGTTCGCCATTGAAAAGGAAATAGTTAGCAGGCTTGCGAAGAACTAGTTCGTATTACAACGCCTCTAACATTTTTGAAACTTAGAAAAAACACAGTTTGCAAAACGAAGCTTTTCTTTGCAAGAATTTTACAGTGCGATGCTCGGCTGGGCCTCGGGTAAAGGGGGTGGCAAAGATGGGGAAAGAGGGGGTGGAGTGGGGAGAGGCCCCGGACTCCTTCCCCCATCATTTGCTTTACGTTTGCCGTGAAATGACGATAAAAAAAAGCCAGCAGCGCAAAGTGAAGTCGACAAGCCAATGAGAGTGAAAGGTCGCGGTAGTGATGGCGAAAGAGAAAACAAGGGTAGCGAGAAAAAAGGGGGAAACGAAGGCTGACAAGACAGGTGTCTCGAGAGGTGGTGGGTGAGGGGGGCAAGAGGGCAAAGAGAAAGTAAGATAAAGAGGGACAAGAGGAGTTAGGGGAGAGGAGAAGACTGAGAAAAGAGGTACGAGAGTATAACGGGGAGAGAAGAGAGGAGCAGTGAGGGAGAGACAGAGAGCGAAAGAGAGAGAGTGAGACGGTCGAACGGACAGACGCAGACAGACAGACGAAAAGCCCCACCCCTCACTCGGCCCGCACTGGTACACGGCTCCATCGATCGCGGCCTCCCCCCGCCCCGCCCCACGCCCCTGCCGAGGATGGCTCACGGCTGGGATGGCAGGCCAGGCGGGCCTAGAGGGGGTGGCACGGTGGCTGGACGGGGAGGTGGGATAGGGGAGGGTGGAGGGCAACGACGGGCCTGTTGGGCAGGCGAACAGCAAACGCCCTGTTGCTGCTAAGCGCCTGGGTAGGCGGGAGGCGAGGCAGTTCGACTCGCACCCGCCCCGCCCCGCCCCGCCCCGCTGGCACACCAACCTGGCCGTGGGCCGTGGCGTATATTGCTCGCCACTATTGTTGCTCCACACCGAAGGCCCCTGCTGTCGAATTCGCACGAACGTAGGAGTGCGTAACAACTGTTGGATCTGCAGAAAAAGTTTTTTATTTAGGTTTATATTCCGTTGAAAATAAAATAAGATGGTCGAAAACATTGTGATTTTACGGAGCACAGATCTGAGACAACAGGAGACGCGCAGGCCGCACAGAGTCGGACCTCTCGCCTGCTGCCTCCGTATACGCAAAAAAAAAAAGTAAGTTGTAGCAGCTAATATCTTAGCTGATATAGGCCCTATACCCCTGTTGAAATAAATCCGTGCGATCTCGTGCGGAACCGTGCACAGCCCGTGCACAGCCCGTGCACAGCCTGTGCACAGCCTGTGCGTAACCGAGCACAGCCCGTGCGTATGCGTGCTACCCGTGCGAAACACGTGCACAGCCTGTGCGTTTACCGTGCACAACCAGTGCTCCCCGTGCGCGCGCGCGCGGCATCTGAGGCGAGCGCGGCCCGAGGCGGGGCGGGCAGAGAGCAGCGGAGGCACGGGGCACGAGCACGGGTGGGCGTGCAGAGCCGTGCCGAGCCGTGCCAAGCCGTGCTCTCAGGAGCACAGCAAGTGCGAAACCGTGCGCTCCTTGGCGAAGGCGAGCGCGGCCCGTGGCGGGGCGGGCAGAGAGCAGCGGAGGCACGGGGCACGGGAGGGCGTGCAGAGCCGTGCCGAGCCGTGCTCACAGGAGCACAGCAAGTGCGAAACCGTGCGCTCCTTGGCGAAGGCGAGCGCGGCCCGTGGCGGGGCGGGCACAGAGCAGCGGAGGCACGGGGCACGGGAGGGCGTGCAGAGCCGTGCCGAGCCGTGCTCACAGGAGCACAGCAAAGTGCGAAACTGTGCGCTCCTCGGCGGAGGCGAGCGTGGCAAGGTGGGTCCCTAGATGACCCCATCATCTGACCACGGTTTCCGCGTCTCTTTGACCTAGGGAATTCAGCACCGAAAACCGTTTTTCTCTGCGGCGTCGGGTTCCCGTGATACGAGGACGTACCACGACGTACCGTGAGCTCCGCGCCAAGGATACGTTCACATTTAGGAGGCCAAAGTGACCCTGGCGCCTTTCCCGTTGTGTGTCCGGGACTTCTGACTTCGGAATCGGGTTCCCTGGGTTGCGGCGCTTCTGGAGACACCTCCCACACACCTCTGCGACCAGACATGCGGGCTTGACGGCGACCTGAACGTGCCGCCATGCTGAACAGTGAACATTTTAAACCATCAAACTGTTCAGGACGCCGTCAAACCCTAATGTCTGGTCGCAGAGGTGTGTGGGAGGTGTCTCCCGAAGCGCCGCAACCCAGGGAACCCGATTCCGAAGTCAGAAGTCCCGGACACACAACGGGAAAGGCGCCAGGGTCACTTTGGCCTCCTAAATGTGAACGTATCCTTGGCGCGGAGCTCACGGTACGTCGTGGTACGTCCTCGTATCACGGGAACCCGACGCCGCAGAGAAAAACGGTTTTCGGTGCTGAATTCCCTAGGTCAAAGAGACGCGGAAACCGTGGTCAGATGATGGGGTCATCTAGGGACCCACCTTGCCACGCTCGCCTCCGCCGAGGAGCGCACAGTTTCGCACTTGCTGTGCTCCTGTGAGCACGGCTCGGCACGGCTCGGCACGCCCTCCCGTGCCCCGTGCCTCCGCTGCTCTGTGCCCGCCCCGCCACGGGCCGCGCTCGCCTTCGCCAAGGAGCGCACGGTTTCGCACTTGCTGTGCTCCTGTGAGCACGGCTCGGCACGGCTCTGCACGCCCTCCCGTGCCCCGTGCCTCCGTTGCTCTCTGCCCGCCCCGCCACGGGCCGCGCTCGCCTTCGCCAAGGAGCGCACGGTTTCGCACTTGCTGTGGTCCTGAGAGCACGGCTTGGCACGGCTCGGCACGGCTCTGCACGCCCACCCGTGCTTCGTGCCCCGTGCCTCCGCTGCTCTCTGCCCGCCCCGCCTCGGGCCGCGCTCGCCTCAGATGCCGCGCGCGCGCGCACGGGGAGCACGGGTTGTGCACGGTAAACGCACAGGCTGTGCACGTGTTTCGCACGGGTAGCACGCATACGCACGGGCTGTGCTCGGTTACGCACATGCTGTGCACAGGCTGTGCACGGGCTGTGCACGGGCTGTGCACGGTTCCGCACGAGATCGCACGGATTTATTTCAACAGGGGTATGGCTAATTTCTGAGTCACGGCAGAGTTGAAGCGTTAGTTAAGTTACGGAAGCCAATGCCACATGAGCTGCGGCGACTAATGAAACGCTAGGGTAAAATATTTAAAAATATGTAGTTTTGCAGAGCAACTATCGCAGTTTACTGCTGTCGTCAGCCTTCTTTGCTATTCTGGAACATTCTTTGTGAAATTCCTACTATCTACAGCGGGTGTCGAACCCTCGTCCGCCCTCGTCCTTTGGGCTGTCGGGTGAACTCGGAGGCACTGAGCCACTCGTGCGCGATGGCATAGGCATGGAGTATAGCGAGTCAGATGGATCGCGCCGAAATCGTAAGTAAGTCCGTCCCTGGAAAGGTACTAGTCACATTTCTCGCCCGTAATGAGCGGAGTATTTTTTCATCGCTCAGGAAAAGTGACTTTCGCTAAAACGACTCAAATCGAGTATTTTCTGGAATTTTAAAAATCGCTCCGGAAGAGTGACATTTGATGATTTGACTGAAAAAGAGTCATCAAAGTGACTCTAATAGAGCGATGTTCATGCATGTCGCTCTCCCAGGAGCATGAAAATTTGGTACAGAAAAGTCGCTCTTCCAAGATTGAAAAAGGCGACTCCTCCACTTTCAGTGGTGTTGGTTCATCGAGCTAATAGCATTGGCTGAGACAGGCAGTGCTGTTTAGCTGTGATAGGCAAAAGGTATTCGTCGTTATAAACACACTTAATTAGCTACATTAGCGTTTTATAAAGCTGCGCCAAACAATGTTAGATTCGTTGCGAGAACCAATTTGGAGTTATCTGTCACAAACACGATTTTCCTGGCAGCCACATCGAAGAAGTTCACTGTGACAGCGGAAATGTTGGTTGGGGCCCATAGTATCTAAGATATAAGATGTAGCAGCTTACAGTACACTCTCATTTCCTTACGTATGTGCTATCTCCATAATGCGGAAAATTTTGTGCAAGCGTAATACGGATAAAATCATCCGTAATATGGATTAATTAATCCATATTACAAACTTTGCTTGATCCGTAAGTTACGGTGAATTTGGTCCATACTCTATGGATGAAGGCATGTTTGTAATATGGATAAAATTATCCATATTACAAATGATTTTATTACAGATGATTCAAGATCCATATTACGCTTGCACAAAATTCTCCGTATTATGGAGAAAGCACATCCGTAAGGAAATGAGAGTGTAGGTTGTGGCAGCTAATTCATTTTTTTTGAGAGTAGCCCCATCATTTTCTCTCGCGGCCGCCACTCTGAGACTCACCCGCAACAAAGAGCATGCTGAAGGTCTTCCGCCACAAGTGCTACTCACTTCAAAAACACAGAAAAAAATTTCAATTCAAATTTACAGAAAATCTGTTATTTAAATTTCTATTAAACTTTAAGAGTGAGTATACAATTTTACATACTATAACTGTAGGTAATATTATAAAAATCCTTGGAGCGGATTTTTTCCTCACGTAAGGGGCCATATAAAACAATTGAAATACGTTTCAAAGCGATTTTAGAAGGCAACTCCGATGCCAAAAAAATTGACTTCATTGTGAGGATCAATTTTAGTCGATAGGCAAAATTCGATAGATGAAATCGAGAATCCGATAACCACAGCCAGGAGCTGGTTGTCACGACCGGACACTTGTACGATGAGAACTAAGCTGGAGTTTGTTCCCTTCGTACAAGTGCCCGGTCGTGACAACCAGCTTCTGGCTGTGGGTGTCGGATTCTCGATTTCAGCTATCGAATTTTGCCTATCGATAAAAATTGATCCTGACAACAAAGTCATTTTTTTCCGTGAAGAACCGCCTTTCCATGTTATATCACGGTTCACACATTTCAGTTCGACAATCAATCGGCAGTCCGTTCTGAGATGAAGGGAACTTTTTTCGCGCTGTCTGTCTACAACAGTCCCTGGAAAGCCCCGGGTCACAGAGGTGGACTGACTTAAAGCAGTAATTAATGGCCACAGTTCCGCAGCGGGCAGCCGGCGCGCCCGCGGCCGCCCTTGGACCCGGCCGACCCGGCCGACCCGACCCCACCCGACCCCAACCGACCCGTCGGCCCTCGTCTGCCTCCCCTACACCCCAAATATCCAGAATCGGCTCTCTCCGACCGAATAATTGCAAAGTGTGATCCAGTTATAATTGCGATCGGTTCTTGGAATTATACGTGACACTCGTAACGTGAAATAGCCGAGAGGGAAACAGCTCTGAAATTTTTGTACACCTCGCGTGATTCAGAAAAAAAATATCTGGAAAATTCAGGAAAATACAGTAAAAAACCCCAGGAAAAAACCAGGAAAAAATCAGAAAAATTTAGAAGAATTGAGAAGTATTTAGAAAAATTTACAACATTTTAGGAGAAATTCTATAAAAAATTCAGAAAAATTTAGAAAAATTCCCGAAAATTTACAAAAGCTCTTTCATACGTTTCATGCAGACATAGCCGTTTTGCCCGCAGTCAGTTCTCCAGCAGGTGAAGTGACGTCACATGACGTCTCGCATAGAACCGACCCGCGCGGCGGTCGCTTCTTCTTCTAAGGTTCCGCACCATCTCTATTCAGAGGAGGTCGCGGTGAAGCGGGGTGCGGTCGGGTGGGGTGGGGTGGAGTGGAGTGGACGAGGTGGGTGAAGCCGAGTGCGGAATGCGCTACGCGTCCCCCTGACGCGCCCCGCCCCTCGCCCCGCCCCGCCCCGCCCCGCCCCGCCCCGCCCCGCCCCCACCGCACCCCTCGATGATGGACACTGCGGGACCGGCCGGCCATGCTCGGCCCCCCGGCCTGCCCCGCCCCGCCCCGCCGTGCCTTTCAGAACCCCTCTGTGGTTCCTCCAGAGCCTCTTCAGGATTTCTCCAGCAGCCCCTTGAAACCCTCTCCGGCGCCGGCCCCGGCCCAGCCGACCGAACTGACCCAGCGAGCGCTGCCGCTGCTGCCGCCCGGCAGGGACAGGGAAGAGCAGCGTCGTGCTCTCCCCTGCTGCGTTTCTTCAAGGCACATAGGCAGATGGCATTTCGCTATCATGACGACTCGGAGACTGAAATCCCCTGGAGCGTCCCCGATTATGAAGCATTTCTCGGAAAAAAGGCCGCCGCGGCCACTGTGAAAAATATTGGTGTAAATTAACCGAGGGGGCCCCAACTCCTGAAATCATGTGTACACAATCACTGATATTTTCGAAATCATTGTCAAAAAATGTGGATCTATTGCCGAAAAAAATGATTTTGAGTACGTATTTTGGGCTCATAAAGCTCAAAATACGCTTTGTATTTACTTTAAGAATTATTTCTTTCAATTATAAGAGATGTAATCATGTGAAATGAAGTGAAATCTTGAAATCATGTGAGTTGAGGCCCCCTCGAAATTAACGACAAATTCGCTGTTAATAAGTTTTTAACTGACTTAGTTGTAAAACAACATCGACCTGTAATATTGCAATGTCTGATGTAAATTAACATAAGTCGATCGTCCAGAAACAGAAAAGTTGTTCGAGAACAGCAGAAAAGGTAGTCCAATTACAACAAAAAGTTGTTCAGGAACAACGAAATTGTTCAGGAACAAAAAGAAAATGTGCAGAAACAACAAAATTTGTTCATGAACTTGAAATAGAATGCCTTGGATTCAAAGCAGTCATAGCTGTTTCTAAAAACTTGTGTTGTTGTCGAACAGCATCGGTGTTCGTCTGCCATACAGTCATCACTGAGAGAGTTGTTTAGTATCAACGAATATTTTTTACAGTGCGGGCCTGGACTGGCGGGCCCTTCGGCCTTGCGGCACCTCTGGCAGTGCGCGGCTCCGGAAAGAAACGCACGAGAGAAAAGATATAGGTTCCTTGTGTGTAGAAGATAATGTGCAGAGGGAGGCGGGCCCGGAGCGCTACCGAATAAGACACACAGTTCAGCTAGCGAGGACAAACGCGCACCGTGTTTACTCATGATGTGGATTCACTTGTTGCCCCGGCCGCGCCGAGCGACCAAGAGACAAGACAGATCCCGCCCGGCTGGCTGGCTGGCAAGACGATGGCTACTGTTAGCGATGAAGGAAAGAGCGGACGAGACGGCAGAAGCGCTGGGCTGGCCTGAAAATACAACACAGCAACAATCTACTTTTTCTTCGTGACGATAGAAATTTTTCACGTTCACGTCGCACAATTTTTTTTGGAAGAGCACGCTTCATTTTATTTAACACTAATGAAACAAAAAAAGAATGCTGACAGCTCATTACATTATGCACATTGTAACCCACCAAAACGAAACGTGACGAGAAGATATTTTATATTTAAAGAGGCCTGCTTGCCTGCTGAGTGACCAAGAGAAGTGTGTTGCGTTGTACACGGCCAGCAGCCAGCAATAAGAGCAGCAGCGCTACCAGCACCTACACCACCACCAGCATCACCATGATCACCACCACCAGTACCAGCATGATCATCACCGCCGCCACATCACCTCCGCCACCACCAGCACCAGCACCTCCACCAGCACCAGCACCTTCACCACCAGCAGCATCATAATGATCACCACCACAAGTACCAATAACATGATCACCTCCGCCACCACCAGCACCTCAGCCACCACCAGCACCTCACCACCACCAGCACCTCCACCACCATTATCAGAACCTCCACCAGCACCTCCACCACCAGCGCCAAGGTTAAACGCAGGCACAACGCTCAAAGGGTTGGGGCTAATGAGCTTGTTCTGTGTTGCCCTCCGCTTGACAGACTCTCTCCCTCTCTCTCTCTCTCTCTCTCTCTCTCTCTCTCTCCTCTCTCTCTCTCCTCTCTCTCACTATCTGCCAATGCGCGCTCGGCCCAGCAAATGGGTCTCAATACCTCTGCAAAGGGCTCTCCGCCCCACTAACGGGAGAGAGCAGAAGAGGTGAAAGAACAGTCCGCGGTAAAAAAAGAGAGAGAGAGAGGGGAGAGAGAGAGAGAGAGAGAGAGAGAGAGAGAGAGAGAGAGAGAGAGAGAGAGATGATCGAGGAGGACGGGTGTGAGGTTCGGGGAGAAGAGCGTCCACGCAGCCAAACTGCCATCATGGTTTAATCGAAATGACTGCGGAGGTGGAGAAGGCGGTCCCTTATTTTTCTCCCTTTTCTCCCCTACTCAGAGGTAGAGAGAGAGAGAGAGAGAGAGAGAGAGAGAGAGAGAGAGAGAGAGAGAGAGTCGGAGAATATTGAGCACGTGTATGAGGAGAGGAGGGAAGGAAAAGGAGAAGGGATAGTATCGGAGCACGGCCTGCGTTCTCGACCCCAGCCGGCCGACCATCCCTTTCCTTCTTCAGGAAGGCCATTATTCAATTCGTGCTCGCGGAGCGCGCGGGGACGACTCAGCGAAACACTGAGGCTGGAGCGGGACGGTGTGAGCTGGTGCGGGCTGATGCGGGCTGGTGCGGTCTGATGCGGGCTGATGCGGACTGGTGCGGTCTGATGCGGGCTGGTGCGGGCTGATGCGGGCTGGTGCGGTCTGATGCGGGCTGGTGCGGGCTGATGCGGGCTGGTGTGCGGGCTGATGCGGGCTGATGCGGGCTGGTGCGGGCTGGTGCGGGCTGGTGCGGGCTGATGCGGGCTGATGCGGGCTGGTGTGCGGGCTGGTGCGGGCTGGTGCGGGCTGATGCGGCGACTGGTGCGGGCTGGTGCGGGCTGGTGCGGGCTGGTGCGGGCTGATGCGGGCTGGTGCGGGCTGGTGCGGGCTGGTGCGGGCTGGTGCGGGCTGGTGTGCGGGCTGGTGCGGGCTGATGCGGACTGGTGCGGGCTGGTGCGGGCTGGTGCGGGCTGGTGCGGGCTGGTGCGGGCGGGCGCGGGCCGGCCTGGCAGGTAGGGACCGGGGCGGGGCGGGACGGGACAGCCGAGAGTACATTACCGCTTGATTGTGCCACATTGAGCGACCGCGACACGATAAAACACATCAGCGTTTTCAAGTAAGTCGTTTCGGACCCCTTTCACGGCGCCGTTGGTCGGTGCGTCATGACTTTCTCCTCGTTTACGTCGCAGCAGCTCGTAAAGATCGTGCTGCCCGTGCTTTCCCTTCCTCTCGCATTCTCCAGGAAGCCGCCCGCCGGCAGGGCTCCGCGCCACAGTCTCCGCGCCCCCTTAATTCTCACCCCCGCCGCTCTAATTCCTCATTTTTCATCCCGTAAAAAAGAAAAGGAAAGAGAAGCCTTTTTAAAGGGGTCGTAGCTAAATCACATTACGGCCGCCCCGATGAGGCACGATTAGCTATACTTCCCGGGGAAATAATAAGGGCAACGGTCAGAGGCGCGGTAATACGGTTCCGGTTATTAGAGAAGTCGAGGCGGGTCTTCCGTCGCGTCGCCCGTCGCGTCGCACGCGCTGCACAAAGACCTCTCCGTAACCCCATCTCGACCGTCCCGCTTTGCTTCGCTACTACGTCCTCCCTCTCATTTTTTCGCCTGACACGCGGATGTTTCGACCCTTCCTTTATGCTTCTGCTCTGCAACCCGCGCTTCCGCGGAAAGCAAAACTTTTGGGTTGATTTAAAGAAAAAAAAACGATCCTTGCTGTTGGCGGTCAGAGCAGAGAATGTTGTGTGTGTGAGTGTGTTTTTTGCGTCCTCAATCCCCACCGAATACGTGGGAGCTGGAGAAAAAAATTCGTAAAATCGGGAAAAGTGCAGAGTGCACGTAAAGTACTTGATGGTTGAAGTGAGCGGAAAATTTTACGCAGGCATTTAGAGAAGCCCTCGTTAAACATCCTACGGTCAGAAGCGCCGCAAACCTGTTGCCTGACTCATAATTATTAGATCCGGTCTGTCTGTTCCTCGGGATACACACACCGCGACTTTTTCAAAACTACTGCGCGGACCGCGTAGGCAAACCGTAAATGCCTGTGTGATATTTCTTACAGTGTTTAAGGAAGGGGACGAGCCACGAAAATAAAAAGATTCGCTATCAGAGTTAATATATCTGCTAATATGGCACCAGCTGAAAATATTTCCTCTCTCAGCTAATTTTTGCCTGAAAAAGCTACTAGCGTTTGCTATACGAGATCAGGCGTTTTCCAGTACAACAGAAACATCAGCCGAGGCAGCTAATATTTCACCTAGTGCCTATACAGCTAATACGTTTTTTTCCGTGGCGGCACCACGGGGCATGAATAGCGCCCTTCAGTTTGGGCGGGGCGGGGTAGGGCGGGGTTGGGTGGGGTGGGGCATGCCTGGGTGTTCGGGCTGGGATGCGGTGCGCGGTGCGGGGGTGGGGGAGGGGGTGGGGGGGGACACACTGTTACACAACGCTTTCCGCCGCTTCCGAACGCTAAGCTATAGTCGCCTGCCTGGCTGCACTCGCGGCTGACCGACCCGGCTGACCCACTCCGCTCGGACGCAGCCTCACGGGAGGATATTGCGTTCGATGTGTTAGCTTCGGAGGGGTCAAAGCCTAGCCATGCAGCGGTCCGCTGCCCCCGCATATAATGCCCCTCGGCCGCACCCCGCCACGCCCCGCCACGCCCCGCCCCGCCACGCCCAGCCACGCTCAGCCACGCCCCGACAACCCCCACCTCTCCAGCGCGCCTGTTCAGCATTTCAGCGTGCGGCTTGTTGGGATTCACCACGTGGATCCTCCTGGGGGCGGGGTGGGGCGGGGCGGGGTGGGGCGGGGCGGGGAGGTGCGCGGTGGGGCGGGGTGGGGCGGACTGACTGCACAGTCACGGCACCCATGATGATGCAACGCCACACCGCTGCGCTGCGGCCGGCTGGTTGATGTGGTCCATCGGACGGGTTGGGGTTCGGGTTTGCGCTGCCGGGCTTGAGGATGAATAAGGCTGAACGAGGCTGAAAGTCAATTAAAACGTCATTAATTAGAAACAGAGTGCAGGGCAGGTTATTTGGAAAAGATATACACGTCAATTTAAAATTGGAAGCATGACTACAATAACTTTCACACAAAATCTTTGTTTCCCATATAATTTTCACCCTTCAAGAACAAGGATGAAAATGTTTTCGAAACACGTATACATAATACTCAGAGAGATTCATATCCTCCATAGGCTATGAGGCACAAAGGTATATATAATCAAGCCTTCCATCACAACAGAATGTCGAGGGGCCCGTCGCAGCCCGGCCGCCTCGCGCACACACGTGCAGACCCCCGCCCCGCCCCGCCCCCCCGCCCCGCCCCGCCCCGCCCCGCCCCGCTCCCCTCGCGGCATCAAAGGCTGCAAACTAGTCGCGTTAAAGGCGCTCCATCCTCCACGCTGCGCCACGCTGCGCCACGCTGCTCCACGCCCCTCTCGCCTTGCGGTAATAACACAATATTTGACGTACGCCCGCGCGTCCCCCGCGGCCCGCGCTGCGCAACGCCGCGCCGTCCCGTTTCAACGCTTTCGCCTCGCCTTCCGCGAGTCTTCCAATCCTTCCAATGGAGCCCGCGGCGGCAGCGGTGGGAGGATCGATGGCAGCGATGACGGCAGCAGCAGGGGCGGCGCCCGCCGCGCAGCGCCGCACAGCGCAGCCCGCGTCTCGTTGAAACGCGCAGGGGGGGATCACTCATTCAAAATGTCTACCTACCATGAATTTTTTTTTAAATTTTGATTTTTTTTTAAAGGAAAATTTCTGTCACTTTTTGATGTATTTTAATCTTTTAACCCCATTTCTGGATATTTGTTTTCAATTTTATTTCTTTTGTTTGCTCATTTTTCTCTCGATTTTTCGGACTTTTCTGAATATTTTTTCATTTGATTTTCATGTTTTTTTTTCTTTTTTCAATTTTTCTAAATGATTTTTTTTTGAGGCAGTATAATGATTTTTCGAAGTAGTGTCCCCTCCCCCCTCTCGCACGCGTCATACACACAGATGAACAACTGCTGCTGCACAACTCACCTTTTTCTTTTTACTTGTTATTTTTACCACCACCTTCTCTCCTGAGTGGTGAAAAGAACGAGAATTGTCTCAGTCGAGTGTAATCCTATAACTGATCCCACTTTTACATCAGATCTCACAATACCTACAGGCATACTTACACTATTCTAAACTGGAAATGCTGATCTTTATTCCAACAATGAACTTTTTTTTTCACGTTTTAATAGTATTATTTTTAGAACTCCAGAGCGAGGACCGAGCCGAGCAAGGGCCCGAGTGTCCCAGGAAAACTTCCCCTACATCACACTTCACACACTAACACAATCTGAGATGAAAATTGACTCACACGACTCACATCACGTTTTACACCTCTACCCACGGTGGAGGGAGAAAAGGTGGCGGCACTCAGGTATCCCCAGCATAGGGACCCGTGGTTCCAGAATCTCGACAGGTTGGGGGATTAACGACTAAGTCGGGGCGATCTAACGTGCCGGTCCGGAGTAGCTGCGGTCGGGGCGGCCCCACAGGCAGGTAGGCAGCCCCGACTTAGCTTCAGCCGGACCGACCGTAGGCTCGGTGGGAGTGTGCGAGAGAGAAAGGTCACTGTGCGAGAGAGACGGGTATCTTTTGGTGCGGCACGGCACGGCACGGGCAGGCCGCGCGCAGGCCGCTGCCCACCGTGCCTCTTCCTCTGTAGCTCAGATTTATGTAAAGAACGAGTTCCATACTTACCACAAAATTCATTTTGTATTCTATTTGGCCCTTGTTTCTTTTTACCGCGGGGAGGGAAGTGGGACGTAAGTACTTCCTCCTGCAAGCAGGACTGAAATATTATATGCATATCGCAAAATTCAAGCTCATGGATCTAAAAAAAGTGTTTTGTAAAACATTTTAAATTTTAAATTTAGAAAAAGGGCCAAACAGAACAAAAAATGAATTTTGCGATAAGTATGGAACTCGTTCTTTACATAATTATGTGCTACAGAGGTGGAAGTGTAAAACGTTATGTGAGTCGAGTGAGTCCATTTTCATCTCAGATTGTGTTAGTGTGTGTAGGAGAAGTTTTTCCCGGGATTTTCGGGCCCTTGATCGGCTCGGGCCTTGTTGGGCCCCCCGCTCCGGTCCGATTGTTACAGGGCGCATAAAGGAGCGCAAGCCTTTATGCGCTCGGGATGAAAATAATACTATTAAACGTGAAGAAAGGTTCTTTGTTGAAATTTAGACGAAGGGCTCTTGCTCAGATTAGTACAAGTTTCATTTATGTAGGTATTGTGCTCTCTGAGATTGCGAACTCCACTAATAAGCTGGGTTATGGACTTAGAATAAAAACATACAAAATTTGTTAAGTGTTCTCAAGATAATAATATTTAAACTTGAAAAATAAAATTCAGTGTTGTAATAAAGATAAGCATTTCCAGTTTAGAATAGTATAAGTATCATGCCTGTAGGAATTGCGAGATCTGAGATGAAAGTGGAATCAGTTAAGGGTTTCACTCTACTGAGAACAATACTCGTGTTCTTTTCACCACTCAGGAGAGAGGTGGTGGTGGTAAAGAACAAGTTAAAAGAAAAAAAAACTACGTCCTGGTACGTATTAGATAGAGCATAGAGCACTTCCGAAAAACCAAGACGCCGCGCGATGCATTTTCTCCATAAGAGAACCGTGGGCCCTTGAAAAACAAGGACGCATACTTCTTTTCTTCCGCGTCCACCGGCTAGCTCACACGTCTCACAACGCGCGTACAGCGGCACGAAACAAGACACACGCAACACTTTATTTCGCCACACCGCCAGCGCGGGACCAACTGTGCAAAGTCATAAGGAGCATTTAAAAAACGAACTAACGAAATGAACAATAACACTTCCGGGACCCAATCTTTTTATGGGTATCGACGTGCATAGTAAAAGTGAATTAGAAAATAATTGCGGTTGGCGCGTGAGATTCGAACTCGCACCGCCGTGGAGTATCGTCGCCCAGCTACAGGTGGGGTGGGCCGCAAGGGGTGCGCGGCGGTGGCTGGGCCCCGCCCCTCCCCGCCACCCTCCGCGCCCCCCGAACGCGCGGCGCGGCCACCGCCGAGCGCTCAGTCTGCGAGACGCGCTTGCCCCGCTCAGAAGGCCCGGCTCGGCTCGGCACGGCTCGGCACGGCTCGGCTCGGCTCGGCCTGGAGTGGCCCATCACCATTCCCGGACCGGATCCGGCGAGACCCGCAGACCGGACCCGAAGCCGGAACTAGACGGTGTCCGAACCCCAGAGTTCCGCTCCGCACCGGGACGCTGGAGCCCGCTGGAGGCCGCCGGAGCCCGCCGGAGCCCGCCGGAGCCGGAGGCGCCAGGGTGCGGCGGGGGTCGCGCGTGTATGTGACGCGGGGCAGACAGCAGCATCGCTACCAGTGACACTCTCCGGACGGGCACCGGCGATGGGCGGCCACCTACCATGGATGGCGTAACCTGACCACGGTGAACACAGTGAGTAATGATTGCGCACCACATGGTCACCGCGGGAGAAGGGGGGTGTGCAATGACCGTAAACGTCATTTTTTTTTAAAAAAAAGGGAAATAATAATAATAATAATAATAATAATAATAATAATAATAATAATAATAATAATAATAATAATAATAATAATAATAATAATAATAATAATAATAATACTTCGTCCTCAAACCTAGTGGGGGTGAAAAGTGACACACACACACACACGATTAACGAGACATGCCGCACACCCCCAACCTCTTGCCTCATTCCGCACGTGCAATAATTAGATGACGTCGTTAAACCGCGCTCGCAGCAATACATCTGCATGAGCGTGAAGTGGAGTTGTGGGGCGTGGCGGGGCGGGGCGGCCGTCAACGCGCCGTCAGCCTCATCTGTAAGAACTGTCAGGCGCTCGGGCGGGAATGGGACGGGGTGGGTCGGGGTGGGGCGGGGCGGGGCGGGGTGGGGTGGGGCGGAGCAGGCCCCGCGGCGACCTCCAGCAGGCCTACTGACGGGATGAAGCGGTGGCTATATATGGAGATCCTGGAGCGGGAGTCGCTAATGCACACCTGTCTATTCATGTGACAAGAAAACCCGCGAAGCCCGCGGGGCACAGCCAATCATCATGCAAATCTTCTAGCCCATCTCTCTCTCTCTCTCTCTCTCTCTCTCTCTCTCTCTCTCTCTCTCTCTCTCTCTCTCTCTCTCTCTCTCTCTCTCTATTTGTCTTTCTCCCGCTGTGCTCGCTGTCCAGTTGTTGGAAAACAAAAAGGAATAATTTACCCTCCTCAATAATTCTCTTACTGCCACGCGGTCCTGTCGTCATATATATCCCTTTTCTTCCCTTCTTTTTTCGCCTCTCTTCCGCTTCACGCGCACCACAATTTGATGAGCATCTGCTTTGCAAATCTGAGAGGCCCCGGGGCTCGTCAATTGTCTTGTTCTGCGCGAAGAGGACGAATACTGCCTCTTGTGGAGTGACGAGAGCGGGAGCTGAGGGAAAGGGTCGCGAGACGGTGAGAGAAACTGAGAGCGGGAGAGTAAAGCAAGAGAGAGAGAGGGAGAGAGGGGGGGGAGAGAGAGAGAGATAAAGAGAGCGAGAGAAGGGGACAAGGTGGGTGAGATGTTTCCTGAGCACAAGCACGTAAAACACTGGCGTACCCAGAGAGGCGGGTTTCATTTCATTTCGATTCCTCGTCAGTTCCCAACAGAGAGGCACCCGCACAACCACTCTCGAGAACACAAAGGCAGTATAAATAATCGCCCGGCGCCCGGCGTATTTCTCATCTTTTATTTAACAAAGATTTTTTTTTAAAAGTGTGAAGGGCTTTTGTACTCGAGATAGGTGCGAGCTTTACCGGCACACTCTATATCTTACCGTAACCCGCTGCAGCACGGTCACACGGCGGCGGCGCACCAAAAAGTAGCTCCGCACAAATTCAGCGCGCGCGGCTTTTGAAGAGCTCGGGTGCGCTCAAAGTGAATATAATACAGTCTCGCCGTCCTCGGGCCGGCGAGCAGAGACAGAGAAAAAGAGATGGAAGCGCACAAGTTTCACGAAAAAAAAAGAAGAAAAAAAAGATAGAGAGAGAAAAAAAAGTTTTTGCTTCTTTTCTTTTTCATTTCTGTCTCTTTGAAAAGGATGGGTTTCGAGCCTCGCGACAAGGTGGACACGTTATTAATGCAGGGGCGCGCACAAGTCCTAACGGATCACGAACTTTGTCCGGATGGGCTTCGCGGCGCGTGGCGTGGCGGGGCGTGGCGGGGAGATGCTGGCTAGGAGCAAGGTCCCGGGGCCGGGCCGAGCACAGGACCACGGCGGCGGTCCGGGACCGGCCGGGGCCGCGACCCACCTCATTTATATTTTTGAAGAACAAGCAGGGCCATTAATCAGTCTGAGGGAGACGCGCCGCAGCAGCGCCGGTATCCAAAAAGGCACCCTCACCACTAAACCCCTCGGGTGGGACGGGCGCCGGCGGCGGCCCGCGCTACGGGTATGAGATTATTGGACAGGGATTTGTTAAAAACAAAAACAACAACAAAAAATAATTGAGTTTACAGCTGTCCAGGCCGACAGTGGAGGTCAAACAACCCCCAGTACCCGCCCTGACCCTGGCCCCGGCGCCCCGGCCCGGCCCACCCCGCCCTGCCCGACCTTTGCTCACCCTTGGTCCCGGCCCGGCCCGGCCCGGTCTCCGGGGGTTAGGTCTCTGCACCGCCGCGTCGTGCATCAGCATGGCGCCTGCTGCAGACAGCGGGGGGCCGGGGGGCGCCCAAACAAGGCCGGGCCGCCTGATTCCGAAGAGCGCTCTCGCAGCCCTGTCCTTCTCGCACCCGTGGAGCCCTGCCGTCCCCGACGTGGGGCTCCGACACAGGTGCGACGAGGACGGAGGTACGAGAGCGGTCTTCGGAATCAGACGGTAGAGCAGCCTGCTGCGGCCAAGTGCTCGAGGAACACAGGGGCGGAGGGCAGAAAGAGAAAGCGGCCTGGAAGGAGAGAGAGAGAGAGAGGATAGGTCGCGCAGGAGGTTTGGAGAGAGGGAGAGAAAAGGGTTGATGGAGAACAAGACGTTTATTGGTTGCGCTCCCCCTCTAGCAGAGCAGCGCCGGCGATATAAATCCCCTCCCCTGCTTGTAAAGGCGCGGGGGACGGGCGGTGCGCCATCCAGAAACTCGCGCAAATCACTCCGTCAATAAGATTAATGCGTCAAAATAGTTAGAGGCCGGCTGTCCGGCTGCCATTAGCGGCTACGCCCCTCTCGCACAAGTTTTTGACGCACCGGCACGTCACGTCAAACCGTTACGATTTGATTAGGCGCGTCAAATCTACTTTCACCGCTGATTCAATCTTGACTAGTCTTTTGCACTTCCTCGCTCCTTCTTTGTCCTTCTCTGTCTCCTCCTCTCGTCCCTCTTTCTCCTCTTCCTTTTTTTTTCCCCCCACTTTGCTTCTCCGTGACCCTGCGATGCGATGCACGGCGGGTCGATGCCACATGTATAGCGAGGCGTACATTATACATTCAAATGGAATTGTTATACAATCACCGCAGCCCGTGGCGTCAGAGTGGAGGCCACGCCGGGGGAGGCGGAGGGCCGGGGAGGGTGGGGGTGGGGGGGCAGAGGGTGAGAAGGTACCGCGACGCCGTGCAACTAACGATGCCTCCTCCCAAACTTTCAAACAGGCACGACAAACTTTCAAAGACGTTTAGAAAATAAATACAGTACACCTGAAAAAATGTTGTCACGCATAAAACTGCCAGTACTGAACTAACGAACATCCACAGAAAATACCACGGTGAATCCCCACGGTACGTGCCGTAAATTTGTTACCTGGTCCCGGGCCAAAATTTGTGACTGTGGTCTGAATCTTGGGGTGTACACGCCGTACCCTGCAAAAATTTGCTGCCCGATTTCAGTAGAGCACATTAATTCCATCCACAATTCAGTAAAGTCCGTACATAGAGAATACGTTACGGTCGAATTTATAGTGAGGGGCCCGTCGGTGCAAGTACCAGTGCCAGTGCCAATGCCAGGGCGGGGGGTCGCGGCGCGGGGAGCGAACAGCCAGGCAGGCAGGCAGGCAGGCATGCAGCCCAAGCGCCTGTCACCAGCAGGATAGGCAGCCCGGCCGCACACGTGCCCGGCGGGCGGCCTACCCACCGCCCTCCAGGCGCTCGCCAGCGGTGCTGCGGGCCTGGCTGGCACCGTGCGGCGGGTCCCTTGGGTCCCGCAGGTCTCTGGGGGGATCAGAGCGGCGAGGAGGAGAGGTGAGGAGGAGGGATTGGGGATCGCCTGGGCGGGGCGGCGGAGCGGGAGGTGGAGTCTATAGGGGGGAGCGAGAGAGATTCAGTTACGTGGCCGTAAACGAACCTCGCTAGTCCCTAGCTCACCTGGTCTCGGCATAGCGCGCGCCTTTTTGCCTCGGCGGGCGCGTCGCGTCGGGCCCTCCGGCCTGCGAGCTCCCCCCCCCCCCTCCCCACTCCCATTCAGCCCCACCCCAACCACCTGCCAGCCGCAGCGTATACGCGCGCTGTACCGTACCACCTGGAGGTGGCAGGCATTATTGAGGAAACTATAACAGTACTGAATGCCTGTATCAGCAACAGAGACGGTTGGGCCGCGAGAAGGTGCACACCAGCGGTTTGTGTACTGTTTAGTTTGTTGTAAGTACGTTGACGTTGATGTCCACGTCTATAAACTTACGGTGCTTGTGAACAAATTTAGTACGTGCCGGGTGGAAGGATCCTCAATTAAACCACTCTGGAAACTCAGGTGTGAGACAGTCTCACACCAAATGGTGTGAGGCAAAATACCTCACACCAAACGGTGTGAGGCAAACATACCTCACACCAAATGGTGTGAGACTCGTTGTGCCTCACACCAAATGATGTGAGACACATCGTGCCTCACACCAAAATGGAGTGATACTTCCCTATACCAAATGGTGTAAGGCACAGAGGGTCTCACACCATTTGGTGTGAGGTATGTTTGCCTCACACCATTTGGTGTGAGACTGTCTCACACCTGAGTTTCCAGAGCATACTTTAAACTAGTATGTTCCAACTGAAGCATACATATTGCACAGTTCACACCCAGAGAAATGGAATGTCGTATCAACCATCGTACGGTTACTTCAAGCACTGTAAAAAATAATGTTGTAAATTAACAGCAAATTTATTGTTAATTTTTTCACTGACTCGTGTTGTTGTACAACAACATCGACTAGTAATGTAACAACGACTGTTGTCAAGTAACAATAAAAGTTGTCAAGCAACAACAAAAGTTGTTCAGTAACAACAAAAAAGTTGTCTAGTAACAACAAAGGTTGTCCAGGAACAACAAAAGTTGTTCAAGAACAACAATTTTCTTGTTTAAATTAAAAACAACCATGTTTGTTTTTGAGCAACTTTTGTTGTTCTCGAACAACATGGCTGTTTGTCAACAACAGAGTCATCACTGAAAGGGTTGTTTTTCAACAACTAATTTTTACAGTGAGGACGGCCTTAACCACCTTAACATGATTAAGAAATTGACAATCATATAGTGGCTGGAACTTTATTTTAGTTCTAACGACAATTTTAACTTTACCTAAAGCATCACTTGATCGTTGTCCCTGAAGTAACCATACGATGGTTGTTACAACTTTTCATTTTCTTAGGAGTAGAAAAACTGTAGTTTAAGGGTGTAAAACTACACTGTTAGAAAAAGTTGTTGCCTGACGACCATTTGTATTACGGGGATCTTGTTTCTGAACAGCTCTTCTTTTATCAGTTAAAAACTCAATACATATGGATTATTTCAGCAGCAGTCTCAAAGAACAGTGAATGAGTATCACTGTGTATGCTGGCGCTTTACAGGAAATACCCTGTTAATTTTGTTAACAGCCCTTACTGTTTGAAATACAATAATTTTGTAATAACACAGAAGAGAGATATAAGTGCAAAAAGAAGTCAATACATTTCGACGAAAAAATTTATTCTGACATTTTTCCCATCCTTGTAAATTTACAGTTTTTCCTGTTTTGAAACAGGATTTACTGCTAACAAACTTAACAGTACTTTTCCTGTTAATTTACAACAAAATTTTTAACAGTGTAGTTGCCAGAAAAAAGTAGTACTTTTATTACATAAACTATAGTTTTCTGTAGATTAGAAGCATTTTGACTAGTGCTACTTGATTTTAGTTTAACTGAAGATCCTTCTGCCCGGTATCGTAAAGCATGTGTGTCAGTACGTGAAATTTGTTCCTATAGCTACACACAATAATACACGTAACGATGCACTATCCTGTGCAAAGGCAACGAAAGTTTGCCGAAGCACACAACACTGAACTAAAGTACAGAGCCCGGGAGTGAATGAACACCCCCATCCCCAACGGGTGGTGAGACACGTGACCAGCAGGTATAAAACGGTTAAATTTCCCAAGGAGCATCGAAACCCTTAGACTGGGAAAGTGCCCCGTGCACACTACTTGTGTCCAAACGCTATGCGTGTAACTTCGCACACCTATGGGCACAACATACGTCGAAGTTAAAGCAACTGTAATTGCAAAATTCCACAATTCAAGGGACGCCTAGGCATCGACTTGTCGTCCTTAAACGAGCAACGAAATGCGTTCGTAAATTTGCGTTGCCGACCGTAAGTTCACAACAGCGTCTGATATCACGACTTATGAAAATGCCGTAGATTTTCAAACAATTTTTTTATTTTTTTCAGTGGGAAAAGAATAATAGCAATCCTTAGCGGTGCTTAATGTGGCAAGAGAGAAAGAACAACACGTTGCGCGAAAACAACAAATCTTTTCCAGTTCATGAAATGTTCTCAAGGAGTACTTTGGCGCTGCTTGTTTTTTTTCTTCTCGCTTCCCGTTCCAATTAAATTCCACGCGCCGAGCGCCATCCTGCCGTTGACCTTTAAGATTAACAAGGTTTGCTCGCGTCGACTCCCCCTACACCCCCTCCTCTCCGGTGGCGTCTAGGATAACATTTGAGCGGTAAACAGGCTTTGCTCTTCAAGAAAGAGAACCCACCCCTCAGAGGAGAAATAAAAACTTACCGGAAATTCAAACTCATTTCTTTTAATCTGCCTACGAACAGTTTCATGCAGCAGCTTTCCTTGTGCGTGCGCTCACTTTACGCGTTTGAAACCTCAAAATAAAACTTGCCGCGACCGCAGCACTAAACTTTATTTTATTATTATTATTATTATTATTATTATTATTATTATTATTATTATTATTATTATTATTTTGAAGAAAGAGTGACGCCAAAACGCGCGGACAATAGCGTGGGCAAAACAGAGTGGTTTGAGGACGACCCGCTGACACGTCGCCGGAGCGAGGGAGAGACAGAGAGATGGATAGAGAGATATGGTGAGTGGGAGAGAGAAAAAAACGCTCGCGGCGAGAGGAGATGCAGTCGAGACGAGCGCCGCTCACGCGATTCTCAAATAACGGCCAGAGCCACGGCGAAAGCCGCGGAGGGGAGTGTGTAGGATGGGAGAGTCTAGGAGGGGAGAGTCTAGGAGAGGAGAGTCTGGGAGGGGAGAGTCTAGGAGAGGAGAGTCTAGGAGAGGAGAGTCTAGGAGGGGAGAGTCTAGGAGGGGAGAGTCTAGGAGGGGAGAGTCGAGGAGGGGAGAGTCGAAGAAGGGAGAGCCTATGAGGGGCGCGCCTTGCCGCGGAGAGTCGAGCCGGGTCGGGCCGAGGTGCTCTCCGCGGGCCAGACAAACCGGGTGCCGATATCGCCTGCGGCAAAAATTCGTTTCTCGTCGATGGGATTGAGCGTCGCGTCCCACCGCAAGGGAGATAAGACTGCGTGGGGAGGGGTTGATAACGGCACCAATACCGCCAAGTAAATTAATCGGTGATGGCAGCGATACGAGTCGCCATCGGTTGCCATTCGTCATGAGATGAACCGCGGCGGCCGCGGCCACCCGTCCCGTCGCGATACGATACCGCGGCGCGGTTGGCGTAACATGGGAGCCGCACCTTCTTTCCCCGTCAAGCGAGCCTCATACACTTACACTTAAATCAAAAATGGTTCAACTGGACAAACACTTGAAAGTGTTCAGTATGCTGAACACTTATCGGTGCTCAGTTCACTGTGAGAAAAATATTCGTAAATTTGCGATTTTTTTTCATACTGGACGATTACGACACGGAGTTGAAAATCTACGACCGCAGTTGTTAATTTACGACAGCAAATTCTTGATCGTTGAAGAAAACGAAGTTGACACGATGTCAGAAAAAGCAACTCGGAACTACACCTAGAAGTCGTAACTTCACGACATTTGTCATGGAAATTTTTTCCCCAAATCATTTTGACTATTTTTCAAAGTATTAAAAGTCCTGTGTAGTGTATTATAAGGCATCAAGAGTTAGACCGATACGTTGGCCAACTGATGAAAGTGTGTCCGTTGAACACTTTTGACTTCGGTGTAATCAGTCATAAATATTTGCCTTGGTCGTGCACCGCGCACACATTATCAGTACCGAGCGCTTCTTGGAATGCGCAACAGTGTTGCGTGTTTGCCGGTATACAGACCTCGCCCCACTAGACAGAGGTACTGTTAAAAAATACTACGGTAAATTCCCACTGTACGCACCGTCAATTTGTTGCCTGGTCCCGGACCGTAATTTATTGACTACGGTCTGAATCTTACAGTACACTCCGTAGCCTGGAAATATGTTGGGGAAGTTCAATGAAACACATTCCATCCACAGTGAAGTGCAGTCCGTACTGTAAGGATACGTTACGGCCTGACCGTTCACGAAAACTACGGTACGGACCGTGGCCGTACCGTAGCGTCTTACAGTATTTTTAACAGTAGGCGCTATGGACCCTGCGATACCCTGCTTGCATGCAGCCCTGCAGTCTCGCAAACTGCGCAAACGCACTATGTTATGCGGTATCCGGACAAGTGACCACATAAAAACTGCCCCGGACCCAAATTGACCCCAGAATAACAATGACCACAAATACAGGGTGACCACATTTTACAATGACACCTGTTTCCGAAATTTTTCGCAAGTGCTGCCCTGTAGGGTGGCCGCAAATAAAAATATTTTTGATTTCTCAAAAACGAAATTCAGTTTCAGATAAAGCATTAAAAAACTAAATCGAATGAGCTTAGAACGAGCCCTGTACGCATAAAATTAGAGGTCGCGCAAAGCGCTCAAAGTATTACAAACAGTAACAAAAGTTTAAGGATTGCATCGAATTGGTAATATTTTTTGTTAGCCTAAGTTTAATCTAGGTCCATTATCCATGCAGGGTCATTTAAAGGGGGAATTTGATACGGAGAACCCATTTTTCAATTCCTTTTTAACATACAGGTCCTTTAAATGCCTCTATTTTCCCCTGAAAGTAAATTTTAGTTTTTGTTCTCACTTTTATCCAAAGACGCAGGGAGCTCCGCCGGGACCCCGCCCGCTCTGGACCGGTTTCAGAGCGTAGTTAGAGGCTTCTTTTCATGCTCTTTCGATTGCAACCAAGGAAAATGTCCCTACTCATCTCCTTCGGCACGTTTGTGTTGCGACAGCAAGTAGCCAAAATTCCTAAAAATCAAACAAATTTACGATGGGCGCTGCGTTCGATCTGATTTTGGAAAATTGTGGCATGTTTTTTAGGGGTCAGATTTGGGTCATTATGGGTTGGGGTCAATATGAAAGGTGGTCACCTGTCAGTGGTAACAGTATAACGTGGTCAGTCAGACTGTGGTCAGTTGTCCTAGACCCATGTTATGCGCATTCAGAGACACATCCGGTACAGCGAAGCGCTGGCGGGAAGTGAGCGCCTAAACTAATAAACACCTGGTCATTGTAAGTTGCAGTATCATCTCTATTTGTCAAAGTGAGTGACGAGACCGATAGAGACTGCTGCAGGGCAGCGCGGCCTCGTTCTGAGAGAGGCGGCCGGGCCGGAGCCAGGGTGTCGATGTCACGTCGTTATTTGTCACCAAAAACCGCCGAGCCCGCTCGCCAAACGCGTGGAGCCGAGCTGTGAGAGGCAGGCGTGGTGGGGCGTGGCGTGGTGGGGCGTGGCGTGGTGGGGCGTGGCGTGGTGGGGCGTGGCGTGGTGGGGCCGGGCGTGGTGGGGCGAGGCGTATAGGCAGAGAGGAGTCGCGACCTCCCCCGTTACCACTGCGGGCGCGGGCGGGGCGGGGCGGGGCGGGGCGGGGCAGAGCCGGGGCCACAACCGGGCCGCGCCCCTCCGCCACGCCGCCGGGCCGACGCTGTTGAACTACGGGAAATCAATGCAGAAACGCGCAAGAGAGCGAGAGGGCGGGGCGGGGCGGTACAGGGGCGGGGCGTGGAGGGGAGGGGGCAGCAGACCCGCACTACTCTTACGTGTCCTCTGAACTGGAGCGCCCGCCCGCGGTACGAGAGCGGTCTGCCGAATCAGTCGGCAGGCATCACTCGCGAAAAACATAAACAACCAACAAAATGACATTGTTGTGATGATCGACTTTGTTTGATGGGCCAAAGTCGACAGCTGATATCGAAAATCTGATACCGAAAACAGAAGCTATATCAGTTGGCACGACCGAACACTTTAAATATGAAAACAGAGTCGACCCACCAATTTTTTTTTCAGTGCACGTTGCGTCTGTGGCACCTGGAGTCCTATCAGCAGCCCTGCCTGCCAGCAGGAGCGAGAGCAGGCGGCCGGGCCCCGCTGAGCGTGCGGTCAGGTCGGTGCGCCCCCGGTGGTCGCCAGGGCGCAGACAGAGGGACGGGAAAGAATCGCGATTTGTGGTCGAGATAAAGCATTGATCGCGGCACGGTCGCACCTCACCTAACGGAACGCCCGCCCGCCCCGCCCCGCCCCGCCCCGCCCCACCCCACCCCACCCCGGGGCCGGCCCAGCGGCGGGGTGGCTTCACCCCCTCGACCATTCCCCGCAGATCAGGCCGGCCCGGCCTGCCCCGGCCCCGCGGCCGACTCCCGGAGGTTTCCCGCGCGGGTCCTCACGGAACCGCGGAGGATGTTTGCGATTCAGCGGTTGACAGCCACTGATATCTGCGGGGTCTGATCATAAGGGTGGGTAAAGCAGCCCCGCTGGCCCACTCGCCTCGCCCCCCACGCTTCGTCCGCCGGAAGTGTGGCCTGTCCATTTGCACAGTAAAACTTTGTTGTAAAAATAAAAATAAAATAGAAACAAATTTACAGGTTTCGCTGTTAAATCGGTGAACCGATTTTTCTTCTACTTAATTGGAAAATTAAGTAGATTGACAAGAAAAATCGCAAGACAGCAGATGAAGTTTATAAAGTTGCCGAATTCTTTTGTAAAGTTACAAAATTCCTCCGTAAACACGAAAGGGAAGTGAATTCAGAGTCAGGTCGTTTAACATTCACAGATATTTCTTGTTAATATACGAAATATTTTTAGCAGATGGTACACTTAAGACGTTTTAGCATTGTAACTACACTTAGAGAAATGTGTCATCCTGCTTGTACTGTCGTGGTCAACGAGTTGTCGCTGCCCTCGTGGCCTGCTACTCTGGAAAAACAAATGTGACATGTGTCACATGTTATCGTGCATTCTCTGGAGAACACGTTTTTTGATGGATTCCTCTCCATGCAAAAGTATAGGGGAATCACAGAGAGAATGCAGCAAGAGACGTTTTCTCCGGAGAGTGCAGCAAGAAACGTGACACATATGTAACGTTAGTTTTTTTCCAGAGTACCTGCTGCTGCTGCTAGCCCGTGGCCCGTGCCCTAACCAATAATTCCACCTCTTCCCCTCCCTCTCCTCCCTTTGTAGCCCGGGGTAGCTGGATGGGTTGGTCTGCGAAGAACAGCCGAGACATGCGGCTTCCTACACGACTTAACCTTCGAAGACCGGCTCTATGGTACCAAGAAAATTGACTGATGAGCAGAAGGAGAAGACTGAAGATAGCAGAGAGAACAGAAACAGAACCGTGATTGGGAACGCCGCACAGCAGAGAGCGTAACCGCCTAACCGAAGAGAAGCGAGAGGGGAAACAATTACTATGTCATGTTACTGTACCTTTCATACCTTCAAACACTCAAAAGGCCACATAAAACGCACCCCATAACAATATCGCTTGCATTATCATCTGCTTCGAATTCCAATCTTGATTAAAGTTGTTGTTTTTTTTTTTAAATTTATTTTTTTATTTTTTACAGTGCGAGTGCCATATTACAAAATTACAAATTCACCAGCACATTTTTTTTAATAACCTCAGATCAGCAAAACTCTCACCTCCTCATACACACTCCCAAAGTATTTCAGCTCGGTCGAAAAACACCCTGAATTGTGTTAGTGTGTGCGACAGTGCGGCGATGACCTTGGCAGCCGACCACCAACGCGGCAGTCGTTAACAGCGGCGTGTCCGGTGGCGGGGCGTGCAGAGCTAGCCGCACCACTCCCTAACCATAGTGTCAAGTGGCGGCCCCGCCCCGCCCCGCCAGCCCCGAGCTAATTCAATGTCATTACAGCACAAGCACTGCTGCTGCTGCTGCAACCCGAGAGTGAGAGGCACGCTGACGCACACGGAATGGAGAGAGGCGAGGCGAGGCAGGCCGGGCGGGAGAGGGGCCGACGGGCGACATATATGACGAGTGCGTCAGGAGCCGGCCGGGCAGGGCAGTACAGGGCAGCGGAAATGATTGTCAGAGTAACCAGATAGGCTAGCGCGTCGCGCCACACCCCGCGCCTCGCAAGCCAAACAGTCCCGTCAGGGTCACTCTCACTCTCGCTCCTTTCCCCTTTTCGTCTCTCTCTCTCTCTCTCTCTCTCTCTCTCTCTCTCCGTCTCTCTATCTCGCTCTCTCTCTCTCTCTCCCCCTGATCTCCTCCACCCCTTTCTCTCTTCCTCTCTCTCTCACGCACTCACTTGTATGCGTCCGGTCGCGCTCAGTCCAGCCCAGCCCGGCCTGGTCCGCTCAGCTCCCGCTCGATAATAGCGTCCACTGGCGGGATTGCTCTCCGCCCGCCCCGCCCCGCCCCGCCCCGCCCCGCCCTGTCAGCGACTGTGTCGTGGCAGCTGGCGCGCCCAGAACCGCCCGGGATGAAACGGAGGAGCAGGCGGGGGGACGAGACAAGAGCTTGTGGCCGACGTATGAGACGTTTCTTTACTATGGACCACCAGATCAAGATCAGTTTTTGATATGGTTTGCTTCAATGGAATTATTGAGGAGTTTGAGATCTTGATTTCGGTCAGAATAAATTAAAATAATAACCCTTAAATCGAAAGTTTTCATAGACCTCTTGTTTTTCCGCCTTTTACAATGAGAAGAAAACATAACCGGAGCCAGGGTAGCATCGAAAAACGATTTTCGTTTTTACGGTGTTATTGGTTTTAAACTTTCTACATTTGTTTTATCAGTGTGCGGCGGGGGGCCGCTGGTGAAGAGAGGCGGAGGGGGGTGCGACTGAAATGTCACCGTCATGATCGCAGACAAGTTGACATCTGCGATATTTTACATCGAATGGATTTCCGAAAAGAAAAGCATGAACCGAATCACAGCGCCGCGCGGGACCCAATTCGCGACTATAGCTCGGTGGAGAGGAAGGGGGGAAGGGAGGGGGAGGGGAGGAGGGGAGGCGGGCGTAGCACATTCGGCGCGCAAAGGGTTATCCATCCAGTATTATGGCCCTGGCTGGAGTCGTGGGAACGCGCACCATTTCCAGTGGAGCTGCGGGGCGAAGCCGCGAGTGTGAGGTGAGCCATTATCCGCTGTGAAAGAGAGGGGGCGGGGGGGGAGGGGGGGGTGAGGCGGGGAGCGGACAGCCCCCATATCAGATATTAATGTCCACCGATCAGGGCGACACGGATGCCGACCCCCCAACCCACCCCCCCCACCCCCCCCCCACGCCACCAGCGCGTCCGCCTACCATCCTGATCCCTCTCCCACTCCCTCCCAGCCTCTCGGCATCTTGATCCCTGCTTACTCCCCTTCCCGTGGCGCAACCTCCCCCACTCCCATCCCCCAATAGCCCTGCCACGTCCCTGCTTCCCCCCGCTAAATCCCTGTCTCCTCGGCCACCGCACGGAGCGCTCGCTAGGGGTGGATGTTTGTGTGTGTGTGTGAGAGAGAGAGAGAGCGAGAGAGAGAGAGAGAGAGAGAGAGAGAGAGAGAGAGAGAGAGAGAGAGAGTGTAAGTGTGTGTGTGTGTGTGCGGATCCTGGAAAAGGGGAGGGGGAGAGAGGAAGCGTGCTCATGGCGGGGTAGGGCGCAGGGCGCCCCGCGCGACCCCATAGAGAGGTTAGGTTCCAGTTCATTTCCGAGAGGGTTTCAGATCGAAGCTACTGCGCCATCCTTTTGTTCAAAATCGCATTGCATCCCCCTTACCCCTTATCCGGTCCACCATCTCTCTCTCTCTCTCTCTCTCTCTCTCTCTCTCTCTCTCTCTCTCTCTCTCTCTCTCTCTCTCTCTCGATGGGTGTGAATAGAAAGGCTGTAACAATAAACGCTGCTCGCGCGCGGCGCGCACCCCGGGCCGGCGGGGCGCGGGGCGCGCGGGGCGCGCGGGGCTGCCTGCAATTTAAACTGGGGATGTGGACAAAGGGGTTGGAATCCATCAGGCGGATTGAATCGTCATCCCTCGCCGGCGTGACGAACAAGTGAGAAGAGGAAGTTCGTGGCGCAGGAGGCAGGCAGATGGAGCGAGCAGTCTTCTGTTTGCCATTGTCGGGTCGCTCAGCGCCCCTCGCACCCCTCGCGCCCAGCAACCCCGCCCCGCCCCGCCCCGCCCCGCCCCGCCCCGCCCCGCCCCGCCCCGCCCCACGCGCCACTCCCTGCGGAGCAGCTTGAGCGGAAAATATTGGAAATGGCTGTGCTGCGAGTCTATTGAAAATTGATGTCTGTTTTCTTATCCAGAGCCGTCGCGTCGTCTCCCGGCGCTAGGATAGTGCGCGGGCGGGCCGGGGCGCGCGGAAGCGGCAGCGGCTGTGGGGCTTTTGACGTGCGCGCGCGAGTGACTAACGCAAAGGTCAACAAAACCTTCAAAAAAGCTTCACGACTTTCACTGCAAAATGCATTCAAGAAGTGCACTCGTGTAGCGTGCAGCACGGTATAAACAAAATCATTTTTTTAGGGAAAGAGAGGAAACTTTGAGAGACCCTCTGCTTTTGAGAAAATCTCAAATTTCGGGGTTTAAAAATAAGAAGATCTTTCTCGATTTTCGCAGAGGATTTCCTTAAAATCTTAGTTTTCCTAAAACTTTTCTCTTCTTTCTTAAAAACTCAGACATTGTTTTTACAGTGAGAACGGAAACTCTCTTAGTTCCTTGTGCGCTTTTTGTGCGCTTTTTGTGTATTTTTTTGTGATTTAGTGTTTGTTGTTGTTGTTGTTGTTGTTGTTTGTATTTCATAGTATTTTCGAGTTCTTCTCTGTGTTTTTTCATGTATTTCCGAGTATTAAATGAGAACGCGGACTTTCCGACCTGGCCACGTGGTGGCTGCGCCTCGCGCACAGCTCTTCGCGATACTGTTGGTGGATAGTGCGCGAGACAGCGAAACGATGGATGTCGCGTCCCGTGGGGAAAAGAAGGAAATGGATGCGTCCTTGTGGCACTTGGAAAAGTGTCAGATTGGCCGATTCTTGATCAAGAACAGAAACATCTTCTCTTTCTTCATGAGACCTAATCCATCTTCAGAGCGACAACATTCGCATCCCTGGCGGCGCGGCTCGAATCCAGTCCTTCAGCGCCCCGGCGCGCTCCACGTCAGAGCGCGCTGAGCTCGGGGCGGGGCAGGGCGGGGCAGGGCGGGGCGGGGCGGGGCGGGGCGGGGCAGGGCGGGGCAGGGCGGGGCGGGGCGGGATGCCCCACTTCCAGTCCACGCACACCCTCCGGCCCGGCCAGGCCCCGGCCGCCGCGCCGTAAAACAATTTGAATAACAATTTGAATAAGCGAGGAAAAATTATGCGCAACAAAGTCGTCGGGCGGGCCTAGGCGTGCCCGGGTAGAGCGCAGCGCAGGAGGACGCGGGGCTGCGGGCCCGGGGCCGTCCGTACGGCGCGCGGCCCCCCTCCCCCCCCCTCTCTCTCTCTCTGCAGCGTACCTATCCATAAGGCGAAGGTATAGGGGGGGGGGGGGAGTAGCGCTCACCGAGGGTGAAGCGTCGCGCCCAGCGCACCTGCTCTCTCACAATAACAACATGCACTGCTCGGGCGCGGCGCGCACACGGCGGAGACATGCAACCAACAAATTTTCATGACACGGAAGTTTACGCGCGCTCGCGCGGCGGAAGTTTAAAATAATTTAAAGTGGCAAGTTTGCAGTTGTTGTGGGAGCGGCCTGGCGGCACGATGAGTCGTCGTTACGAAAGGTCGGTGCGGAGTCGGTGTCGGGGTTGGGGTCGGGGTCGGGGTCGGGGGCAGGAGCGCCGATGCCTCACCGAGGAGGCGACGAGCGACATTATATCCGAGTGCAAAGTGTTGATTTCCATATGCAGCCCTGGCCTGGCATGCTGGCGGGCGCAGGCAGCGCACAGGCACAGCCCGCGGCGCGCGGCCACGCGGCAGGGCTTGGCTCTTCCATCATGTATGCTCAGTGCTGCTGGGCGCGGCGGGGCGTGTCGGGGCGGGGTAGGGCGTGGTGGTGTGGCGGGGCCGCCGCCGCCCTTTCGTGTTCTGCCCCGTCATCACTCAGCGCCCGGCCGCCGCCGGCCCGGGCCCCGCCGCTACCTAACCCTTTTTGTCTCCCCACTTTCGCCCGCCACACACCGCCGCGAAGCGCCAACTCTCGCTCCCCGCCATGCCATGTTGGCTCGCGGGCCTGGCGGGGTGGAACGATGGTCGGAACCACTGGCCAGCCTGCCCACCACTCCCACCACCCCACCCCGCCCGCCCCGCCCCAACCCTTACAATGAGTTTAGGGCGTGGCGTGGCGGGGCTGGGTGGTGGGGCGTGACAGTGTGTGTTAGATTACACGGGCCCGGCGGGCGCCGTCACTGCCGCCGCGCTGCCACCACCACAGCCTCGGGTCGGTGGCGCCCTGCCCCACCCCACCCCGCCCCGCCCCACCCCACCCCGCCCCGCCCCGCCCGACCCCGCCACGCAACGCCAGGCAAAGCCGGAGGCAAAGCAACAAGTAGACCATCGTGTTGCCTGTATTGTCCTGCCCTGTCCACCATATCCCCCACGCAGATGTCTATCGCCATGCAGGGACCGCGGGACTGTCTCGGGGAGAACTCTCTCCGCTCTCTCTTGAGAACTTCCCACAACTTTACGGCGGGAGCGGAAATACGTCAACAAACTATCGTGCTCTATTTTGTGTACACGCTAAACGAGGCGTGTAAGGGGGGCATAGGAGATCGCTTTGCTGTGGACAGATTGCATGTGGGGCATGGGAAGGGCTCCGCGTGGGGGTGTGGACTCCTGGTGCTCCTGGACTTGTGGTGAGCTCATGGTCCCCGTGTGGAGGTGTCACGATGTAGTTAATACGGTGGCGGCTCTGGCCCCTCGGTGGTGGGCCGCGGAATGACGGCAGGTTCGTAGTTCAGAAGGAGCCACCAGAGAGCGTAACCGTCGACCGTGTACCAGACAAATGACGATCGCACGTGACGTCACTACCCCCACTCCTCACCATCAGAAGAGCGGGAGCGCGAAGGCGCGACGATAATCCTGCCTATGAATCCGACCGATCCCCAAAACCTTTTAATACAAAAAAACCATTAGATGCTTTTACTTCTGTTCGCCTACACCACTCAAATAAAATTCCTTGTTCTAATCAATAGTCTTTAATGACGTTTACCTCTTACATTGCACAAAACACTGCGTCTGCGATGAGCGCGAGTTATGACGTGAATCGCGTTCGTTTGAATTGCCGGATAACTGTCAAACAGTCAGTAGCAATAAAATGCCCCGAAGGTGTTGTGTGCCTGGCTGCGGCACAGGGAAAAAGAGAAAATTTTCCGAACAAGAAATTCCTTTTTTGTTTCTGGTACCAAAAGATGAAGTAAGTAATTCTGAAACAGGAATACGTGATGTGTTTTGTGGTCATTAGCGGCAATCAGCTGATTGTGACAGCCGATCACCTGAAGTCCAACCTCCATGTTTAAATGCCACCAGCTGACTGGGTCATTTTAGTCAATCAGCTGATTCCTTATGCCGTATTTTCAAAAGTCATATCTGATTTGAGTCAGACAAGAAAGGGTGGGATCAATATAATTACCTGTCTCAGAATGTTTTGTTTAATCGCTGAGTAAAGGTGGCCCCACAATGTTCAGAATCCGCCCGTCAGTCAGTCATATTTCACCCATCAGTCACTCCTTTACACTTGTTTTACCCACTTTTATCCTTCTGAACTTTTCAATACCGGATTTTTCATAAGAAAGGAACTACTTCAGTTGATCATCATCCAAAATAATGAACGTGGGAAGCTAAAACGAGTGACTGACTGACTGACTGACGGTCGGATTCCGGCCATTGTGGGGCCACCTTAATACTTAAGAATAATAGAAAGTATATTTTTCTGACATTAGTTTTATTATATTTTTCTAATAAATTACAGATACAATTAAATGAATGGAAGAAAGTAATAGGCATCAATTTAAATCCTAAAAGTAGAGTCTGCTCGCTTCATTTCTGGGACCATGAAGTGGTCAAATATAACGAGACACTGCTTAGTGATGGGACTGTATTTAAGTCTCCAACAGTGCCTCATCTCATGCATAATGCTACACCAAGCCGATACATGCAGAGAGCATCAGGTGCACTAGAATGTGAAAGAGATTTGAGAGCTGGTTCCAGTCCAAAGCGCTCTCCCAATTATCCTCCACAAGAGATTATTTGTGAGGACATTCAGAGGTACATCAATTAACAATTTGGAATTTTTATAATTTATATTTCTTTCTCATTCACTCTTAAATAAATTCTTTCCATTTCCCTAGTCACTTTTGTATAGAAGTACGGGACGATGACATGCCCACATTGAGCCCTCCTCGTTCACCTAGAAAATTAGAGTCTGATTCAGAACAAGGAAGCGATGCTAATTTACAAAAGAAATGTAGCTTTTCGGGGAGTTCTTATAAAACTTCAACTAGGTAAGATAATTTAAAATACTAAAACATTGCCACATTTTAGTAAATCCCTTTCATTATAATCAAGTTAAATCATTTTTATGGGTAGCTCTGGATCAGGCTCAAAAAGTAGTACAAGTACTACAGGGGCATCAAAGCCCAGTAATTCATCAGAGTCTAGTGATTCATCAGACTCAGGAATGTCAACCCCAAGGTAGTTCTTTCTTAAAATGTTGTTTGCCATTGGATAACAACAGTATCTGACAAATTTCAATTATTTCAAAAGGGAATTGAAGCAGCACTTAGATCATAGCTATGTGAAAGAAATGCCATACACCCTGGAAATCCTAAAACAGAATTATAAAGAAGTACTTCTTCCGAGCAAAACCTGGAGTGCAGTCCAATTCCCAGATCAGAAGACAGCTTTCCTCCATGTAAATGAAAACTATGACACTGATAGGGGAGTAGTTTTTCATTCTTCAATGAGACCAAATGTCTTTTTTGGAAAGATCAACTATCCGGATTCCCCTATAATTGATAATAAATGCCAGCTGGAAAGGTTTTTGATCAAAATAGACAGGTTGAGCCCTTGTGATGGAGCTTCTGATCAAGGAGAACGCTCAAAAGATTGTTGGGGCTTCATTAGTTGCAATCCGCACAAAAAAACAAAAAGATGTTTACCGTGTAGAGTTAAAAGGAGAAAACTTCAAAAGATTAAAAGAACTAAAGTTAATAAAAATGAAAAGAGGATGAAACTGTCTGCATCTTATAGGAAACAGAGCAGGAGGCAAAGTAAAAGGGTAAAACTTCTAAGATACAAAATTAATTTTTTTTTTACTGATCTGTTATAGTATGTTCTAGATATTGATTTCTTTTTAGATTCAATCTCTTAGTGAGAAACTGAAGGGGTGCTTACAAAGGTGTGAGTCTACCCCTGAAAATGATATTGAAATTCTTATTAATAAGATTCCACAAGAGCAGCAGCAGCTAGTGAAAAATATCTTCATGGCATCAAAATGCAAAAGTTCAAAAGGCAGACGATACTCTAGAGATTATGTTTATGAATGTATGGTAATGAGAATGAAAGGCCATGCTCTTTATAAAAAATTAAGGAGAGAAAATAAGTTACCATTACCCAGTGAAAGAACGCTTCTTAAATACATGAAAGCTCTTAAGCCTGAGTATGGGTTCCAGGACAATATTTTTCAAGCAATTGGTCTTAAAGGGAAACATCTTGATCAATCTGAAAGACATGGTATGTAGATTAGTGCTTTAAAAATTACTCCTGTAACTTATCTTTTTTTTACTAAGTATGTATTTTTAAATTATGTACCTGCTAGGGTGCCTACTTTTGGATGAAATGCAGCTGGATGCAGCTGTCTCTTACAGAACAGATCTGTGTGAGGTTCATGGTCTTGTGGACCTTGGGAAGTACACTCCTCCAGAGCAGAAGACGAAGCAAGGGGACCATGGTCTTGTACTTATGTTTCAGCCATTTAAGGGGCAATGGGTCCAAACTTTGGGTGCTTTTTTAAGCTCAGCAGCAGTGCCAGGCTATATTCTGAGAAACATAATCCTGGAGGCAGTGGTTCTCATGCACAACCAGGGGTTCACAGTAGACATTGTAACGACCGATGGGGCGAAGTGGAATCGTGCTATGTGGAAGCTGTCGGGTGTAAGCCTGCAGTCATCATCTTGTGAGCACCCTGCTAACAAAGACCAAAGGCTTTGGTTTGCATCCGATTTCCCTCATTTAGTGAAAACCATTTGGAATAGGGTGGTTTCTAGAAAAGAACTGAGTGTGAGTGGATATCATTTTCTACTATTTTTACTATGAGAACACAACTGAAATAACCATTGTCTTTTACCTTTTTTACCTCTCTGCAGTTGCCAGATGGAATTGTCAAGGTATCACATTGGGAGACTGTCATAAGACACAATGAAAAATTACCAATTAAACAGTGTTGGTCTTTGCACTGGGACCACTTAAAACCATCTAACTATCAGAAAATGAATGTTAAAATGGCATTTGAGGTACCAGAGTATAAAATATTGAAGTGCTTAATTAATACATACTTTATAACACACCTTTGTACACGCTGAATTCTTATGGACATTTTTTTAACTCAAGCATACATAGTTATGCACTTCTACGTGCATGCTGTTCTTCCGTATAAATTTTGTACATAATTTCAAACAAATGAGTCAAATTTTTTATAATTACTAACAAAATTGTGCACAGTTATGCATTGAAATTATGCGCAACAGTAGCATGCACACAGAAGTTCATAAAAATTTAGCGTGTAGATCACATTTCAAGTCATCTCCTTGATTTCTACAGTTCTTTGGTGGAAATGTTCTTTCTTCAATGAAGTTTTTAAAGGAGAAAAACATTTATCCTGAATTAGCAGACTCCGGTCCAACAATAACATTCATTGAAAGAATGTCATCTTTAATTAAGGCCATGAACTCAAAAGATGTTCTGAACTCTTTAAATGCTAGCCCAAACTGTCCACAAAACAAGGTATTAATCCAAATTTCTCATTATCTGTAACAGACAGAGCAGGGTTTATAATTAATTTCAATTTCAGACCCTGAATGGCTTTTTAGAATATTTAGAAGAAATGCATAAGATTAGTAAAATAAAACACCCTTACGGTCCAAGATCTAAAAAGGTAGTTCCTGCTGGCACGGTTGTAAAACAGCGTACAACAAAACATAGTGAGCAGAGAATATTTGTTGGGGCCACTGATGAGCTTACAACTGATGCGTTCTTAGGATTGTATGTCACTATAAGGGCCACACTGGAACTTGTCCAATACTTATGCAATGAAGTAGGCTACAAATTCCTCATGACAAGAAGGCTTAATCAAGATGCCTTAGAGGTAATGTCCTGGGGGAAACATTTTAAATTATTATTGTTATTATTATTTTTATTATTATTATTTTTATTATTATGAGTGATAAATGAAATAGTTTCTTTATATTCACCAACAGCATTTCTTTGGAGAGATTAGAACATCTTGTGGTTCAGGCTCACATCCGGACCCCCTTCTGTTCATCCAGTTATATAGGCTTTTATCACTTTACTCCCTAGTGAAGCCACCAAGGGGCAGTAATGTTTCTGGTGGGGAGCTTTTCAATGCACTTGTACAACTGAAAGATTTAGAGAAGGACGGAAGTCAAGACAAAAAGTTGGAAGCTGTTAATTTAATTGATAAAATTGTTGAAGAATCATGCGTTGCTGAGTCACCTGAAGCTTCAGCAGCATTTAACCCAGAGATGTCATCAAGTGAGATTGATGAAGCTGCTCTCTGTTTGATGGCAGGGTATGTGGCTTTCAAAGTTGAGAAAATGAAACCAGCCAAATCATGCATAATGTGTGCTAATAGCCTAGTACGGCCAACAACTGAGTCACCAAAGGAGAGGGAGCGTCTCATTGAAATCAAGTCAAGAGGAGGTCTGCGGAGACCCTCTGATTTAGTATACGCTATAGTGCTTCAGGTAGACCTAGGAAAAATTAGAAAGTTTTAATATAAAATCACATACTTAACATTCTATAAATAACAAATGTGTCTGCAGGTTGAACAAGCTGTCATACATACCTCCAGCAAAGAGAACATCCACACCAACACTATATTTTCCATTTTGGAAACAATGCGGGACCATGCTGTTTTCCCTCTGACTGGATGTGATGAGCACCAACAGATGTTAACAACAACCATTATAACATTTTATTTGAACATAAGAATGCACTTTCAATGCAGAGAGGTAAACAAAACAACTGCAACAAATAAGAAAAAAAACAAAAACATGGCAAAGCTGTCAAAGCTTCAGACTACTTTGGCAAAATCTGGTTAGTGTTATAACACTAAAAATCATAATAAAAATTTCAACTTTCTTTACTCACCGATTCTTCTTGCAGGTGGTGCTTCAGATATTGGGGTGCAGGAAGACTAATTTTTACTTGAAATTGCTATCTGACATTGATTTTTTAACGGGATTTTACTGAGGATCTAGTCAGACCATCTAGTCTCTGTAGTTGGTTCACAAATGAATTTTAGTTTTATGAAGTTTAGTTCACACTGTGATTTAAGTGCTGCAACCTTCAAGGTTGTTTCAACCTTATTATAACTTTTAGCTCTCTTTGAAAGATTTGAGTATTGATTTACTGTGTATGTTGTTTTACCCTTCTAAGTAGTTTATTCTGAGTATATAATGAACATTGAACTTAAATATTTGTCTATGTTCTAACCTCCTTACAACCTTTCAATGCATTAGCTGCTACGAAGTACTGACACTCATTGCACTTTTTATAACATCTCAAGCTTGTTTAAGTTTGCGGAAGGTAAATTTAAGCTATAAGATTCAGACTCAATAAGTTGAGGGCCACAGAAACTGTGTTTTGTGAATAACCAAGCATTACTAAAACAGGATCAACACACACACACATTCGACAATCACAACGAAAACATGCCGCTGCAGACGACGAAGTTGAGTGACGTCACGTGCGATCGTCATTTGTCTGGTACACGGTCGACGGTTACGCGCTCTGGTGGCTCCTTCTGAACTACGAACCTGCCGTCATTCCGCGGCCGTCTCCCAGCCCGACAGCGGCCGGAGAGCCGCCACCGTATTAACTACATCGTGGGAGGTGTGGACTCCTGGTGCTCCTGGACTTGTGGTGAGCTCATGGCCCCCATGTGGAGGTGTGGACTCCTGGTGCTCCTGGACTTGTGGTGAGCTTATGGCCCCCGCGTGGGGGTGTGGACTCCTGGTGCTCCTGGACTTATGGTGAGCTCATGGCCCCCGCGTGAGGGTGTGGACTCCTGGTGCTCCTGGACTTGTGCTGAGCTCATGGCCCCCATGAGGGGGTGTGGACTCCTGGTGCTCCTGGACTTATGGTGAGCTCATGGCCCCCATGTGGAGGTGTGGACTCCTGGTGCTCCTGGACTTGTGGTGAGCTCATGGCCCCCATGTGGAGGTGTGGACTCCTGGTGCTCCTGGACTTGTGGTGAGCTCATGGCCCCCATGTGGAGGTGTGGACTCCTGGTGCTTCTGGACTTGTGGTGAGCTCATGGCCCCCATGTGGAGGTGTGGACTCGTGGTGCTCCTGGACTTGTGGTGAGCTCATGGCCCCCATGTGGGGGTGTGGACTCCTGGTGCTCCTGGACTTGTGGTGAGCTTATGGCCCCCGCGTGGGGGTGTGGACTCCTGGTGCTCCTGGACTTATGGTGAGCTCATGGCCCCCGCGTGAGGGTGTGGACTCCTGGTGCTCCTGGACTTATGGTGAGCTCATGGCCCCCGCGTGAGGGTGTGGACTCCTGGTGCTCCTGGACTTATGGTGAGCTCATGGCCCCCGCGTGAGGGTGTGGACTCCTGGTGCTCCTGGACCTATGGTGAGCTCATGGCCCCCGCGTGAGGGTGTGGACTCCTGGTGCTCCTGGACTTATGGTGAGCTCATGGCCCCCGCGTGAGGGTGTGGACTCCTGGTGCTCCTGGACTTGTGCTGAGCTCATGGCCCCCATGAGGGGGTGTGGACTCCTGGTGCTCCTGGACTTATGTTGAGCACATGGCCCCCATGTGGAGGTGTGGACTCCTGGTGCTCCTGGACTTGTGCTGAGCTCATGGCCCCCATGAGGGGGTGTAGACTCCTGGTGCTCCTGGCCTGGACTTGTGGTGAGCTCATGGCCCCCATGTGGAGGTGTGGACTCCTGATGCTCCTATGGACTTGTGGTGAGCTCATGGCCCGCACGGCCGGCCCGACCCGAGCCAGCCAGGAGCGCGCAGCCAGCGCAGCACGCAGCCAGCCGAAGATATTGCCTTGTCAAGCCATAAACGTGCGCCGTTTATCCGCAACGCTGCCTATACCTGCTGGGCTGGGGCTCTGCTGGGACGAGGGGCGGGTCGATGCCGTGCCGATACTACCCCCGGGGCGGGGCGGGGCGGGGCGGGGCGGGGCGGAGTCAGGTAGGGTGGGCACACCTGCGCTCAAATGGCCATAGTCCAGGGCGGCCTGGCCCCGCTCGGGCTAGAGGCCGGCGGCGCTGGGGCGGAACACGACCGGGGCTGGAGACAGTACCTGCCCGCCTTGCCCCTCACCGCCCCCAGGATATAGCGACTTCCTCGTGTGCAGCAACAAATCAAATAGCAGGTGCGCGCGGGCGGATCCCGTAACTCTGAGCATGCGTCATGCGTAGGGTCAAGAGCACGATGTACATCGTGTTCAAGAGAGTAGGGCAACTGTACCGGGCATCGACCACCGACCTAGCTGCAGCGTGCCGTGCAGGGGGATCGCGATCATCTACTTTGTGAAATTACGGGAACAAGAGACTTCCAGAAGACAAATTGAAAAATGTCATCTTCAATTTTTGCTTCCCACGATTATTAAAAGTTTCTTGGACATCAAGACCCGGTCTTGTATCTTATGGAGAACGTCAATGGCATCCAAGACCGGGTCTTCAAACTCAAGAAACTCTTTTTACCGTGCTACGCCAATGAATGCAGGGAGCGTGTTCTCAAATTTCAAGCCCCAGTCAGGTTCGGTGAGAGCATTAGTTTAAGAGCCTGAGGCCATATTTAAAAAATAATTGGTAGAACCAGCCGAGATACTGCCGTTGGAACCTAGACCCAGCCGAGATGCCGAGATGTTCACGCTTTAACGGGACTGATGGTGGTGCCGTCTCCAAAAAGACAGGGGAGGGGGGTGGGGGCGGAGCTCTCTCATCCTCCTCTACTCTCTTCTCCTCGTGATCTCGCTTATTTCGATTTTGATGCCAGATCACAAACTCCCTATAGGCCTGCGCGCAGAGTTTGTGCTGCCACTCACTCCTGTTCGGCTTGCCGTTCCGTTTAATGATTGTGCTAAAGGGTACACCGTGGGTGGGACGGGGTGGGGCGTGGCTCGCAGAGGCGAGCAGGCTGGTCCCGACAGCCTGCCCCCCCCCCTCCCCGCCCGCGTGTCCGCGCCGCGCTGCCACGGAGCACGCCAGCAACACGAGGGCCTGCAGCGCCTCCTGCCGGGCCGGGTGCCTCACAACACTTGAGAGTGACGTAATTTATTGTAATGGATCGTCATTTCGCTTTCCTTTGGCGCGCGGCGCGCCTTCTAGCTGAACCAACCAGCAGGGCTCCGAGCACGTACTCGCAGGACACGCGGAGCTCGAAACATTTTGTGGAGTTGTGCGCAGTGTGACTACATGAAATGTAACACCGTAGAATTAAAATTACAAAAACTGTTGCCTGCGTAATGTGCCATAATGGGTGTATGGCGCGAATATTTGCGGTAAAACACAATAATAGATGCAAAGTGCCCCAGATTCTTTTCATATAGCTACTTTCCTCAATTGTTTCTCACTTTACTGAAAACGACATTAAGAGTTTACGTCCCGAAACTCTAAATTCAGTTCGCGTCGTGTGGGAACCAGCCCTAAAATAACTCTGCAGCCTCTCTGTTAAAAGTAGCCCCCCCCCCCCCCCCCCGCGCGCGCTTTATATTTGGTCGGGTCGGGCCCGCCAGCCCCGGCCCCACCTGACCCGCTCGTGACCCGCGGCGCGCCGACCCCGTTAGGCCCCCCCGAGCCGGGCCGGCAGGCGGCAGGGTTAGCAGCAGCAGCAGCGGCAGCAGCAGCCCCGGTCCAGCCCAAGGCCCTTGGGGGAGCCGGCAGGGGAGGGGGCGGCGGGCGGGACGGGGGTTGGGGGGGGGGCACCAGGAAGGGGGGCGTTCTTTTCACTTTGAATGGGTGGGGAGTCGGGGGTGGGGTGGCCCGGCCCCGCCCGGCCCGGCCCGGCCGCGCCGAGGCGAGACGAGGCGGGCCCCAAACTCCTCGTGGGTAGCGGGAGTTTCAGAGAACACGTAACAGTGTTGCGGGTCTGCCTACCCAAGGGGACACGGGACACGGCCGGCGCCTCAGCGGGTGTACAGGCAAAACCCGCGCGAGCGAGGAAGGGAGGAGAGTACTACGAGGGGTCCTTATTCACTATAAATTCAAAGGTAGACAGATTTTTAAGCAGATGACATATTTTATACACTTCAGTATTCTAATACCATTTAAATAAATGTGTCGCATCCTGCTTTCACAGTCGTGTTGAACGAGTGGAGAAGCATAATGCAGACCATTAGTTATATCGACGGCCACGACAGCGTGGGCGCGCCCATGCCCCCAGCCCAGGCTGGGCCGAACTCCTAACTGAATATAACACATGACACCACGAGAATTATCTGAGGATCAGCAGGAGAGGAGGTGGGAACGGGACCGTCGAAGAACCGCGAATTTGACCGAAGATAGCAGACAGAACAGAAGCGGAACCGTGATCGGGAAAGCCGCAGAGCAGAGAGCCTAACCGAGGAGGAGCGAAAAAAGACACAACTACAATGTCATGTTACTGTACCTTTCATACCTTCAAACACCCACATTGTCACACAAAGCGCACCCCATAACAATGTCTCTTGCAGTATCATCTGCTTTTAATTCCAATCTTGATTGAGATTTCATTCATGATTTTCCTTTAATTTTTTCTGTTTCTTTCTGATGTACAGAATTTTATATTTTCTGATTTTTTAATTATTTTTTTTTCTTGATTTTTTTTTCTTTTAGTGTTCACCTTGATTTTTTCTGATTATTGTTTCTCTTTTCACTGATTTTGAGTTAGGGTGTTCACTGATTTATTCGAGTCCAGGACTCCTCGGGGGGCTCCGTTCTCATCCCCAGATCCCCAGACGGAAGACCACCCGACCGGCGTCGCGTTGCGTCGGGCATTCCGTTCCGGCCACTATTCCGCCACCAGTACATACTTTCGCAGCCTTTATCGATATCTGATCAGAAACAGCACGGCAGAGGAGGGCGTAGCCTACTCCAAACTCCCCCGGAACCCCTTCTTCCGCGGCGGCCCTACGTTCCCTCATACCCTCACCAATCCTGCGAAACTTCCTTAGATTCGGTCGAGAGCAGAGATTCCTGCGGGGAGCCGTCCTGCCAGGAGGGCAACATGAGGGAGGAGGCGGTTCGAGGCGCGGGGCTCGGCGGGCGGGACGTATTTAAAGCTCGGAATCCGATTCTCAACTCCTCCCGCTCGGATTGGCTGGCGGGGGCGGGGCGGAGCCGCCTATAAACTATTGATTACGGTCCGAAATCAATTTATCTCGGAGAGTAGGGGCGCGAGGATACCCGGCCGCACCGGACAGCCTGGTGGTCCGGCAGCAGCCTGGGGCAGGGGCTGGTGCCGAGGAGCTTCTTGAGGGCGACGAGGAGCGGCTGTGCGACCGCAACACAGGGCGGGGCGGGGCGGGGCGGGGTGGGGCGGGGCGGAGCCGCAGCACCACGAGGTGATTCATGAAGGCGACTGGCTCGGAGCGTGATCAGAGTGCTGATTATGGCCGCTGAAAATGGTTATGCGGTTTCGCCCGCATATTTTTGCTGCCCTCAGGCAAAAAGAGTGTTTTTCTTTTTGTTTTGTGTTCAGAAACATAATGAAAGGCGAACACTGGAGTTATTGAGGCACCGCGGGGGGGCCCGGGGCCTGACCCTCCGCCTCCTGCCTGAGGAGGCCCCCCCCCCCCCCCCACCTGCACCTCAACCCCTGACAGCAGCAGAGCGAGCAGCGCGGCCGCCGCCTGTTTTAATCTCAGCCGCTCATAACTTGGCAAATAATTTTCCCCTGAAGGATTAAATTCTCACTTTTAATCTCGTTGCAGACATGAATTTGCCCCCGCCCCGCGGCGTCATGACCGTTTGCCTCTCTCTCTCTCTCTCTCTCTCTCTCTCTCTCTCTCTCTCTCTCTCTCTCTCTCTCTCTGTGGGCGGGGTGGGGGGAGCGGATGAGGGGTTAGGTGAGAACGGCTGAGAATGACCTGCTCCGCAGGAGATGGCTGAGACGGCCACCCACCCACCTAATCGCTAGAAACGGCAAAGAACAACAACAAGAACACAAACAACAAAAACTAACAAAAAATAAAGCTGCTCTTTCGCGCCGACGGTAAAGAGATGCCTCACCCTTTTGGCGGGCAGCGCGTGCGCACAGGGTGGGGCCGCCTCCCCCCCCCCCCCTCTCCCCCAGCAAAACGCCGCTTTTTACTTCGAAACTTTGGAACTTCCCGCTCTGTGATAGCCCACGCGCCGCGCCGCGCTCCGCCGCTCCAAGAATGTGGCCAACTTTAGCACCCTCGTCTGTTTCTGCTCCGCCCCGCCGCGCCCCGCCGCGCCCCGCCGCGCCCCGCCGCGCCCCGCCGCGCCCCGCCGCGCCCCGCCGCGCCCCGCCGCGCCCCGCCGCGCCCCGCCGCGCCCCGCCGCGCCCCGCCGGTCGCGCCACGAGGCGCAGTGCGGTCGGCTCGAGTGTCGTCTATATTTCATCCCCTGGAACCCAAAGTCATATTATTCCGCACACCTCTCGCCAATCCGTTGCGCGTCGCGCACTGAAAGCAATATCGCAAAAACAGGACGACCGGGACAAAGGCCCCCTCATTTCTCACACATTTCTTCAGGAAAAATTGAGGCCTTAAAGAAAATTACACTTTCTCCAGATCCATACGAGTTGAAAAGTCAGCCTGTTTCCTGCAGCGTTAGCAGGATAACGTGCCATGCCCTTTATACTTTTTATTGGAGCAGAATGTGGCGCATGATATTGCAAAATTTACTCTCGAGACAAAGCAGAAGTTTTATTATTTGACCACATTTTTTCTTGACCTGAATGAAATATTTCCTTGTTGTCAAGAGCAAAAGTGATTTTGGGCTACACTCTTCTTCCACCAGGAAACGCTTTTTCCGGGTAAGAACACTTGCAGCGCCCGTCCGCCGCGCCGGGCTGGACCCTCGCTTTCATCACGCCGCGTCCTTCCCTCAGCCGAGAGCTTCTTCCCTTCCTAACGGATGCTTTACAGAAGACGTCACAGTGTGATGGTTTGCCAATCGCGGAAGGACTCACTTCAATAAATCATTTTACGGTCTCCAAAAAATCATTACAAAAAAGAAAAAGAATATAAATAAGAAAGATACAGAAAAATCCGAAAACATCAAGAACAAAATAAACAAAAAACTGAAATAAAAAATTAAAAAGTCAGAAAGAGTGGTAAAGAGATCAAAATTTATCACAAAGTAAAATTTTACTTGAAAAATCAAAAGATTTCTTTTTTTTAAATCAAAATTAAACAAACAATAACTGTACACATCTTGTCTGGGAGATCTCCCCTCGCTGCTAGCCCCACTTCTGCTGCAAGGCGCCGCGTCACCCCTTGGAGGTAGACCCGTTGCGATGTTCCATGTTCTCTGACAAAAGGCCCGGCCCCCGGACACTCGGAGCACCGAGTGCCTTTCTCATGCCGACCGCCGAGGCCGCCGCGCCGGCAAGGCGAGAGGTGAGGAGAGGAGCTCCCTGCCGCGGCCTTCGGTAGAGATCTAAAAAAACCGGTTTTTTTGACCAAAAGTAAAAAACCAGTAAAAAACCGGGTAAAAAACGGTAAAAAACGGTAAAAAACGGTTTTTTTGCTATTTCGTCTTAAAAATAATAGAAAATCATTTTTTTTCTCTCAATTGTTTTTTTTTACGTGATCTGGTGTTACTCCTCTGACAATTTAATGAGTTCTGTTGCGAAAAGTTTTTGTTCGAAAGCTCTAAAAAGCTCGATGGCTGTTTTGCGCTATTGGCTCATCATTTGAACTTCCCGCTGCCGAGAGCGCGGGGATGGAGAGGGGGGGAGGGGGGTCCACATCACTAAATCTTTATATTTTGAGCTCAAAATCAAGTACTAACAGCACACAACAACATATCAAAAAATTGTGACTGGTATTTTTAATGTAAGGAAAACGTTCCAGAAAGCGTTACCCAGAAATCATTTAAACACCTAAACTAGGCATCAGATAAGGCAAAAGTAATCAAAACCCATGTGATGACAACTGTACTTAATAGTACTTAAAAGAGACAAGTTGTAATTATAGAAAGTCAGAGCAGTTGTCATCACATGGGTTTTGATTACTTTTGCCTTATCTGATGCCTAGTTTAGGTGTTGAAATGATTTCTGGGTAACGCTTTCTGGAACGTTTTCCTAACATTAAAAATACCAGTCACAATTTTTTGATATGTTGTTGTGTGCTGTTAGTACTTGATTTTGAGCTCAAAATTTAAAGATTTAGTGATGTGGAAGTTGCTCAAACTAAATTTTTAAGATATTTTTTGTAAAAAAAAAATCCAATTTTTATTAGAAAACATTAGCTCAAAGTAGGGTCTATGGGGCTAAACATTATCCTTATACCTGGTTTAGTTGGTATCAACCCCTAGAACTTACTCTCATATAAATGTATGTCCTTTTGACAATGAAAACTTTTAAAAGCCATTACAAAATGGTCAAAATGGACACAGTCTCTAACTCAGCCAAATTAAGTCACAAAAATACCCCAAAAATTGGGGTTCAACTCAGCACTTCGGTATTTTTGGAGTAAAAAACCGAAATATCGTAAAGTAAAAAACAGTTTTTTACCGAGTTTTTTACTCAAAAAAACAGTTTTTTACTATCGCTTTAGATCTCTAGCCTTCGGCAGCCGGTCGCCCGGTCGGCCGCTCAGAAGGCACTTCTGCGGTCGTGCTCTGCGAGCAGTCAATACGATGATCTAGATAACGGTCCGAGCGGCTCAGGGCGCGCGCGAGCAGGGAGTGTCTCGCGGGAGGGTCGCGCCCAGACTATATCCGGCGCGCCACCGGATATAACTCTGGACGGTCCGGTCAGCTCCGCTCTCCGTCTCTCGTCCGGCACACGGCCCGGCTCCCGGCGGCTCGCCTCTGATTCTTCCTTTTTCTTCCTTCTTCTTCTTCTTCTTCTTCTTCTTCTTCTTCTTCTTCTTCTTCTTCTTCTTCTTCTTCTTCTTCTTCTTCTTCTTCCTCTCTTTCTCAGCCCGGCGCGCGGTGGCCGGTGGCTCGGGTGCGCCCCGCCCCGCGCCACTCGACGCTTCGCACCCCTGGGCTGGGTGGTAGCGTGGTCGATGGGGCTCGAGAGCCGAGCGGCGTGCGGCGACCCCCAGGTCCTATGGACTCAACCGGACGAGACGGACCCACCACGCCCCGCCCCGCCCCGCCCCGCCCCACCCCGCCCCGCCCCGGGCGGCCACACACCCGCTGTCGAGAGGCAGCGGTCGGGCTACCGCACCGGCAGCACGCCCGCCGCGCAATTCAATTAGGACATTAATAACCTTACTGACAATTTGCAATTCCTCTTGTCCGAGGTCATATATATATCTGTCAGTGAATGCTTCGGTGGTGAAAAGTCAGCACGAGCTGAGCGTGTCATGGGTGCAGCACAGGCAGGCGGCGGGCGCGTGACTGTGTCCCCTGGGCCCCCTACCCGCCGGGGGGAGCATGTCCCCACTGAGCCTTCATGTGTTTGGAGGCGCGCGCTCCAACCGCAAATCGAACGAGTGGAAGTAACAGCAAAAAAGGAAGAAAAAGGGACTAGGAAAAAAAGGGCGTTCGCGCGTCAGAAAAAAGCGGGTAGGGGTGGGGGGGAGCTTTGGGTGTAAGTAGGGGGGTGGGCGGTCATGAAGAGGGGGGTTGGGGTGGGTAGAGAGGGCGGGGGGTAAAGAAGAGGGGGTCGGGGGACACAAGAAAGGGGTGGGGGGAGGTAGTTGTAGTAACGGACGGGTAATGCATAAAGAGCGCACACAGAGGGGAAGGCGGCGGTACGGCAGCGGAGGGAAAGGCTCTTTGGGCGGCACGTCCGCCCGTCACGTCTGGCAGAGTTCTGCAATGGGTGGTCGGGCTCCGCCCGGCAGCCACCGAGCCGTCGTAGCCAAAGCGCCCGGACCGGACCGTCTCTTCGTCAACGGGCCGGGTGAGCGCCCGGACCGAGTGCGGAGACGGGTAGAAGCTCCGCCCGCTGCGTTCGGCACTTTTTGGCGTGGCGTGGAGTAGCTGAGCATAGGCATCGGCCAGCGCCGACCCGCCCGGACCCCCGCACAGGTGACTTCGGCACTGTTCGGCTGTCCGGCCTGTGACTGCTGCCGCCACTCCATGCCACAGCACCGCAGAACCGCCCATGCACTGTCGCTCTCTCTCGCACACCTCAGGCGGCGGGCGGAGCCGGACCGCCCATTGCAGAACTCTGACGTCTGGCACCAGGGCGCCCCGCCCCGCCCCGCCCCACCACCCACCACGCCCTGAACGCCCGGCACGTCGCGCTAAATATACCCGCGGGCGTGGGGCGGCGGGACGGAGCAGGGCGTCACTATTTACGGCAAAAGACATGAGTGAAAGTGCTCTGCACGCCCGCGCACACGCCTATACACACTTACACTCTCTCTCTCTCTCTCTCACACACACACACAGTGTTTCTTGCGTGAGGGCATGACAGATCGGTGGCACAGGGTGGGTGCTGACTGTTGACTACAGGTTATTGAATGAATAATGTACACAACAAAGGGCCATAATGGGTAACGCTCTCTTCTTCCTCTCTTTCTCTCTCAACTCACAAACGAGAGAGAGAGAGAAATTGAAATTGAAATTGTTTATTTAAGACTACTGCACAAAAAGGCTAAAAAGCCCCACTACGGTGCTCAGTCTGCTCTCTCCAGAGAGAGAGAGAGAGAGAGAGAGAGAGAGAGAGAGAGAGAGAGAGAGAGGAGAGAGAGAGAGAGAGAGGGAGAGAGAGGAGAGAGAGAGGGAGAGAGAGACTCTAATGACATTTTAGCGACTGCATGGGTTTTCTCTTTCTCTTTTTACACGGCATCGGCTTTTAAAAATTTATTCACTCATCGTGTCGCTTTAAAGTAAAAGGTCAAAGCCGAGGGGAGGGCTGTGCGGTGAAGCACGAACGCTTCGCTCCCGTCACGCGGCCTGCGAATCGCAACGTTATTACAACATGCGACACAATTATGGAAATGGCTAAAAGAAAAAAAAAGTTGCGAGTGCACAGCAGCTCGCTTCTGTATTGGCGACGAATGACAGTCTCACGCTCGAATGCCCCGGCCCAGCTTTGCACTCAAAAAGAACAAAAAACATAGCCGGGGGGAAAAAAACGGGAGAGCGGTCCGGTGTACGGTCCGGTACGGTCCGGGTCCAGGCAGGACACGCTCCGCTCGCCAGTCGCAGCCGATGAGTCTTTTTGCGCGGCTCCATTCCATGTTCCCGCCCACGCGGTCACTTCCTCTCCTGAGCGGCCCCCGGCCCCGGCCGCCACGACCCCTCCCCCTCCCCCGCAACGGCGATTATCAAATCATTAGCAGCGGAGAAACAACCAAGCCTGCGTTATTCCCTCTTTATTGTCACGGCTCGCCGTAGTGTTTCCAACGGTTTCCAATCGGTCGGATTCTGGCTGTACTCGACTGTCTTCCGTCTCTCTCACTCTCATGCGTGTCAAGTGAGAGGGAGAGAGACGGAAGACAGTCGGGTACAGCCAGAATCCGACCGATTGGAAATACTCTCGCCGTGACGCTTGCTCACTTTTCTCCAGGCTCGGGCGCCCGGCACATAGGCAAACCCCTCGCACCACTTTTAAAATGGATGGCGTTGCCTCGGCGTCGGTGTCGCTCCGGCCCGATCCTTACCCCTCCCCCTTCCCCTCAGTCTTTCGTGAAGGGTCAACTCTTGGACGAATCACGTTCGTTTGGTCCGATTCACGCCTCTGGCGCGATGCACGCCGATTTGTCCGTCGTGTCGCCCGCTTCAGTGTACCTTCAAGTTTGCCCTCCGAGTTATCGCTATGGTCATGAGTGAGATTTGGTGCTGCCGTTCGGCGGCGTCCCGCGTCCCGATGTTTGTACGACTGCATTGGTAACGTGGCCGTTGTGCCCTTTCATGCCGTGGTGGTCTTTTTTACTTTTTTACCTACTTTGTCTGTGCCTTGCGCCATTGCGCTTCTCCTAAGTGAATGAATGACAATAAACTGCGATATTTTTGGAACTGCTTATGTCATAAGTGGGACCTCGGTCCTTGGCGCCCTTTATGAACTTGTGATTTTAACCCCGCCTACTCTATCTGATGCACTGAGCCAGCCGGCTCCAGTTTATCTTTCCTAGTGACGAAATCTGCACGTTACATCTTTGTTTGGTTTTGGGAGCAGCAGGGCAAAGAGGAAACGGAACTGAAAGCCGTGGCGGAGCAAACGCGTTGAGGGCGCATGCCATGCCGTACAAACACCAAAAGATACGAGTCGATGCGATTGTGTGCGGTCATGAAGCAACCGTATCTATTGCACTTAAAAAAGAGTAAAACAATGTACTTTTTTTTAAAGGAGGGCTTACTGGCCCTACAATGAACTGCGGGGAGAGGTAGAGACTCGTTACGTTAGCGGGGGCCGCAGACCGCAGATCAGATAATAAGAGGTAATAGGTTAGAATTCCTAATTGGACCGCCCTCATAACTCCGCAGCTCCGCCCCCACGCTCCGCCCCACCATGTTCCGCCCCCCCCCCCCTGGGACCTGCCCCACGCCGTCCGCCGCCGCCAATTGAGCTACATCCATCATCGCAACTCAAGCGCCGGACCCAACCATAAATCCACCAGTTGCTGGCAAATCGCCTGGACTTGTCGACATTTCACATCGGACAGGCAGCAGCAGCAGCGGGCCAGCTATAGCCGCCCCGCCCCGCCCCGCGGGCCGCCTTGCCGTGCCCTGCACTGCAGGCTGATTCCGCAAGGCGGTTTCGTCGCTCTGTCCTTGTCACACCCGTGGGGCGACGCCATGGGGAGAAAGAGAGAGGACTCTGCTTTGCAGAATCAGTCTGCAGGCAAACTCCCGCAGTCGTCGCGCGGTACCGGGCCGTCACAACGTCACGCCCACACCCCGCCCACACCCCACCCACGCCCCGCCCCACCCCGCCCACGCAACCGCCCTCCCTCCCCTTTCCACTCAGCCAACCCCCCACGCCACCCTCGGCAGTAAAACGCGCCACTGCTTCGCCACTTTTAACTTTTCACTAATCCATCACGTGCAGGCAGTGCAGGGCAGGCTGTCTCGGAACGAGCCGCTGGCTGGTGCATCGATTTTACGCCCCCCGAGAAATTCAATTCCGGGCCGAAAGGGCTCCGGCAGAGTAGTGCGAGCAAGCGCTCCGCCGGCAGACTGTCCAATGCCCCATGCTTGGGAAAGGTGTCGTGCGGCGGAGGGAATGAAGAGAAAGAAAAGAAAAAAAAAGGGGGGAGGAGAGAGAGAGAGAGAGAGAGAGAGAGAGAGAGAGAGAGAGAGAGAGAGAGAGAGAGAGAGAGAGAGAGAGAGAGAGAGAGAGAGATGGACGTGCGTAGAGGCGTGTGTGTGTGTGATACTGTGCGCGCCTGGGGGCCCTCGCTCCTCGCTCTCCCTTCCAGTGGGCATCCCCCCCGTGCCCCTTCCCTCCCCAGCCCCTATTCCGCTCACCTCGATTGTGGGGCCCCGCCAGGCCTCCTGTGCTCACTGACGCGAACAGTGTCCTGTGCGGCCCTTTAGCTACAAAAATATAACCATTCCATAAAATTTAAAATAAATAAATAAATACAGAAACTTCAGAAAAATGAGAAAAATATGTCACAAAAATACCCGAGAAAATACCCGACACTTGAACGCCAACATTCAGAATTGTTTCGCCCACAGCTTCATCGAGTAACGACGAGTAACGGTATGGGAGTAAGGGCTGCGGGAGGGCGGGGCGAGAACGCTGCCGCAGTAAAGCCGGCAAAAGTACCGTCAGGCAGGGGAGGGCCGCGCCCCGCCGGGCCGGGCCGGGCTGCCGGGCAGGGCCGGGGGCCCGTGTGGAACACAAGGCTGTAAATACAACGTTTTTTTGTCGTTTTTTGCAAGATGGATCACGACAAAAATACGGTGAAATAACTACCAATTGACGACAAAATGACGACAAACAAGCGAATCACTTGTTTGCCGTTTAAATGTGTGTAAATGAAACGTTTTTTGCCCGTAAAAGTGGTCCGTTTCACGGCTAAAAAACGACAAATTTACTTCAAGCGTGTATGTGGCACGTCGCTAAAAAGCTTGGAGGCAGGCGGGGATCGAACCCATCGAACCGCTCCGCTACCTCCGTCGGATGGCATCCGGGCCAGGCACTGTATCCACTCGGCCAAAGTGACTACAGCTCGCTGGGTTATGCGCTCGCCCACTGCTACAGCGCGCGCTCCCTGAAAAATATTTGTCGTTATTTTGGTCACTGGGCAACCAGAAGTTCAATTTACACGAAACGAGTGCACAAAGGTGGAGCGCATGTCTCATGGGTTCCCCAGTGCATATCGTATCACCAAAGTTACGACAAATATTTTTTATATATTTAAAATAACGACAAATATTTTTCAGGGAGCGCGCGCTGTAGCAGTGGGCAAGCGCATAACCCAGCGAGCTGTAGTCACTTTGGCCGAGTGGATACAGTGCCTGGCCCGGATGCCATCCGACGGAGGTAGCGGGGCGGTTCGATGGGTTCGATCCCCGCCTGCCTCCAAGCTTTTTAGCGACGTGCCACATACACGCTTGAAGTAAATTTGTCGTTTTTTAGCCGTGAAACGGACCACTTTTACGGGCAAAAAACGTTTCATTTACACACATTTAAACGGCAAACAAGTGATTCGCTTGTTTGTCGTCATTTTGTCGTCAATTGGTAGTTATTTCACCGTATTTTTGTCGTGATCCATCTTGCAAATAACGACAAAAAAACGTTGTATTTACAGCCTTGTGTTCCACACGGGGGGTTATCCTGGAGGTCGTTAAACAACGCCCCGGCCCGCCCCGGCCCGCCCCGGCCGCAGCGTAGACACCGAGGTGACTGCCGAGCTGCTTGGGGTCGTAGAGAGGCTCTGCATGATAGTTCGTGATGTTGGGGGCAGGGCAGGGCAGGGCAGCAGGCTGCACCGCGGTGCTGGTGGTGGTGTGGTGGTTCCGCGGTAGCATCGCAGCCCCACCCTGCCCCGCACGGCCTACTCCGGCAGCCGACTGGATTCCGAAGATCGCTCTCGTTCTTCCGTCCTTGTCGCACTCATGGGGCACCCATCATACGAGCGACAAGGACGGGGACGGGGGGGACGAGAGCGCGGTCTTCGGAATCAGACGGCACACGGAAAAAAAACGTAAGTTGCAGTAGCTACAGGTTAGCTGTAATAGCTTATATGTTGGCTACCCAGGCCCTGGCTAACATTTTAGCTCTCGGAGCTAAACATTAGCTGCGGTAGCTGCGCATTAGCTGTAAGAGCAAACGCGTCATCCACATCACCTAATGCAGTGTAAGGTGTTCCCCCGAAAGCCATAAGTTCATTTGGATACGCGTTAGCTCTCACAGCTAATGCGCGGCTACCGCAGCTAATGTTTAGCTCTGAGAGCTAAAATGTTAGCTAGGGCCTGGTTAGCTAACGTGTTAGCCATTACGGCTTACGTTTTTTTTTTTTTTTCCGTGGAGGGCGGCGGCCGGGTGGGGTCCCTGGCCTATAGACGGGTCCCGGCGGCCCCGCGGGCTTCGGCCTCTCCTCCTCGAGGAGGTAGATTTTCTTTTTTTTTTCGCGGGGCAGAGAGGAGGAGGAGGAGGAGGTGGAGTAGCGCCGTGCTGCGAATCTGTGAAGTGTGAAGAGTGATAGCAGCGCCGCGCGCCCCTTAATTGCATAGCCTACAGGTGGGGCGGTGCGCGCCTGGTGGCGGGGCGGTGCGGGGCGTGGCGGTGCGCAGGGCTCGGCTGAGCGCTGCTCGCAGCCAACCCCACACCTGCTGTGCCGGTGCCCGGTGCCCGGAGCCCTGGGGCCGGGTGAGCTGCCAGGGCTGGTCTCGGGGATACTTTATGGCGAGGGGCCAGCAGGCCGAGCTGCGCGGGGAAGGTGGAGAAGGCTCAGGTCCTCAGGTCGGGGGCAAAACACGAGCCAGGGCACGCGGGCGGGGCGGACTCACTCAGAGGTCAAAATAAGCGCCGGGGCGTCGCGATGCGATGGAGTCGCGTCATGCGAGATTACCCCGCTCACCCACGACCTTGCTCAATAGCAATATCATCTTGCTGGGGTAGCAAAGGCAGTAGGGTTCTTGAATGATTCCATCCCCAGATAGAAAGCGAGCCGTAGGGCTGCGTAGTGGATACATGAGGTGTTGGTATGGGGTGCCCTTCCTTAGCAGCATGGCGCTGAGACGACGCGGCGGTCGCAGAGGTCGCCGCCCCGTCTCACCCCGCCCCGCCAGGACCTGCGGCCTCCGCCCGCCCTCCTACGTGGACCGGTTAATTGATGACAACGCAGGCCAGGCTACCGCGCGGCCCAAACTCTCCCTCTCGCCGCCCCCGGGACACATAACCGCGTCGAAACAAGCGGCGCACGGCTGGCCGGGGGCGGGCCGGGGGCGGGCCGGGGGCGGGCCGGTGTGTGCACCGTCAGGAGTGATGATGAAGCACACGGGCGCGCTCCCGCTCATGGGTATCGGCGCCGCGCCGCGGCCACCCACCCTCTGCCCTCCCCTCTCTCGCTCCCTCCCACACCGCTACCCCGCTGCTCTCTCTCGCTCTTCCCCCCCCCCACCCCACCGCTCACGAGGGCGAGCGTGAATGAGGCGATGATATGCAGGTGCCGCGAGTTGGCGGGGCGGGGCGGGGCGCATCCAGTTCATCGCCCTGTGCCAACCCAGCCCCGCCCCGCCCCGCCCCGCGTGCCGCTCCCACTTCGATACGTCTGCCATTATCGTTAGCAAACTTGGCGCGCGGCGCGCCACCTTGGCCTGCGCGCACGCACTGTCACAGCGCCGCTCCCCCCGCGCCACCCCCTGCCAGCTCCTATACCGCCCCCGCTCCCGTCGTCCGCTGTTTACGACCAACTTGCGGCGTAACCGGCCCCGCCCTACCCTACCCCCCCAGCGCTGCCGCGGAGGGGCGCGGCCGGGCGCGAGGCCTAGGCAGGCAGGCAGGCACCGGCTCTGCGGCCCGGGCCCGGGCCATCCCCGCCAGGAGGCCCGTTAAGTTTGAGGCAGAAGGACTGAGTGGAATGTAGCACTGCGGCCGAGGGGGCAGGGGGCCGAGCAGGGGGTGTGAGAAAGGCACAACAGAGAGCAGGGCCTCTGAGGGGAGCAGGATGCAGGAGGATACCCTTACTTCGCCGGCAATACTATCCCTTTGGAAAAGATCATAAAATGACAGCAAAAGCTATCCCCGGTGGGGTTCAAGTAGATATGATATGTCGTTTGAGCAAATACAAGCAGACGATCGTGTACATTATCCAAATGCCCCACGACTCCACGTGGCAATGATTTTTCGCTGCGCTACATTTCTTGTTTTGGGCGTCTTGCATTCGTGACGAAGGCTACAGCACCAAATTGCCGAAGAACTTCACTGTTTATTCGTAGCCACACCCTTTTTTTTCCCCTTTTCTTTTGAAATTAGCATTCATTCTTTTTTTTTAAAGAGGAGAAAAAGCAACGACGCGCACAGAGATTAAAAAACAAAAGCTTGCATTTTGTCCGGAATTAGGACGTCCGTCCGGAATTAGGGCTTCTGGCTGTACAGGGGCGGACAGGACAGCAGAGGAGAGGTGTCGGTGTCCGGTCCACCTATTTGTCTCCCTGGCCGTGGGAGGCCCGCCCCACACGGGGCGGGGCGGTGTGGGGCGAGGTGGGGCGAGGTGGGGCGAGGCGGGGCGGGGCGGGGCGGGGCGGGGCTGGGCGTGGCGGGGGTGTGAGCTGGAGGTGGACGAGTCCACCCTTATTTGTCCTGGACCCGAGGCAGACGGGACGCCGGCCGGGCAATCTCGTAAATGAAGGCCCCCAGCCTCGCTAGCCCTGCAGCGCTACGGGGCTGCTGCTGCTGCTGCTGCTGCCGCCTCTGCTGATAACGATTGGGGGGATTGCTTCCCAACGCGATTTCACGTCGCCGGCGCAACGTGTCCACCATCCCGTCCATCTCGTCGTGTGTCGCTGTCGACGCGGCCAGCAGGGTATCGCGCGGCTATCGGCTAGCGACCCACCCCCCCCCCTCATCATCCCCCACCTCCCCAGAGAGGGGCAGGGCAGCTCGACTCTCTTGTTACGATGAATTCTCCGCATTGCAATGGCTCACACTCACTCAGTAAAGCAGCGCGGGGCTGGCCGGGAGGGCGGGCGCCGGCGGGCGCATACCTCTCGGCCGGGCAGGGCCGGGGGCCGGGGCCGGGGGCCGGGGCCGGGGCCGGGGCCGGGGCCGGGGCCGGGGCCGGGGCCGGGGCCGGAGGTGTCGCAGCAGATTAGTACCGCGTAACGCCCCCCGCTCCGGTATAAATTCCAGGGAGCATTAGTCTCCCCTGTACAAGCACAAGCCCCGTAGGGCATTCATACCCCCCTCCTTCAGGCGGCCTCCTGTGGTACAAATGCCCTAGATATCCATAAAAACAACTTGTACATCCCCTTGGCAGTTTATAGCCCCCTCGTAAAAATACCCGCAGAGTAGAATGTATGTTAAAATCTACTAAGTATTTAACAGCCCCCTTCTGAATAAATTCCATAGGTAGTGTATACCCGCCCCCTCCCTTTCCAGGGCGAGTGGCGAATGGGTGATTAGTATACCCCTTTATGTCCCCGTGGATGCGCACCGGTGCACCGGCACGGGGGTGTAAATCTCCTGCACAGGGCGGGGAATGGAGCTGTCCCAATGGCCGTGCTAACGTTGTCACGCGCGTCGCTTTCGGTGGCGGTCATGTGCAGCTCCAGGAAGGGCCGACCGGGGCGGGCGGCGCGGCGCAGCACGGGGCAGGGTGCGGCCGCGTGGGTGGCGTTCCTGCAGCTATTGTCACCGCCCCGCCCCGCCCCGCCCCGCCCCGCCCCGCCCCGCCCCGCCCCGCCCCGCCCCGCCCCGCCCCGCCCCGCCCCGCCCCGCCCCGCCCCGCCCCGCCCCGCCCCGCACCACCTGCACCACGGGGCGACTCAGCACGGCTGTCACGAGGGAAAGGGGGGGAAGGGCTGACGGATGTGACAGCAGGCTCTCCGCTCATCACCGAGTCCCCTGCTGCTGCCCGCGGGAAAAATAGCAGGAATAATGAAAAACACTAAAAATTAAAAATATAAAAAAAAACATGCGGAGATACATGACAGGCGAAATGTGGTCGGGTTTCACTGCTGCCGGTCTGGCGTCCGGTCCGCGGCGCTGGCGCATGTGTCCGGTCCGGTCGCGCACAGAAGTTGTTGTGGTGGTGGGGCGGGGGTGGGGGGCAGAATCCGGTCCGGTCGCCGTGGTCGTTAACGATCCTCTCCACCTCCTCCTCCACCACGCGCGACGCCCGGCGGGAGGGAGGATGGATACGGGGCGGGGATGTTTGTAAAAGCGCTCCTAGGTGTTTTCCTCTCATCATCGGGTCTGATACGCCAGGCCGCGCGCGCCCGCTCATGGATCATGAAAAATTCAGAGCGCGGTGAGAGTGGAGCCGGTGTAGCCGGGCGGGACGGAGAGGGACGGCCGAGGCCAGCGCGGCGTTATGGCAAATTGCGTTAGCGGTTCTCGCTGTGTACGCTGGGGGAACATCTGGTGTCACGCGGTGAGTCGGGTTCGGAGAGCGAGAGAGGAAGAGGGAGAGAGGGGAAAAATGGAGAGGGAGGGAGGGGGGGGGGTCGGCAAGGAATCCACCCCCTGCAGACCTTATATAGGCCCTTCCAGGCCACGGCCGGGCCCCGTAATGGCACCCCATGGCCGTGAGGGGCTGTTCATAAACCCCACACCTGGCCGACAGCCCGGCGACCCCCCGCCGCCCCCACCCCCTTAAACCGCCCCGGGCCGGGCGGGGCCGGGCGGGGCCGGGCGGGGCCGGGCGGGGCAGGGCGGGGCCGGGCGGGGCCGGGCGGGGCCGGGCGGGGCCGGGCGGGGCCGGGCGGGGCCGGGCGGGGCCGGGCGGGGCCGGGCGGGGCCGGGCGGGGCTCGATGGGGCAGCGGCCCGAAGGACCCCGGCCGGGGCCGCAGGCCGCAGCAGCCGGCTGGCAGGGAACCGACTGTGAGGACGTCAAGGACCGTGGAGCGGGGCGGGGCGGGCGGGGCGGGGCGGGGCGGGTCCCCGCGGGGCAAGTGAATGGAGTCAAACGAAGGCAAAGCCCTCCCCCCCCCTCGCTCACACCATCACCACCCTTGCCCACTTGCCCCGCTCTGCGCCCGACACAGGACGGGTTTCAAACAAAGGGGGCACAATATTGCGCAGAGCACTAACGCATTACACGCTATTCTGGCCTCTTTTTCAGCATGAAAAAAAGGCTAGGACTTTGATATTAACGAAACCCGCGCGCGCGCGCGCGCACCACACACACACACACACACACATTCTACATCACCTGATGAAACGGCGCAGCATAGGAAACTACGCACTTTTATGTTTTTCAGATCGAATTTGCTTTTTGTAAAGCATTCTTTACGGTGCAGAGAGTCTTGGGGACTGTCTAAATATTGATATTGTCAACTGACAAAATCTCCCGAACTTGGTTTGGGTCGTGGTTTGGGTAACAAGGTAAAGTGAATAAAGCGAGCGGGGCGGGCAGTCTATGCCGTCTATGCTCTGCTGGCCCTGGGGCGGGGCGGGGCGGAGTGGGGTGGGGCGGGGTGGAGCGGGGTGGGGCGGGGCCAGCAGGAGGGGCCTCTCTCTCTGCCCGCCGCGCCGAGTGAGTCGGGCCCAGCCCAGCGGCTCTAACTAGATCGGCGCGCGGTACGGGACGGGGAAGCAGGAGTTGGAATGTGACGTCACAGCGCCACGCCCGGCCACGCCCCGCCACGCCCCGCCACGCCCCCTGTTACGGTCCGACAGTCGAGCGCCCGAGGCTCTTCCCGCGGCCTCTAAAGCCCCTGCCGTGTAGCACGCTCCAAAGTATTTAGCTCGCGGCCGAGGTCGGGCGCCGAGCTTAACGATCATAGACCTTAATCCACTTGAGGTCTTATTGTGCCACCGTGGCGGCCTTGGGTGGGGCCTGGGGCCGGCAGGGCCGGGCGGCACATCGGATGCGACAGGACGCGGGTACAGGGACGGGCCGAGGGGGACGTCACTTCGAAAAATCGATGTACGGCCCTCAAAAAATCATTAAAAAATATTTAAAAATCTAAATAAAATCAAGAAGACAGGTACGGAAAAATCTGAATAATCAAGGAAAAAATGAACAAAAAGCTGAAAGAAAAAAATTAAAATTCAGAAATGGGGGGGAAACGATCAAAATTTATCTGAAAATGACAGTAATTTTCCTTAAAAAATCTACCACCCCAAAAAGTCAAAAGAAATTAATCAAAAGTCAAAAATATCTTTGCACACATATTGTATATGAGTGACCCCCCCCCCTCGGGGCGGCCCAGGACGTACGTGCGAACCTGCGCGCACCGTGTAAAGTTCCGCAAAAGAAAAAATAAACAGAGGTTTCTTTGCATGCCTGCTACGTATAGCGACATTATTTTGAGAATTTATGGCTAGTGCTACTAAACCTGCTTTATTCGTTTCTGTTTTATTTCTCGGAAGGTCATAACTTGACGCCCACGCGTCATATATCTGAAGTGGGCATTTCATTTAAGAAAACCAACAGTTTATCATCCTGTCCGCGCGAACCTTTTACTTCAATATGACGGAATTGACAAAATTAATGAACCTCTTCCCCTCGCGTCGCGCGCGAACTCGTCGGGCGAGCGCTGCCATGCCACAATCCGATGGGAGAAAATGGCCTCGTTAGTTGTATTGTCCATCCCATTCCGGAGAACGACGCGATGCCTCCTAGCAGCGAAGTCTAATGTCGTGCGCTCCCCGAATACAAAGTGTTTAGCTCCCGTTACACAAAGTCCTGTCTCCTATCTTACAACCCAGCAGTTAGCAAAACCTCCCTGCACGGAGTGAATTCTCAACCATATGATGATACGCTGATGCGGGCTGATTCGCCGTAGCTTACAGCGACACTCAGCGTTCCTTACGCTGAAACTTTGACAATGCTGAAACGTTCAATGTTGTTTGCACTCATACAAAATGTGTACAATGACTTTTGTAACAAAGGCAAATTTCTGTCACTTATTTTTATTTATTTTTTTAATCATTTCGTTTTCTGTTCATTTTTTCTCAAATTTTCGATATCTTTCTTCTTGATTTGATTCTGATATTTTGGATTTGTTTTACTTTTAAATTATTTTTTGAGGCTGTACATAAATGATTTTTCGAAGTGACCCCCTCTCGGCTGACGGTGAACTAAATTCGCCATAAGACGTAAACAGCGTTCCTTAAATTGGACGCAAACAGCTGTTCTGTCCATCTCGGCGCGGGTAACTACAGCACTACAGCTCTTGGGGTGGGGTTTAAGGGCGCTCCAAATCCCCATCCCCCCCCCCTTTTCGCCCGCCCCCCCTCCACCTGCAGGACCTGCAGGGCCTTGCTGCACGAGCAGGCAGCAGCATGCCCGCCCGCCCCCTCTCTGTCAGGGTGCTCCTGCCTGGCCTGCCTCTGCCCGCCTGCCTGGAGCCTGGAGCCTGAGGACGCAGTTTTCTTCCTTATACTTCACTCGGTCTTTTGTGCACGCGGGGAAACTCCACGGCAATGCCTGGCCCGGCCTTTCCCCTCCCTCCTTGTTTGCTGTTTCCTTCTTCTTCTTTTTTTTTCGAGTGGCTTTTGTTTTCTCTTTACGGCGATGGCCTTTTAGAGGCCGCGCTGCTGTTCGCCCCCCCCGGGATCCTGTGCGGTTGCCACTGGCGTTCGTCGCTTGTTTCTTTTTGCTCGGTGCTCAAAATGAAGATTGGCTTCGGCAATCATTTTACAGACGGCACATTATTCATCCCAAATTTCTTAGCAAAAGGGCCACCGACATACAATTCGACGCAATGATTTCCACCCTCGAAAACTGCCACAAACAGGATTTACGTTTCGCGCGTAACGCCCGCACGAAAACACCTCGACTCTCCCCCCATAGTTCCTTTACTGAGTCTACCAATGAGAGAGCGAGAGGAGGAGGGCGACTATCATAAACAGCGAGTCAGCCGCGCCCAACACACTCACAGACACTTCTGGGGATGATGCGTTCTGTGGCCGAGTCGGTACAAAGAGAGGAAAAAGCAGGAAATGGGTTCTGAGAGCCGGCAGGCCTGGCAGGAGAGGGGAGAGAGGGGGCCCGGACCAGCCGCTGCCCGCGGCCGCACGTATAAGAAACTCATTGTTCTTTTATCCGCCGCCACCTCGGGCCGCCCCTGCCCTGCTGTCCGCACCTCGCTGCCCAGCAGCCCTGCCCCGGCCCCGCCGGCGCCTGCCTGCTACTGCTTGCGGTTTTTCTCGGTACATGTAATTTCTCTGCGAGAAAAAGTTTTGTTGGGTAAGAAGGAGGCGACGAGTTGCGGGCGCACGTGGCCCCGCCCCGTCCCGAACAGACTGTACAACAGGAGCATGGGTTCTGCATGACCCGGCGGCTTAAAGTTTGCAAACTCTGCTTATTCGCGGAAGCGAAGCCTGAGAACGGCAACGGGCAATTATTGAGGGCCGTAGGGGAGACTGTGCTGCATTAGAGAGAGAGAGAGAGAGAGCGAGAGAGAGAGAGAGAGAGATGAGAGAGAGAGAGAGAGAGAGAGAGAGAGAGAGAGGGAGAGAGGGAGAGAGAGAGAGAGAGAGAGAGAGAGAGAGGTGCGAGTTTATTTCAAAAACCTTCTTTTTATCTCTCTCTCTCTCGCCCGATTGTTTTGTTTGAGCGGACTAGAGACGTCGACTAAAGCAGCCTCGTTAACTGATGACTATAACGTCATTACCAACATTATATTGCTGTGAGCGAGGTGGATAACGACATCAGTCATCCGTTAACGAGCCACTCCGCTCTACGTCATCAATTTGCCTTCTTTGTGGAGCTTGATGCTCCGTTGCCGCCCCGGGGCCGGGCGGGGGCCAGGGGGTGGTGGTCCGTCTCGCGGGTGAGGATCTGTGACCGAAAGCGCGCCCCGCCCCATGGGGGCGCCGCCGCTCCACGCCGCGCCACGCCCCGCCTCACCCCCGCTCGTTTCTAAGTTCCAAGTCAGGCTGCTCAATCGAAGGGCCGCAGCCGGGGCCTCGCGGCCTTAAGGGCAACGCCAAAGTTGGCACGACTGTCTCGCTCCGCTCCGCTCCGCAGCGCAACCCCCACGGCGGCATGCATCCTGATGAGACGAGCGAGCGAATCAAAACTAGGCGGCGTGCGGGGCGGGGCGGGGCGGGGCGGGGTGGGGCGGGGCGGGGTGGGGCGGGGCGGGGTGGGGCAGGGCGAGGGTGGTCCTGGGCGGCTTTGCGCCGCATAGTCTTAACGCGGCGGGCGGGCAATCTCGAGAATCGCAATGGAGGCCGCCCCCGCCCCGCCCCGCCCCGCCCCGCCCCGCCACTCCGCGAGCTCAACCCGGCGCCGGGCCCTGCCTGGCCCTGCCCCTCGATACCCCAGCGGCAGCAGCCGACGGATTGCGAAGCGAAGAGCGCTCTCCTCGCTGTATCTCTCTCGCACTCATGGGTTTCGCCGTATAGGTGGGAGAGAGACAGAGCGAGGAGAGCGCTATTCGGAATCAGTCGGCAGCAGCACGGCGCCGGGGGAGGAGATCCCACCCGGAGCGAGCAGGCCGCGCGAGCAGCCCCATCATTCGGCCGATTACTTGCGGGGGGAAGTGAGGAACAAGGGGTAGGGGGTAGGGGCTCGCGGCTCAGGCCGGGCGCCGGGCCCAGCAGGCCAGCCGTCTGATTCAGAGGATCGCTCTCGTGCCTCCGTCGTCTTCGTCGAACCCATGGCGGTGCCCTATGTTAGGGGGTGGCAGTGTCTGATGAGTGCGACAAGGGCGGAGGGGCGAGAGCGATCTTCGGAATCAGACGGCATGTACCGCGCCGCGCAGCCGAGCCGTCCACGCCGAACCAGTAGAGCGGCATTCCCATCCCACCGGCATCAGCAGTGCCTCCGTATCTCCGCCCGCCCAGGTGCAGACTTACCTGGAAACAACAGAAAATTGTTTATCAGAAAGGCAATCATTGATCGCTAATGAAGACAAACCTTTGCTCCCATACAATTTGGCAACAGCGTAAGTCGTAAGTTAAAAATATCGTTGGGGCATGTTTTCAAATAAGTAAACACTTGCAGACATTATTGTAAATTTCCGAAGTATAAGAGTGGCGATGCGTAATGTTATTGACAGTCACTCGAAACACTTCAAATCTCAAAGATAAAAACCGACTAGCGGTGTTTCCACGTTCTGGGCGCAATAGTCCAATCAGTCGAATTTTTTTTTGTTTTTGCGCAACTCCGCTTTTTCCCTCCAGTGAAAAGTGCGTAGCTGCTAACTCGCAATTCCTGCGGCTATACCCTCCCCCACCCCCTCCTGCAGTGCGCGCGGGCGGGCGGGCGAGCCGCGAGCCCAAGGTGCGGGACAAGTTTGCCCAGATTTACCGTCGCAGAGAAAGATAACGAGCAAGAGTTCCCGCTCTGCGGCGCGGTGCGGCGGCGGCGGCCAGTGCTGCTCCGAGCTGAAACCCGACGCCGACTGTGCCGCAGCGAGCGCTGCGCGGGGCGAGGAGCATCTCCAGCATCTCCAGCATCTCCAGCACCCACTCCGAGGAGCTCGTCAGCTACTCGCGCGCCCCGAGGCATGATGACCCTCTTCCCCGTCGCGCAGTAGCCGCTGCGCTGCTGGTGTAATTCAACCCACTGCTGCATTACGGCGAGCAGACATAAAACACCCTAACGCCACACCTTCACTTGGTAATGTACACTTTACTCTTTGCGTTATCGCCACCCTGCAAGCCCTCCTACGCTATGTTTCCCATATCCGTTTGTCCTGCAGCGATAAACATCTGAGGGGTTTTTTCCCCCTCCTTTTCTTTGTTCGCGCACCCTGTCCCGGCCCTCTCCCCGTCCCGCCAGCAGCCGCAGCAAAGCCGGTAAACACTCGCGCGCGGTCGCGGTCGCGGTACACGACGGGCTGGTGGTGTACCTCGCAAGCAGGACAAAGAGAGAATGCGCCTCTTTGGTCAGGTCCGCAAACGACACGACACCGAGCCAAGCAGCACCCTGGAAACTACACTACAGCGCACCTCGCCGCGGCTGAGCAATACAGCACACCCCGGCGTCCTCCATCCATAACGTTAAGTAGGACGAGCCTGCGGCCGCTGCCCGGTGCCGCTTTAGCTCTGCTGTAGGCCGATTCCGCAAATCGGTCAATGGGAGGTAGACGCCGTCCTCTCTCTCCCACCCAATGGCAGTGCCTCGTGAGTGCGACAAGGACAGAGGTTTGAAAGTCCCATGCAGAATCAGTCTACAGTGGACTGATTCCGTAAAGCGGTGAGTGAGGCCTCTCAGGTGTCCTCTCTCTTGCTCCCTGTGGAGTCGCCCCGTGAGTGTGACAAGGACAGAGCGACAAAACTGCCTTGCGGAATCAGCCTTCAGCTGCGCTGCGCGACGCGGAGCGACACCTCTGTGATGACGGGGATGACGCGGCGCAGAACAATGCACTTAGATTCCGCTGCTGTTGGCGCTGCTGCTGCTGCGCTCCGCCGTCACGGAGTTGTTGGCGCCATTGTGAGTGATGGGCACGTCGACGCGCACCCGGTGTGCTTCCCTCCCTGTAGGAGGGGAAATGAGAACACGACGGCGAGTGCCTCTGCTCGGAGCGGCCGGCCCTCGCCATGCGCGCGTGTCCGCATGTCAAAGTGTAGGGGGCGCCCAGTGACACCGTGATATCATCGGGCAAACAGCTCGGCGCTCACGCGACCCCGCACCCAGCCGCCCCGCGACCGACATATTGCCCCGCCCCGCCTCGCCTCGCCCCGCCCCGCCCCGCCCCGCCCCGCCCCGCCCCGCCCCGCCCCACCCCGCCCCGCCCCGCCCCCGCAGCGCGCGCCCCGCTACCGCTAACCGAGAAGTCGTTGCGCACACAGACGGCTGCATTTCCCCGCCAACACGACGCAGCTGCACTTCTTTTGCTCCCCCCTCGATTTACGATTTGGGATGCGTGGAAACGAACGACGCTACTAGCATGGTCACGGTACAAGTAAAGAAAGAAACGCGCAGTACTCACCTTTTGTGAAGGGATGGTTGTTTTCACGGAAACTGAATCCTCGGCTCCACGGCTCCGTCGCTGGGATCCCCTGGGTGTCATAACCTTATCTTCGTTGACCGAACGAAAGTCGAAACAAAAGAGACGAGTATGTCAGTCATGGCTGCACATTCATTGAGATCACTTTAAATAATGGTTTTCGCCCTAATACGAATTACTAATAAGAGAGAAAAATAACTTTTTGCTACGGATTTGTTTCCACGACACGCATGACAGA